>SSBO01000003.1:2345823-2925228 GCA_005281725.1 Wuchereria bancrofti | reverse complement strand
TGAAATGGAACTCAGAAATATTTTTCTAATTTTTGAATTCTTTTTTTTGACTTGTCACTCAAAAATTTGTCCAATTTTTCAAATTCTGACTGCATTAAGCGGGAGGAAAAAGATGAAAAAAAAAATGTTATCTTCTGCTTGCTTTTTGTTTTGTTTTAAATCGTTAATGTCCTTTGAAGAAAGTTAAACTGAAATTTTTAATTTAGAAATGAAATAACACAGAATTATTTTAATTACTATTTAATTAATATCCATATTACATAATCATTTCCAACTATTAAATTAATATTTGCATTATTCAATATGCAGTGCTAATTTGTAATTTAATAAATCTGTTAATTTTATAATTAGAAAGATTTTTTTTTCAGTTTCATACAAAAATCATTCAAGATTTTCCAATATGACTGAGTGAATTTCTGGAAATGCTGTGTATTCTGGAAATTGATACAATTTTTCCTATTTCTAACCGAAATTTTGTCGAATATTCATTTTAGCAGAAATAAGATTGAATTAAATGAAATATTGGTTTTAACATCAACACTTCAACATTTTAATAGCATCGTTGCATAGTGAAGAAGTCTCGGCGGGCTTCTTCATAGTTCTTTTTTTTTTCTTTTAACTGTCATTGATTCAAATTTACATATATATTTATTTGCTAATCTCTGGGCACTTCTTTTTTCCAGTTTAAGCTTTAATTCTGAAATATCTAATCCATTAATTTAATCCTTGCAAAGCTATAAATTCCATTCTTCCAAAAATTACACCGAAATTTTCAACAGAATCAATAATCTTTTCTTGCAGAAGATTTCGAATAAATGAAGTAGAATTAAAAATTTGAACCCTTATATATAAAGAAAATAAGTCTAACTGATTAATAAATTTTTTAATTATTTTTTTATAAATATATTTTTCAAGAATCTTGAGATTTTTTTTTACCATTACGAAATTTTTTTCGAATTTTTTAAAAATCTTGAGATTTTAAGTTTTCGAGTAATACTGTTAATTTCTAATAAAGAGATAAGATATCTGAATTGAACTTACCTCTTCCCTGATCTTTCTTCGAGTTATCTGCTATTTAGTTAGCCAACTTTTTTTTTTTTTTTTTTGTTAAATTATGATTTCGGAAATATTAAAAAATTGTATCATTTTTAAGTAGAAAATCCCTTAATGGCGATTTTCCGTTTACTTACGCATTCATCTGTTCCGTTTTAATTGCGCCCTCAATTAGTGATAGTAAGCGATCCGACGAATAATTTCATCAATGAAAACGGAAAAAGTTTCATAAATTTGTTAAAATTTTTATTGTTTTTTTAAATATCACTTTGCTTTTAAGTATATGTTTATTTTTAAATATATTTCTAATTATCAAATATCAAATCAGTGCAAAAAAATGGAAGCTACGCGTTGTAATAAAAATAAAATTTGATGTCAAATATCTTTCCAAAACTTCAGAAAAGAGCCAAAAAAGCTAATTATTCATTTGGCTAGGCTAAATGTTATTCAACAAGACTAACAAATAGATGTGGACATAGCAGTTAACAATAGAAGCCAAATTTAGGATTTGCTAATTTTGCCATTATTTATTATCAATTATTCAAGCTTGAAATGATAGATAAATATTATTTTCGTACATTGATTATTTCAGCTATCATAATTTAGCTCAAATAAATAAATTTGCTTTAATTTTCAATTCTACAAGATTTCAAAATTTGCCTAATCTTATTCAGTTAATCATTTATCATTAATATGCTATATATTTACTATCAATTAATCATTTTGTTAAAAATAGTATTATTGGTTGATTTTGAAATAAACTTTTGTTGGTATAATTTTTACATTTAATATTAATATTGTCTAATTACTGCACATATTATAATAAATATTATCAATCAATTATTTGATATATTACCTTCTCAGAAATTTTTAGCTACAGTGAAATAGCATTGTTAAATAAAAGTAATTTGAGTAATACAGGTGAAAAGTGATGATGATAGGTGAAGTGTGGTAAATTGTAATGATTGGTAGTAGTATAAGAGATATCTCTTAGAATGTTTGTGTAAGCAAAGCTTTTGCTCCGATACTATTGGTATCAATGTTAAATGATGGTACATTAGAGCAATAAATTTGTATATTTGTTTGTTTTGGCTGCTGCTAACTATGTGATGAATTTTTTTTTTTTGTTAATTCTTTTAATTTTCATTTCATTTCCAATTAAATTTACTGCACATTTCGAATTTTTTAAATCTAAACATTAAAATTTCACTCTTTCTATAGCAATCACTTTCATCAATTGTACCATCCATTATCACAAATTATAATAATTAGCTGATCACTTGTCAGTTTGTTATTCCAACTATGATCACCTGACCAATTCGTTATCTTGAACTCTCACCACATTTATCAGTTTGCAATCATTTACCAATTCTCTGTTCAAGTTATGATCACTTTATCACTTATAATTCAGCAATGTAATTCACCATTTTACAGCTTACCATTTAAATGCGCAAAGATAAAATGAAATGATCAGATGATCCTCTTTTATTGATCATATTCGAAATATTTCTTTTGCTATTTGCTTAAAGTCTAATCTAAAATTAAACTGCCAGGTACGAATTATAATAATTCGTTTTTGCAAAGGTAAGCTAATACATTAAAAAATGATTTGTACTATATTATCCATCTGTATAGTAGCTATTCTCAGTTATATTTCTTTAAATTTTGGCGCATTTGTTCTTTTTTATGGTTATTGATTATTTTGCGTTAAAAAAAGTGCTATTCACAGGCTATTTTTTTGTCCTTATTGCAATTTCCCGATGGAGTAACGACTATAGTTCTATTTCAAACATCGATAATTTCCGGAAATATGACATATCCTGTTTGTATACGAACTTTAGCCCATATTTAACTTTAGCCTCTGTCTCCTCTAACTAAGTTACTACTAACTTTTATATGGCCAATAGCCAAGTATGTTTAAGTTTAAGCTAAAACATGACCGATATATCTCAGCAACAAATAATGTTAGAATCATCGATAATAATTTCCTTCGTGCTCCGCCCCAAGCGCGCGAATAATGGATAAAATAAATCCCACCTACAATTTTATTTACCTTTTTCTAGATTTCCGTTCATTCAACCAGTTTGACAAGGAAGAGGGAAAAAAAGAAGAGGAACCAATTCCGCAGTATCATCATTCCGTCAGCAATTCCGCCAGCTAACTTTACCCAAGAAATTTTAATTGCTTGTATTTATAAAAGTCAACTTTCCATTTATTTGCCTATTTATCATATTCCGCATTTGTTACAATTGCCAAAGTGGCTGGCCAAATATCGTATTAGCACTATTCACTATTTCATGCTAATTACCATTTAACAATGTTTGACTTTGATAGTGTATTATCATCGTCATGCTAAAAGCTAAATTATTGATTTTATTTCTGCTTTTATTGTTGGTACAATCGAAATCGGCGATAGCGCCATCATCGTCAAAACCGCCATCAACAATAGCAACAACAACAACAACTGATCCTGGTTAGTTCCTTTTTTTCGTTTTTTTTTTTTATTCTTTTGAATTTGAATTATTTTGAATACATTAGATTCTCTATATCTGTAGTAGATTCTCAAATTGTTTCTTACATTTAAAAATTTGACACTATCAAAATTTAAATAATTAATGTAAAAAATATAGCTGAAAACAGATATTTAATATTTCATTAGATATAAAATTTATATTATTCCTATTTAAATTTTATAATATTTCATGTGAAAATCGTAATGTTATATAGCCTGTCGTCATGTTCTGGTCATTTATCATAGAGTTAGACAAATTCAATTATTGCTAATCTTCGATTTCATGATATAATCGAACTGTTGAGTTTAATCATGAATTCAATTAATTTCGTAATTGATCATTACTACGTTATTCTCTCTGTTCTCCTCTTAATCATTGCTCTTTGTTGATTAATTAAAGTGTTTAGTTAGGGGAAGGATTAATTCCCATAAGAGCATTTAATTGTGAAAAATACTAGCATCTAATTTTCAAATAATAAATTTTTTCTAACTAGAAATGTTCAAATTTCATGCTGCATAAAATCAAGCTACTAATTAAATTAACGGTTAAATTAACAAAATATCATGTAATTTCGTCATTTTCAAATTACCTAATAACATATTATCAAAGGTTATAACCGTCTTGTTTAGTTTGTTTCAGTTTCCAGAATTTTATCTTTTTTTATGACATTTGAAGTTTCATTAATCCAATATTTTACAATAAAATTAGCAAATATTTTAATTTAATATATTTTAGTGAAATTTTATAAATCTCAACCTGAATCGTAGTTCTATGAAAACCAAAGTGAAAATTTTGATTTTTATTTTAGTGTTTTAGTTTCTCTTTTTTTTTTTGCAAAGTTCTTCTGTACCATCGCTCTCCTTTTCATTTTTCCATCAGATATTTTGAATGAGAGATTGATACAAATGCTTTTGTCACTGTGATCCTTACTTGTTGCTTACTGATAACAGATAATATCAGTGACCCATTGGTGAATAGTTTTTATTACGATGAGGTTAACTGATGGACGAGTTTTCATCGAGATGAATGTTACGATAAAAAATGGATGAGGGCAATCACATAATCTATTTCTTTTTTCTTTGTAGAAAGAAAAAAAAAATTATGAACAAATAGTTTTTCCTATAATAAATTTACGCTATTTACGCTACGTCTACACTTGAAATAAATAAGCTTTACGTTGATAATATATAGAAATTGACGTTATCATTTGAGTTTGATAATTGTTAACTGATAAAAGACGTAATGTGTATATTTAGCATGCATATAAGCAATATTCGGATAAGGTAATCAAATTAGAATAGACGAACCGATAAGTAATAAAGTGAAATTTTTACGAAAAATACGGAATAAAGCAGAAAATTGTACATTGGATTCAATCTTTTAATAGATAATAGATACTTTAGACTTTTTATCTATTCAATTTCATCTTTATCGTTATCAGTTTTAAAAATGGATGCATTCTTACAAATGTTTCTTCTTCTCATTCATCGCTTCCCATAGAATTGGGAAGTATTTGATTTAAATTTGCATAAATTTAGATCCAGAAATATGATCTGTTAAGAGAGCTTGCATCATTGTCTAGGGAAATAGTGAATTGAGAAGAAAGATGATATGACAGTAGCTCCCTTCTAAAATCACACAAACCATTGAACAGCAAGAAGAAAAAGAGGAGCAGAAATTATAATATCAAATCAAATAAATTTTTAAAATTTGATGAGAAGTAATGATTTGAGAAGAAATTTGCATATTATTATGGTTTTGTGGAGAAAGGATAAAGAGGGAAAAAGATAGAAAGGAGAGAGGGAGAGAGAGAGAGGATGACGAGGATGCTTAAAGATGGGAATTCATTCACAGTTTCATTTTTCCCAGCATTATCTATGCAACTGATCAAAGAAGGGGAGATGAGTCTGGAAATGGAAATATTTGATGATTCTTGTTGAAATGATTAGCAATGGATGACTAAAATGATTATTAGGGGAAATTAAATTGATTAATACTACTGATAACATTCACTGTTATCACTAGTCGTTGGCAATAATAGTCGAAATTTTCCAATAAAGAAAAGAATAGATGGATGAAATAAAACATCGGAAAAAAGTTGGTAATCTATCATTGGCTCTATTTGATACCATTTTTCAAAATTTGAATTTGTTGAACGAATTCAAAATCTTTCAAAGAGATGAAATTTTGCAAAACTAATAGTTTAACGAAATTTTAAATCAGTTTTCCTTTCTTTTTTTCCTTTTTTTTTTGTTATTAAAATGCATTGTGCTATTTTGTCCATACGATTAGTTGTCACTTTTGAAGTATTTTAGTATTAAAAATTATTGATTTGGTTTCTTTCTTCAGAAAAAAAAGCAATGTTTCATGGATTAGATATGATTGCAGATAAGATGAAAAGATTGAAAATATTAAATTCTGTACGGAAATGATATGAAATTGATAAGAGAAGCATGGATAAGATCTGTTATCATTTAATGTGATCATCTAAGGATAGATTATTATTATTACTATCATATTTATGAAAGTGGCAAATAATTCAAGGAAGCAAGAAAAGAGTGTATATTCAATATTTTGCGATGAAAATTTTTCCATTTCCAAATAGGCCAGATTTCTATTGGCAATTTAAGCTTCTTTAAATGGAATTGAGCCTTGGCTCTACTTCTGGTAGGAATGAAGCTCTTGGCTAACACACTACATTTTCTCTTCCCGTCTCAGCTTTAAATAAATAAATATTGTACTTAGGGCAATTCCAATTTTATAGCTTAAAATTTTTTTTCTTTTCTGCCAACTTTTTGGATAAATTCAAAAAAAAGAGAGACGAAATAACATAGTTTGGTAGCTAATAGAAGCGTTTATTTTCTCTTTATATAATTAATTTACACATTTCAAAAAGTATCATTTTTTGCTGAAAATATATTTCTACATTTCATAATTTATGTTTAATTCAGTTTAAACATTTTATATATGGAAATCCTTCTCTGTGTTAGAAGCAATAATTAGTTGAATTTTAAATTATTCTTGCGTCATCTTGCGTCATGATTTATTGAAATTTTCAAATTCAAATGAGTGAAAAAACAAAAGTAAAAAAAGAGAAATGTGACAAAAAACAGAGTTTTGATGCAAATTAAAAATGAATAAAAATTTCTCTTCAATAATATTATTCATTTTATGGAAAATAATATAATAAAAGTTGCGTGATTCATTCATTCACTCATTCATTCATTCATTCTTTCATTCCAGGAATATATAATTTAATACTTATTTAAATGAATGAATGATTAAGAGCCTTTGATTAGGTCTTAAGCTTATTAAAATTCATCAGTCTTAGGTTATTTCCGTGTGTGTGTTTGTATATGTGATATAGTTAAATTAGAGGAGAAGTAATGAAAAGAGAATTAAATGTAAAGGATAAAACTTGAAAATTTCCCATGAAATTTTACCCATTTCATAATAATTGAAATAAATTTCTATATTATGAAATGAATGAATAATACTAAGGCTATTCTATGCCTTTTAAAATTTTTACCTTCTTCAATTCTTATGGCAATTCTTAATTTATTGTTTCACAAAACGAATTCCTCTCATTTCTTTCAAACTGAATTGAAACATTATCATATGTAAATATAATAATAATAGCTAATTATAATGCAAACTTGTCCTACAATTATTACTGCTAATTAAACGATGCAATCTTAAATTTTTTAAAAAAAAGGGAGGAAAAAATGGATTGAAATTTTTCATTGAAAATTTCATAATGTAAAAATGATTAATGATGAATTAATTTAAATGAAGCTTTGAAAAGAAAACTTTTAATGATTCTCTCACTGAATTTGTTCATATTTTTATAAATCAAATAAATCATTTCATTGTATTACAAGGAATTTAATAAATCAAATTGCGCCAATAATACAAAAAAAACGAAAAAATGCTATCACAAGGAATTGTTATCAAAAGTATAAGTGATAATGACAATTTTGATAAATTTGCTTAAATAAATTAATAATACCTTCTAATTTACTCATTTATATCATTAATGTATTAAAAAATTTTCACAATTCAAATATTTCATGTGTTTAAATTATTTCAAATGTTTAACAAATATTCATTTTAATCATAATTTTTATAAAACATTTTGGCATGGATTTTTCTTTTTTTTTCTGAATATTTTGATATATTTATGAATATTTTGTCAAATTTATGACATTTGGCATGATTTTTATGAATTTTTCGACACATTTATGAAAATATATGAAAATACTTTATTGACAATTTTTTTTTCTTTTTAAATGAATATTTCATATTTCTATCATTTTTAGAAATGTTTCGGTCATGATTTTTATGACTTTTTTCAGCATAATTCTTTTTCTTTTTCTTTTCTTTTTTTTAAAAGTATTTCAGTGACACTTTATAAAATCAATGATTATTTTATGATCAAATAAGTATGAATAATGATAATTGTTGATAGTGACAATATAGTTGTTGAGTGATTAAAAGTAATAGTAGTGTGTACTTCAATATGAAGTGGACCAGTTTGAAAATGATTGCTTCCACAAATTATTGTTAAGCATTTGAAGAATGTGAAAGGGATAGATGGATGAATTGTGTGATATTGAAAGATGTTGAAATTTAAATGCTTTTTGTAAAGCAACGCTAATGAACCTTACCAATAAGAATATTCCAATTGGAAAAATTTCCCCCTCTCTCTCTCTCTCTCTGTCTCTCTTTTTGTCCCTATATAATAACAAATAAAAAATTTTCAAGAATAGTAAAATTTGATTAATAAACTTGTAAAATTTTTCAAAAAAAAAAAAAATTATTGGATTATCGGATAAATTTTTCTTAATACATGTTTGAATTTTGAATAATTTTCTAAGTATTAATTATTATTATGTTTTTTCTGTTTTTAATTTTACAGGCTTTTTTAAACATGAAATTTTAAACTATCACATATTATCCTAAAATTGTTCCCAAAAATTCCTGTTTATGTGGTGAATTATCAATTAAAGATAATTGGGAAATAATTTTTTGAAAAAAAAAACCTTTCTTAAATTTTCATTGCTTAAATTTGAATGTCATTAATTTCTAGAGCAACATTTATACTGGAATATTTTGTTATTGCTCACGTATTATCATTTGAAATTCTCGATCATTCAATTCATTTCTGTTATCAAATTAAGTTATCTTAACTGCTAGAATTAAAAATTTTCAATTATTTCAACTTTTTAAAATTTTATTAAAATTCAATTATGAGAATGTGAAGTGACAAAAAAAAGAATTTTAATATGAGGTAGTAAAAATGACTTAAATTAAGCTAAAATATCAAAAATAAATAATTAGAAAAAAGAATGAAAGAGGAAGAAAGAAAAAAGAAATAGTAAAAAGTAGATGAAAATAATAGATATAATAAGTAAATTGCGAGAAATCTATTCATAATACGGATCATCTTTACCTTTCATATATCAAATGATTAGATCTTTTCTCTCTCTCTCTCTCTCTCTTATTGCATAATCGATTTATCTCGATAGAGAAGATAAAAAGCAAGGAAAAAGAAAAAAAGAAAAATAACATACAATTTTGAATTCGTTGCATTTTTACAAAAGAAAATTATTGATAGCAATATTTATAAATGATAATAACAGGGTACAATTAGAGGATAACAGACATCAAAGATAATTTCGTCATAATATCTTAACATCTTCTGCGATAAATGATTAGAATGGATGTAATTAGAGAGATACTTATCATATCGGTTCTTTTAACGGAATGGAATGGATTGATTGTCGATTATTTTTCCGGTTTACACTTTACGTAATTATCGATCACACTTTTGTTTTTCACCTTTTACTCTTCTCTTCTTCTTCTCTTTAATAGAATTTCACCGCTATTAATGATAATCTAAAAATTGAGTTATTTCATTTACTGCTTGCTATGATTGTGATTAATTTTTCTATCTAAAATTATCATTGTCATTAGAGAATTCTGTAAAATTTGAAATTAAATTCAAGTCTTTCTTCTTTTTCTAGAAAAAAAAATTGTATTTGCTTAGCAAATCTGAAATTGAATTTAAGAAAAAAAAATGGAAGAATGAAGAGAAAAAAGGAAAGAAAAGAATTGCTTCTTCAACAAATAAGGAAAGATGCAATTAGGAAGAAAGTTAAAAATGTGGGAATGAAAGAGTGTGAAAAAGCAAAAAGCAATGAATTGGTGTCAATTGAAATTGTCAAAATTGATAAAATTTCTAATTTTCAGTGCTTATCGCAAATTTTTTTTTTTGAAATGAAATAGCTGAAATTTTATTGATTTCATGTAATAATAAATTTTTGTTGGTACTTTTTTTTCAAAATAATTTTCAAAATTTAAAAATTTTTCCTAATTTGCAATATTTTTAATATTTAACGAATTTTAATTTCATCTTTTCTTTTTGTCTGAAATAAATTTATCATTTTTTTTTTTTTTGCTCCCATAAATATTCATTTTCAATATTAAAAGTAATAATCCATATAAGTGGAAAGTTGGTAAAAATGATGTACCATCTAGTAAAAGTAAGTATTCATTAGTGATCAATTAGTGTCAACAGTTGTGATATATTTAGTTAGGTAGATCGGAAGAAGAGAAAGGTTAAAAGCGGTAACATAAAATAAAAAGTCGGTGAAAAAAAAAATTTTTTTTTTTCTTCTGGTAAAGAAATCCGATAAGATTCTGTTAGGAGGAAATTTTGACATCTGTAGTATTTGTTGATCGGATTAAGTAAGTAAGAGTAAAGAAGGTAATGGCTAATAGATTCGTCTGTTTTTGTGATCGATTATATATTGTTGTAGTAATAAAGTAAAGTAGTTGCTATAAATGTTAGTATTATTAAGCTTAAAACACTTAAAAGATTTATGATAACATTTAAAGTAAAGTAATAGATAAAAAAGATGTAAACCAACTGGTAAGTTTTTAAAAAAATGTGGTTATTTAAATTATAGAAAAAAAAATCAATCACTTTTTAATCATAATTTTTTGTATAGAAGAAAAAACAAAAATTAACACTATTTAATATATTTTCAAAAATTTAATCTTATTTAATGCTTAGGCCTGAAATCTCAGTTTGCATTTTCCTTTTGTTCCTTTTTTTTTAAATTTTGATGTTAAACTTTCTCATTTCATTCATTTGTTAGCTTATGCAATATCGATTTTTCATCTATTTTTCATTTAAATTAAAAATTTAATCTTTCCCAGCTAACATATTGCAAGTATAAATAAAAGGATTGGAAGAAAAAATAATTGTTCCTAATTAATTGTTTTTTTTTTCTTTTTAATACAACTTTAACTTATCAATGATATTCTCTGTCTAACTTGAATTTTAGTTCTTTTTTTTCGGATTCTAATTAAAAACATAAATAAATTTTACAGTGAATTTCCCACCTTCTTTTCATCTCTTCCACTCTTTTTCCCATTCGTTTCTGTTTGATTAATCAAAAAAAAGAAAAAGGGAAAAAAGAAAATTTTATTGTCACAATGGACAGTTGGTGAAAAAAACCAATTAATTTCTTCTCATTTCTATTATAAATTAACGAAAAAGGAAAAAGGCTGAAAATTTTAGTGATAGAAAAGAGACGATAAGGGTGACATTAGTGTGACAATTTTTATTTTTTTGAAAAAGATGAAAAGAATGGATAAAGGCAAAAGAAAAAAGTCTTTCCATTAAATTAAGCAAAGAAAAATGAGAAGAAAAACGAAAGAAAGAGAGAGAGGAAAATGTGATTAAAATCAGAGTATAAAATTTAATTAAAAAATTTTGAGTTAATCGAAGTTAATTCAAGTTTTTATGCTTTTTTTTTAATTGTATATTGTTTGTGTCATAACAGTTTTCTGATTTCTCGAGAATTTCGACAACAAATAGGGTAGCAGAATCTCGAGAGTAAATATATAGTATACGGATATTTGCTCAATTTCATAACATTTTTTACGACAAAACGAGGATAGTAATTTTGTTGTTCAAATTTAAAAAAAAAAAAAAAAGGAAACGATGAACAGTAAATATTTAATGTATACAGTAATGCAAATAGTTAGTATGATTCAGTAGCATTTGACGATATGTTTACTTTCAGAGAGATACTAAAATAACAGGGCAAGGAGATTACATAATTAATCGATATGGAAATACCCGGGAAAGCGGGAAGAGAGACAGTAATTTATAGGAAGACAATTTAGTTATTTGTCAAATGTAATCATTGTGCAAATAAGTGTATGAATAGATGATAGATAGAGGATGGGTATCTCATTCAGCTAAACTAACACAACATTTTCTTTTTTTCTACCCGAGGAAAGTATGAATTCAAACGGGAAATTTATTTTGCTAGTGTAATTCATTTAAACAATTTGAAAAAAAATGGAATTTTGCTGGATTAAATTTAATTTTAAAGATTTAAATTATATATAACAAATGAAAATTTTCTTTTCTTCTTTCTTTTTTAATCAATAAAAGATCGTAAAAGTTATTTAGCAATAAATTATATATCAATTTTTAAGTAGTAATAATTTAGATAGAAATAAAATTTTTGTATGATATATATTAAGAAATACTTCATTTCATGCATTTTCCTCTCTTTCCTGTTTACATAATAACAAATATTTAAATTTGAAATTAGATGCTATTGTTGAAAAGTAATGAAGAGAGATCAGAGAAGAAGCAATGGATAACAGAATTGTCATCGTCTTTCATTACCTTTTAACTTCATTCTCTTAAGTGGTATCCAGCAGAGAGCGGTTTACCAAAAGTATTTCTAGCAATGAAATGATGAGTGAATTAGGAGAGAGAGAGAGGGAGAGAGAGGGGAATAGAGGTGATGGTGAATATGAAGGAAAAGTCAAGTTAGAGTCATAATGTTAGTAATGTTTTTGCATTTGGCTAGTCCTAGATTGGTTTTCAATTATGTTCCCTTTGGATGGGGACAGATGAAAAAGGTTTGAAATAGTGCTACAAGCATGTGTTCTAATTATACTATCGGTTGAGACGAAAGAATTGGATTTAATTAATTAATTAATTAATGAAAGAATTAGTAAAATGTATTAATTGGAACAGTTAATGCTAAGAGCTCATGAAATGAATTAACATCTATTATCTTCAAAATTCTGAAATTTCTTGAACAGTGTAAAAAACTTAATCAGAATATCTATGTAAATTTCATCATTTAGTTTACTTTTGATAATATTAATCAATTCTTTTAATTTATAAGAATCAATCAATGGTTTAAACACTGTGAAAAAAAAAAGGACAAAACAAAAGAGAAAAAATAAAAACAATATTAATAAGGAAGAGAAATGGAGATAAGATCGATTAATATTTATTCTTGTAAGAAATTGTTTACTTACCAATTAACATTGAATGACTTAATTAAATTTCCAATTAATTCCCAATATGAGCTTCTAAAAAGAATTGAATTCAAACTCTGAATATGACTGTATCACTTAATTCCTATAATTTTATATTTAAAAATAAGAAAAAATTAAAAAATTCAGAAAATTCTAGTCTTACTTATACATGCGCATCTAACTTTACTTACATATGTGCAATTAACTTTACACGTGCATTTAATTTTTACCCGTGCACATCATTTTTAGTAAATTTGAATAGAATAAATTCTATAATAACTTTTTTCTTTTCTTTTTTTTGCAGATGTACCAATCCAGAAAATATTTTGTGAAGGTGAAGAAGCAAATTTGGAATGTCCGATCGGAAGATATATCGCAATACGATTAGCAAATTATGGACGTTTCACGTTAGGCCTTTGTAATCCGAGCCATCGTACCGATCTAAGTACCACATGCCAAAATGATAGGACATTGGCTATAATGAAATTAAGGTTAGTTCCTTTTTTTTTATGTTTATTTTTTGAATTAATTTGTGAATTATCTTTGTGTGTTAGCTTTTCTTTTTGTAAATGATAGAATGAAAGATAAAAATATTTCTAATCATTTATTTTTTTATTTTGATGAATTATTCGATAACTAATTAAAATTATTCCAATGTTTTTTGAAATTCTACCTGCGACATTTTTTTTTTTGCTTTTATTAAAAAAAAGGTAATTCAGGTGAGTTTTATACTTTACTATCTATGGAAAAGTATCAAAATAAAAATATGATAATTCTCAATGTGTTTTTAAATTATCAATTGATAGTCTTTTTTTTGAAAAAAAAAGAAAAATTTATATATTTGTGGAAAAATCGCTTAAATGCTCGTATCATTTGCTACTTAATTCTAATATATTTAATATTTCACTAATAAATCAGTCATTTTAATGATTCAATTGCAATTTGTTTATTTTTCTTATTTATTATCTCAAATTTTCAATTCATTGACCATAAATAGCTCAAACGATGTAATTATTTATAAAACTTGCTGATTTCTTTCTTGTTTTTTATGGTTGTCATATTTTATTGATAATAGTTAGCAATAAAATTTCATTTTATTTCTTCTCTCTTTCCTCATCTTTCTCCCTCTCTCTCTCTCTCTCTTTCTTCTTATACTATAATATTAACATTTTTTTTTGCAGCGTTTTAAGATTTAATAAGTTATGAAACATTCGGAATAGACTCATTGAAAATGATTTAATTGCTTGAACAAAATTTTTTTCTTTCCTATTCTTACTAAATATTCTTGTTCCTTCTTTTTTTAAAAAAAAAAGAAAAAGGAAAAAAATTTCTAAGGGATTTTATCGTTATAAATGACATCAACAAAATTTGCTTTGGAATTTTTCAAGTTAAAAAAAAGAAAGGAAAAGACACCATAAAAATCATCGTAAATCAAAATAATTTTTTGTTTTTTTAAAAAAATTAAATTTTTTTTCAACATTATAATTTTTGCGAAATGATACGATAAATGTTGCATTTTAGCAAAATTATTTTCAATAAATTTTTCACGGAAGAAAAATAATTGAGAAAATTGAGAAATGATCATTTTTCTTTTCTTTTGTTTTTGATAGATTTAATTTTTTTAGATAATGAAACTATAATTGATTGAGTATATATGTATATCTTCTTGGTTTATTATAAAATATATCTTTTTTTTCCGGAATTATCCATCATGAAAACGGATCTCTTTATGGTTACATTCAAAGTATAACAATGCCATTAAAATGTAAACATATCAGTTTACATTCATGCAACTTCTCATATCTCTTAGCTTTGGCTTATTTCCTATTTAATTAATATTACTTCGCCTTTAAATTTTTTTTTTGCAAAATGTGGAAAAATTTTCCATTTCAAAGAATGGAAAAAGAATCAATTTAGTATAAAAATGATTGAACTTTAGACTTTTAAATTAATTAATTGGAAATATTTCGGAAATAAAAAGTTGCATATCACATTGCATATCATATTGACATTTTATTGATTTTTAAATAATTTAAATATTTTTAAAGTCATCTAAATACGCAAAGTTTAGTGGTTAGATTGCTAAATTGATCGATTAATTATAATCGCTTTTTTTGGCTTCCGAAATAGTATTAAAAAAGATTAAATGCATATTAATTTGATATATTTCACAGCTTTATTAGATCAAAGAGCTAATCTATTCATGACTTTAAATTTGTCAATTTATTTTGATTGACCATCATTCTGTCTATTTGTATATTCATTCAGTTTATCACTGTTATCATCATTAATCACTGATTGTAAATAAATTTAAGACAGTTTAGCAAATAGCAGTAACTTTTGATTAACCTATCGTAATTGCTAACCTACCTATTTTATTTTAGTGTCATTTGATCCATTTACTGAGGTTAAGGTCAACAGCTGTTATTGCTTACTGTATGCTAAACAAATATAAACATTTATCTTAAAAGAAGTATGTGTTACTGTAAGTAGTTAAGCAAGTTTAAATTAAAAAAGTTCGAGTCAAAATATAAAAATATTATCAAAATGATTTTTTTATTTCCATATGGTATAAGTGATGCATTTGCTGAATTTTTTTTAAATCAAAAATATTTTTAAAATTATGTTCAAATCATTGTATGACATAGTTTTGTAATATTTTGATCAGGCTTAAAAATAAATATTTATTAATCGAATACGATTAAATGATCATGATCCGGTATTTAGTTTTAACTTTTTTGATATTTCTTGATTTTTTCCCATCCATTTTTATTTCGTCGTAAAAGATTTTAAGACTAATGTGAAAAATTCTCAATTTTAATCTGTCAAAACAAAAAAAAAAAGAAAATACTTTTAGTAAAATGTAAAATTATCTGAAATTATAAAAGAATAAAGATCTTATCATAATGGTATATGGATCAATATTTTTAGGATAATAATTCAATTTAGTATCCTATTTGAGCAGTTCAAATTTTGTATTTTTAAAGAAGCAAAAATTAATTTGACAAATTGTTAAAATGAATTTATTAAAATATCAATCATATTACTTACTTATTACCTATTACTTGATAATTTCATTATCTTTTCAAAGTCAATAATCTCTTTTTTCAATACAATCTAATATAAATTTGGTACTAATCAATAAGGCTTAATAATAATAATATATTTATAAGGATTAGTCTTTAAAAAGCACTTAGAAAGACAGGAAAGAGACAGAGACAGAGAGAGAGAGAGAGGGAAAAGCAGGTGTACCTATATACCTTTCTATCTTATAATTTTGACTAAGATAGAAGAACCATTTGTTAACAGTAACGACAAATAACATAAAGCTTAAAAAATCCACAAGAAGCTTGGCCACATTTTGTGCCAAGAGTTACTGATGCATGAAATTAGGCCACTTTTTCATTTCCTGTCTAATCGTTTTCTTCTTTTTGCTTCTTCTCTTTCATTCATTGTAAGATACTCTTTTAATACAATATACATTTAATGATACTAATGATAATTGGGACAGAAAAAAAAGAAAGCAAATAATCTTTTCTTTTCTCTCTCTGTCTCTTAAAGAAAAAAGAACTTTGAATTTTAAAAATTATAAAAATTTCGGTTTTTTTTAGTTAGACATACATTTAAATGGTTTGAAAAACAGATAGCTTTTTTCTCTTCCTTTCATTTAGCTCTCTTAAATTTAGAAATAAAAATTTTTGAATTTAATATTGTTGTTATTCTTTACAAAATTTTAATCATTGCTTTTTCTTTAAAAATACTCCGAAAATTTTGAAATTCTATTGCTTTTTTCTTGCTTTCTTTTAAAAAATGTTCTAATTTTTATTTATAATTAATGAACAATTGTGATATGAAATGATTAATTTTTGTGAATGATAAAATCTCTTTTTGTGAATGATAAACCAATTTTAGTTTTATAAAATGCTATTTTGTTACATGTAAATAATGTGACTATCCTTTTCCAATTTGAATTAGTCGTTAATTACAATTTTTATCTAAATGATAATGAATAGGAACGAAATGTCCTAAAATGTGACAATAGGATAAAAGAAAAAATTATCATCTCATTTTACAAACTGAAATAGATAATTAATACTTTTCTATGATTGCTACTTTTCATTGATGATGGCGCAGAAATTACATTCAGTCAATGCCGCAGCAAATCATGTGCACTACTAGTAGTAATAGAATAAAATAATTTGAGGGGAAATTCATTTATACCAATGATAAACATAAAAATTCTTTCTCTATTTAATTATTTTATCTAACTTTTTATTCATTGGCATTTTTTTTATCTACCCATTTGGGTAATTTAATTTAGCCGTTAGAGTTGTGTTACCATTTTAAAATTGAACATTGTGGCACATACTTCTTTATGATTTACATCGAATGATATCATTTATTTTAAGATTTAATCTCATTTATGATATCTTTTTCATTAAAGAATTTTTAAAAAAATTAAAATGTTTATAAGAAAATTTAAAAAAGAATCAAACATTTGCAGCATCTTTTTTTTGAATCAAGTATTTTGTCACATATTCTTTGACAATAAGGTGACAATCGAAATGATCAAACAGACGGTTTACGTTTGTGTTAAATCCATTAAAATATCTTATAAAATTTTATATTTAATACCGTTTGCAATGATTCAGGATAATTCATATTTTTTAAGATTTATTTTATTTAATTCTTGAACTACACATACAAATATCATCTTTAATTTCAATATCTAATTGTATACAATTTAAATTTTAAAATATATTTAAAATTTTTACACTAAATTCATCATGAAATTTAATTCAAAATGTCATTTCATTTTATAAACTGGCAATCATTGTTTTGTCAAATTTTAGCAATCAATCCGATTTAAAATTTGTCAATAAAAAGAACTTAATATTCCAAATTAATTTACTTATTTATTTCACATACATACCTAAAGCTATAAATTGTAAATTTATTTACGAATGTTTTCCTTGGAGGACATTCGATGAAAATACGATGATAATTCTGTGGTGACATTGTCATCATTCAATATAGTTTGGCGGAAGAATGCATGAATATATCCTAATTATACGGTATTCATTGATCTTTTGACGAATTTTGTGGCGCATTTTCCGTCTAAAATCATTGAAGCAAAATATATTTATTTAACAAAAGCAATAAGTAATATGTTTTTAACCGAATTTTTTAACATTTCAAAATTAAAAATATTAAAAAAAACTGATGAAGAAATAAAGAAAAAAAGACGGGTTGTTGTTTTTTAAAAGAAGCAGTAATAAATAAAAATTTAAAAATTAAAATTTTAGTTAAAGCAATAGTTATTATGATAAAGAATTATGTATTAAATAAAATGAAAGTTTTTTCTTTCATTTTTTTTTGATAAGAATATTCATTAGAAAAAATCGAAACAATCGTTTCAAAAAAATTTTTTTTATTTTTCACTTCTTTAATTTCAAATAGTGGTAAAACAGAGAATGACGACGGATAAATTTCATTGACGCCAAATGGTCTAATCATTTAACGGAATACTTGTATTCGTTGAAGGACAACTTTACCTTTTTTTTATTATTTTCTTTTTTCTTCTTATTTTTCCCTTCTAACAGATATTTTTCCTTTTTCTCAGATTTTTTCCTTTCTTTTTTTTTTGACAATAATAGTTGACCAATTGAGATGAAAATAATTTGAGGTATCATTTCTCTCTCCGTCTCTTTTCTTTTTTTTTTTTTTTGCTTCATTTCCTTTTTCCATCATTTTCTTCCATTAAGTAAAAATAGCTAAAGAAAGGGAAAAATGAAAAGAAAATGAATAAATTTATGTTTTTAAAATAAGAAATTGAAAGAATTTTTGTTATGATTTAGTGATGAAAATTAATAAAAATTATTCAAAAATAATTTTACTACAGCATAAGCAATTTTACATAACTTTTGCTGATTAATTATTAAAACTTTTCTATTGTGCTTATTTTCTACTGAAAATAATCTTAAATTAAGAAATAAAATGAATTATTTTTTTATTTGGAATTTTTATAAATTGAAATATTTAAATCTTTTAATTTAACTTTTTTAAATTTAAACACTTTTTATGTGTGTATGTGTTAATTATATATATTTATTAATTCAATTATTCGATAGATAAAAATTTCCATATTTTTGTATAAAATTTCTGTTAAAATTAAAATTTTAACAAAATTAAATTCAACTATTCAATAGATAAAATGATCACCGCTGTTTATTTTATTGCTAAATGGAATATATATAAAATATATTATTCAGTGATATATAATTCGCTTTAATCAACCAATTCTCAAATTTAATTATAAACATTTTGCTTAATTAAATGAAATAAACGTATTTAGCTAATGAAGTGCATTTTGAAATAGGCTAAAATAAATAGATAAGCCAACTAGGCTATCATTCTTTCCTTTTTATTGTCCCATTAATGTCACCTATGCTATGAAACATAAAATAGAAAGGATGAATTCGTTGACATTAAACGGATTGAAATATAAATTCCCATAGCGAAATTAAAATTAATTAAAAGCGGAGAAATTTTCTTTTTTTTTCCATCGGGAATTTAACTATTCTTCTCAATTTTTTTTTTCATTCAATTCATTCATCATTTGTAATATTCGCAAATATTTTTGATAAATTTCAAATTGCAAAACAAAAAAAGAAAGGAATTAGTTTTGAAAGAAAAAAGCCTCAATATGCTGGTTGTTATAATCTTTTTACTAAGACTTATGAAAATGAAGGAAAAAAGTTGTAGTGAAATTAAATCTAAGATTTTTTATCAAAATTCAAATTTAAAAATTTTTCTAATTCTCATTTATGTTATGTATGAAATTTCAAACAGCCATTAAATTAATTTCAATTGATAAAAAAGAAAAAAAAAACTATAAGCTTTGATTTGATGTTTGGTTTCAGAAATTATTATGAAGTATAAATTTGTTAGTTTAGTTGTGATGATAAGCAACGATGTTTGTTTGTTGTGGAAACGAATCGTTTTGGTTTCGATTCATGTCCCGGGGAACCAAAATATCTGGAAATTGTTTATTCATGCATTGAAGGTACCAAAACAAAAAAAAAAAAACATAAATTTTAATTAAATTTTTGCAAATCACAATTATGCACGATGTTTTTGTGTACATATTTTACATCCTTGTTGCTTGCAAATTGTTTATTGTGATCGGAAATATTTACACCACTGTTTTTGTTTGTTGTTTTTCTTATTTTCTGTTTGTTTGTTTTTTTGCCGGAATGCTTGCCTGAATTTGAATCGATAACTGGAAATGTCAAGAGCTAATTTCCTTTCTCTTGCCTATCAAACAGTTATAATAAGTCAATTTTGCAAAAAAAAACATGTCACTAAATTTTCCTTTGCAAAAATTGCTAGGTTAATTTTCGGAGATTCCCAAAAGCTTTCAAGAAAAATATTTATATAAATGTTTCACAACAGTTTTGTAGTTTATGAATTTTTGAAGTAGTAGACAGAAAATGGATATATATCGTTTCAATCAGCTGATAATTTCACTGATATGCTAATTAAAGCATTCGATAATCGTTACTGATAGTGCAAAAGGAGTGTAACACTCACTGATTAATGAAAATCAAAAAAAGAAAACTGATTTTCAAGAAGCACAAATACGGAAGAGAGATTTCCTTGTCATTTATTTTGATTACTCATCCCGCTGCATTTACCCGTGGGGAAAATGTAGTCTTAGAATATATTTCAAACAGATATTTTACAAACAGTTAGTTTTATTGTCTATTTGACCTGAAATTTTAATCTATATGCGGCGAATAGTTCATTTTGCATTGAATTCATCCAGAAACTAAATGATAATCAAAGAATTTTGGATTGGCCTGATTGAAATAGGCCTAGCTAATTGACATTTTGTGGTATATTTCATTTGGTTTTGTTTCTTGTTGTTTTTGTTATTTTGTATGTTTGCTTTTCTTTTTTTGTTTACACTTCATTTTCTTGCATTTTGCTTGCTTTTTTTCTTGTGCAGATGTAATGGTCATCCGCGGTGTAGCATTTTGGTAAACAACAGAGAACTTGGTGATCCATGCCCGAATACAGAAAAATATCTGGATGTGGAATTCAAATGCAGCAAAATGTCTGATATTGGTAATCAGTAATCATGTATTATAGTTGAAAATGTTTTAAATTTAGAAATTTAATCAATTTTTTTTTCACTTTCTTCTTTCTGAATAAGAAAATAGTACAATGTAAATTTAATTTATCGTACTGAAAAAAAAAAGAAGAAAAGAAAACAAATATGTCATGAAATTCAATCGAGAAAAATATTAAAGAATTGACACAACGGTTGAAAAAAAGATATGAAAAGTACACATTTCGCTGATAATTTTTTTTTAAGCTTATCTCTTTTCAAAATTAAATTTAATGTTCTGGAAAAAGTTATATGAAGTTAAAAAGAAATTCATATCACATCTAAATTCACATATATGTAAATAACATTTTGTAAAATTTAGGGAATTAAAAAATCAAAATCTAAGTATGAATTTAAGTTAATGCAAAAAAAAGTCATACTTGTTACACGCATTTTAGTTTTATGTTCGTCCGTGTTCACTTTTTATTTTGCATTTCCCTATCAATTGATATAATTTGCACCCAAGTCACCTTTTTCTTTTAAATCACAATTCATTAATTTTATTAAAAATATTTATTTGATTTATAAAAATTATTTTTAAGTTATCTGTAGAAAAAAAGAAATGTGATTTTTTGTAGTAAAAACAACAATCAGTACATCAATGGCAACAACATTTAATACAGCAGCAACTATTAATCAAACGTTGCTGATAACTGATTTAACAAAATCATCGCTATCAACCGAATTTACGTAAGTGACGCTTGATTTAATATTTACTTTCAAATGAAAAATAAATATCACACAGGAAAGGCTGAGTAATGCTGAATTTAATCTCAAATGAATTTTAGTTAAATTAATTCAAATTTAAAGGACAGTGAAATTGCTAGACGAAGATGATAAACAGTTATTCTGTGATATGATAACGGAACGTGACATAGACTGGCCGCAAACAGAATTTGGTATGATGGCTCGCGTTTCATGTCCAATCGGATCGACTGGTTACGCAGAATGGACATGTGGATCGAACGGACGATGGGAATCAGATGGGCCGGATTTGTCACGTTGTATTAGTACGTGGAGTAAAGCGTAAGAAATATTTATCTTTTTTAAAGTTATTTGTCTAAACGTAAACATATCTATTCTAAAGAATGATAATATTGATTTATTTTTTAAGCTAAACTATTGTATTATTATTAATTTACTTTAATCATCCAAATATTTTCATTAAAAACTCTTTTTCAATTTATAATTTTAATTAAAAATTTAAGATTGCTTATGGATGCAGAAGAAGCAGATGGTTCATTAGATCGATTGGAATTTCTACACGAAATTCAACAACGAACACGGCGTGAATCGCTAATTGGTGGCGATCTAATCGCTCTTTCTCGTGCTGTAAAATTACTAATTCCAATCACACTATATGACAATGATGCGGATAAATTTGTTGAAGTATTATTAATGTTTATTTAATTTTTAATTAGCACTGAATAAATTTTTATTAATAATGGTTAAGCATAGCAATATAGTAAGATATTAGTTTTTTGTTGTTGTTGTAATTTTTGAATTTAATTTTATGTCAAAAAATTGTTGATCAAACATTAATTTGTAGTTAGTTGTGGAAAGTGTTAATAACATGGCGAAAGAATCTCAAATATTAGCATGGAATGATTTGAAAGGTGTAAAACGACGTATGATAGCTGATCAATTGATGGATGTTATTGATCAAGTTTCAATGACGATCAGTCCATTAATTACGCCTGATACGCCACGTATCATCATGAAACCTAATACCGGTGCACTTTTTGCATATATTTTATATTTAACACTTCGAAATTTTCTTATTGATAAAATTCTAAATGAAATAATTAACAATTCATATTTAAATAATAACAGAATTGATAACGAAATAATAATATGTATCAGTTTGGTTTATATTGAATTTTTTCATTTTCGATACATTAACATATATCAAATCGCTACATTGAACAGTTAGTACAATTACTTAATCAATTTAAATTGCCTTTAACACAGAATCTAAGGAATTATTAGCTTAGAAAATTTGCCTTATCTCTTTTTATTCCTAAGGAATTCTTCTAATTGATAACAGCTAGATAAATTTGACGTTGATATGATTAATTGAAATACAATTTGATATGATTTGATTGACTTAATATGATTGAAATATAATTTCAGTTCTATTCTTGATCATCATCATTCTTGATCATATCAAATCCGTAATTATAATTCATGTTGTATTATTATTATAGCTTACTATTGTTTTTACGATTAAAAATAATGATTCTAATTTTGATTCCTATCATGGATGAAATGAAATATGGATAAAATTTTCAAAAATTATAACTTTTAGATGTTGAAGTTGAAATATCAGCTGTTCGAATACATGATTACGTAGCATTTCCAAGTACAAGCTTATATCGAACGACCGATGATACGGTTAATATTCCACGTGAAGCATTAACTCTGCGTGATAATGCTATCGGTTTGTTTACATTTATCACTTTTGATCTGTTATCATAATTACTAATTAGGATTGCTGAGATCATAATTATATAGTAGCGTTCATTGATTAGTTGAAAAGATTAAAATAAATTTAAATTTTAGCTTCCATAAATCTTAAACTTTTCAATCAATTCAAAAATATTTCAATACTATAGCGACTTGTAAGGTACAAAAATCTGCTTATGTAACTTTTTAATAGTTGAAATGATAAATTGCAGAGGAAGCCAAAATCATTTATGCTGCATACTCATCAATGAGCCAACATTTGCAACCTGGACCACGCCTAGGTGCAGATGGTACCATGGTACCACAACAAATTGCATCAAAAATAGTTTCTATATCCATAATAAATAGCGATAATAAAATTAAAACTATCGATCATCTTCATAAACCAGTCATTATTACGTTTTCAACTGAGGTACAGTAATCATTATTAATTTCAGATCAGATATTAGATTACAATTTCAGATCAGATATTAGATTACAATTTCAGATCAGATAATTTCCTTAAAATAACTGACAAATTAAATGGCAGAAAATTAATATAATTAGTTGAATTCGTGGGAATAAATCATTGATGAAGTTAGAAAGTTAACTTTTGCAATTCAAAATATAAAAATAAAATTCTCAATCATAGTTGCAAATTTTTTAAGAATATTTAAAAGTAAGGCTAACAATAATTGGTAGTAATTAATGAAATCAAGTAGCGAAAATTGTTGAAAGATAATATTTCAGCAACTCTTAAGTCTTACTTTTAGTTTTCTATCAATGAAATGAATACTAGTTGGTAGTAGCTTCAAATGATTCCGATGAATGGATTATAGTAAAAAATAAAATTTAATTTTAATGGCATAATAAGCTGGGAGAATTAATAATCAATCGTAATTAAGTAATTGTAAAAAATGATAACTTTTGTGATAAGTAAAGAGATTGATAATTAAATAACTATAGGAAATGATTTCTTTATGAAAAAGGAAGAAAATTATTGGAATTAAATAATTAAATTCATATATTAGAATCGAGTAAATCTTTCAATGCCACAATGCGTGTGGTGGAATCATACTCATTTGCAATGGTCATCGTATGGTTGTGTGGTCAGTTCACATAATGCAACCCACACCGTTTGTCACTGCAATCATTTAACATATTTTGCTGTCCTCATGGACATTCATTATCAAAAAGTATGTACAACTAATATTTACTCTTTTATAAATTATCACTTAATGATTGTTTTATATTAATTATAAAAGATTACGTATAAATATAGTAACCGATGTGTTTAGTTAATACGACGATGATTAAATTTATTAACTTTAATACGTCTAACTTTATATTTAATACATCTAATTAATAGTTTATTAGCTCCAATTAATTTTATTATCTATTTCAATTTTAAATTTCATGTTTGTTTAGAGAAATTAAGCGAGAAAAAGAAGGGACTTGAAAAAAAAAACATATCTGACAGGAAATTGTATTTTAGATATGATGAATTAATCCATAATTTTCTCTCTAAACATCATTTTATTAATGCAGTTATTGGTTAAATATTTTTAAATTTAAGCTATATTTTTTTGAATTTGAAAATATTCAAAAATTTAAAATGACAATTTTAGCTTCCTATTGGACATAATATAGCATTAACATTTCTAACTTATGCTGGCTGTACAATATCAATAATATGCCTTTTATTATCATTATTGGCATTTCAATGTTTTGGCACCAGTGGTGGTGATCGAATTTTCATTCATAAAAATCTCTGCTTCTCATTGCTAATAGCTGAAGCTATCTTTTTGGGCGGTATTTGGCAAACGAAAAATTCCGTAAGACTTTTTATCTTATTCCGCCTTATACTAATCATAATTACTTTTTTCAGCTAAATAACATTATAAAAATCATTTAATTTATCATAAAATTATTCCCAATTACCTTAGCATAATTTTTATAATATTATAGAAGAAGTAGCACTTAATCAATGTTATCGCGCTAATTAAATAAATATTTAATTTATTTGGACTAGACAGTGATAAAATTTATAACAACGTTTTTCATCAATTATTTAACATTCTAATTTAGCTCTATCTAACATTTCATTAATTAAAAAACTGACAGTCAGTAATTGTAATCTCTTATAACTGTTTGAATTTATCGATTATTTTTTTTTTGTTATAATTAAAATTCAATGTAAAATTTTATTTTAATTTTTTAGCTTTGCTGTAGTATTATAGCCGGTTTATTGCATTATTTCTTTCTTGCTGCATTTTCATGGATGTTATTAGAAGGTTTCGAATTGTACTATATGCTAGTTGAAGTATTTCAATCGAAAGATTCCAAAAGATCATACATACTGTTATTTGGTTATGGTAAATTTTTATTTTTTACATTTATTTATTTCAATGTTTAAATTCTCTTTTTCTTCAAAAAAAAAAATCATTAGTTTTTTTAATCAATTTATTCTAATATTTTTCAATTTAACAATTTTTATATTTAAAAATTTATTATTCTAACATTACTATTATTAATCATCATATAATCATATTTTTTCTAAATTTAATCATATATTTTATTTTAAAAGATGAAATTTTTTCTTTAATCTGATTATTTCTTTTTTTCAAATATTACTTTTTTGCGTTTTAATATTTTATTCTTTTAGGATTCCCATTATCAGTTATTGCTGTATCAATTTGGTTTGATCGATTTAGTTATGGTACAGAGCGATACTGTTGGTTACGATCTGATAATTATTTCATTCTAGCATTTATTGGACCAGTAATTGTCATCTTACTCTGTAATACAGTCTTCCTCGTGATGACATTGTTTATTGTTTGCAGTCATTCTAGTATCGGTTATACACCATGTAAACAAGATCGCGATGCATTAAAAAATGTTCGGTATGAGTTTTCTTTTTAAATAAATTATTGTGTTTATAGGCATTTCATTAAATTTCTCCTTTTTTTCATCTTTTTTTCATTTCTTTAATCAAATTAGCAATCAGATTTATGAAATGAAATTTTTTATTTCTGTTAAAAATTTAACTTTTTTTTTAAAACTAAATCATCTTATCTAAGAAATGATTAATATAATTATATTTTAATGGTTATATATTTTAATCATTTTTTTCTGCATCATTTCAGAAATTGGTTGAAAGGATCAGTAGCATTGATTACTATATTAGGACTTACTTGGACTTTTGGACTTTTATGGATTGATGAGCAATCAATTCATATGGCTTATGCATTTACTATTATGAATTCTCTTCAAGGATTGTTTATATTTCTATTTCATGTTGCATTCAATGATCGAGTTCGTTCATTTTTTCTTTCTTTTCACTTTTTGAGATTTAATTTATTACAGTAAACAAAGTTATCTATTTTTAATATTATTACAGTAATCCATTAGTTTACAAATTTTAACTCTCTGTAATTTTCAAGTCAATAATTTGTAGTATATTATATGTATTTCTGGTTTTTTTTCTCTCCAATATTCCTTGTCTATTGAATATTTGTATTTATTAGTTCTATATGTAATTATTAATTATTTTTGAAAGGCTTTCTTTCAGTTGCATAAAGATTACCGGAAATGGGTAAAACATGTATCCTGGATACCGGATTGTATGCGTGATGATTCAAGTCATACGTCACGTACAATGCCATATTTACCAACAAGTAACACAAGCAAAACCGGTCAAGCAGTCAGTTCTAGTTCATCGACAGCCTCTGAATTATTAGTAAGTGTAAAATTATTTACGTTATTTTATCCATAGCATATGGATAATTATAATATATTCTGTTGATGATTCACGGAATATGTTCACTGTTTCACGTTTGCAGCACTTTTAACGGACGAAGTACGTGAAAATATGAGAGTAATGGTCTTAAGAAGACTTAAAAAGAAGCAAATAATTATTCGTATCAGTCTTATGTTAATTTTTCATTTCTTTATTTCTTTTTTTTATGATTTGAAACAGAAAAAATATTTCCAATATTTAAAAATATAACTTTATCATTTGTTAACTTATCATCGCCTTTTTCGCCAAATAATGTTTAAAATATTAAAATACACAAAAAATTAATTATTCCTGTCATAACTTTAAAATTTGAACGAAAAGTTTTAAATATCTTTTCCCGATTTTATTTCGCACTTTTTTTCAAACTATATTTTCTTTTATTGAATAATTATTAGTAATGCATCGAGCTCAGCAATATTATCTATCTATTTTGTTTTCGTATCATACTGCACGACTATCTTATCTATTTTTTATCACTGTGATAACACATCGTTATCATTTGTAATAGACCACTTTTTGTCATTTTATCATTTAATTTGAAGAGATTTGTCAAACATTTTGGCAAAAGCGATAACTATTCACCATTGTTGGCTAGTCAACGGGCTGGTTTAACTGATGATAAACAAATCCATGTAAGGCGAGGTTCGTCAATACTTTATCAGTCATCTATCAATCGTTATCACATCCTTCTTCGTTTTTCCTTTCTTTCCTTTAATGCTCATTTTCGTTGAAATTTCAGATCTCTATTGGTAAAACTAAAAAAAATTGGAATGCAAATTTGGACTTTTTGAATTGAAGTATTTTTTACTTTGAATGCTTACAAAACTTGTTTGGGTATACTTATTGTGATACAATCATTTGTATTATTCATCACATTAATTATGAATATAACTTGTTATCACATTTGTATTTAAATTAATTTTATTAATAATATAAATTTACAACAAATCATAATAAAACGACTATAGTGATTCATACACTATGATTGTTACAATGAATGAATAATTGCAATAATAAAATTAAATAACTTTTGTAAAAATCTTAATTCGATATTTTTAAAAATCAAAAATTACAAAAATTAGAAATGAAAAGAAAACCAGAAAAAACTTTGTTAAATTTTGAAGAGTTTTATGAAAAATTTAAGCCATTTCTTAAACACAATTTTATGGCTTTAATCGAAGTCTAATTTTACGATTCTAATTGAAGTTTAATTTAAGATCTTAATTGAAGTTTAATTTTACGATTTCAATTGAAGTTTACAAGAAATTCACGAATTCGTCCTTTAATTTCTCATAATTAATACTAATTTTGATATTAAAGCATAGAGTTAAAGTGAATAAATGATATAGTATTATTTCTTGTAATAATTATATTTCTGTAAATTCTAACCTTTTTTTTTCCGTTTTGTTTTTATCTTAGACTAATCATACTTCTAATATTATTCTCATCTTTTCATTAACTCTTCAATTCTTTTCTTTCTTTCTCTCTTTCTTCTTTCATAGCTGAGTGTAAGGTTGAATTTTTGAAATGAATTACAACATTGTAAATTTATGAAAATTTTAAACTTTAGAAATACACAAAGGAATATCCACCGGCACGTGAACTAATATTCTTCAACTGCGCTACCGATATTATGTTATAAATATGTAATTTTTTTTTAGTTATGCTTTTTATGGGATTAACTAATTAAATTTTCCTTTCAGATTTCGTAATTAGTAAAGTATTTTTTTCTTTTCCGCATATATACCGGAAATGAGTTGCATTAAGCGTTTCCTGTTCGATGATTCTTGAGAGAGTCGTTCATATTCAATAATAAATTCTCGAATGAAATATTATTTCATTCAAAAAGAGTTCTATTTCTCTTTTTGAATAAGTAGAAGTTTACATTTGATTAATTGTAATAAAATATTAATTAGATTTATGCATCAATTCTGTTTACTTTATTTGCATGGCTTCTTTTTATTTCTTTTTCTTTTCCCTTTTTTTTAATTCTTTTTAAAAATTTTTTCTTCTCTTTAATTCTGCATATTATTTTTTTACCCTTTGCTATAAAAATATTGCTTTTACAAAAAATTTATATAAAATTTTTATAGGGAACTTTGTAATTTATTTAATTTTAAATTTATTAAAATAATCACTGATTAGTAAATGGAATATAATTCTCTTAAATTTGCATGTTTATGCTATTTTCTTCTTATTACGGTACCTTTTTTACTTTTTTTTTTAATTTTATCAAAATTTATTTGATCGTTCTTTTTTTTTTTTGCAGTATCCTTCAATGAGCGAAAAATATCCAGCATTACCGACACCACGTATGGTCGCCGCGATTGATCCACGTTATAATAATTCGGTACAAATGCTTCTAGCACGACAACATTGTAATCCAAATGGTAATTTTCTTTTTTTTTTAATCAATTTGTTACGTTTGATTAATTACTATGAAATTAATGAATTTAGCAATAATGTTTCAATAACTGTTCAATTTTCTCATAATTTATGTTCACAATACTAGTGTGATTAATCAATTACAGTATTGAAAATTCATCTTCATTAATTTTAATTAAATTAATTGATTTTAATTGAAATATTAACATATCAATTCATCAGTGTGTATATATTGATGATATTTTGATGTGGTTTGAATCAATCTATTTGATATACAATGCTTTAATCTATAATATATTTTAGATTTTAGAATTTCTTTTTCATATTTCATTGTTTTGAATGATGAAAAAAAAAAAATTAGCATAAATTCTTTGATTATTAATGTGCTTAGTTATTCTACACGTATGTTTTAACGTTGATACATGATTTTTAGTGTTTATGCAAATAATTGATGCTAAATTTGATAGATATTTTATTTACATACCTACATGCTTACTAATGAAAGTTGACACATAAATATCAGAGTATTAGTCTGGTTTTTTTTTATCAGAGTATTATAAATGTTCAAATATAGATTATTGATTAATTTTTAAAAATTTTAATTATTATATGCCATATATACTAATTAATATTACCGTTTTCTACATCTATAAATTATTGACTAAATTATCAACTTTTTTTTTTCAGCATTATGCGATTATGCAACAATTAGCTACGACGATCTCTGCACCTCATCAACTAATTACTATCATCAACCGCAGCAAAGCAAATACTATTTCAATTGTATGACACCTGTAACATTTGTACCTAATCCTACCTTTTCCCCTACTATTACACCTGAATTTGGAACACTTCATTTCAGGCCACCACCTAATTTTCCACCACCACCGCCACCACCACCTCCACCTCCACCACCACCATCTCCTCCACCACAATCTTCACTTCTTGCTAATCGTCATTCAGTTATACCAATGTTAGCTTCTTCAACTATTCGGGTGTCAGATGACTCAGCATACAGTGATAGCTCTGCGTCAACCTTACAGTGTCACGGTGAAGTGGTGACAAATAGGTCAGGAATGTTACTACGCATGGATTTATCAAAAAATCCGCCCGTTTTCGTGCAAGGCATATAATTTTTAAAGTTGATTTGTAGATATTTAACAATCACAAAAAGCAACAACAAAGTAAGCTGAATAATTAATTTTAAAAAAATGGATTACATTTAATTGATTTTTATTTTGAACCAATTAGTATAAATAATGAAATTTTGGTCCATTTAATATGAAAAGAAAATGTAAAGTTCAAATTAATTATTTTCAACAAGTATAAGTAACTTTATCTTTCCTTTAATAAATTTTTTTTTTTTTTTTTTTGTGGTACACAATATCGGGTTTGGATATTTTTCTCAATTGTTTAAAATCAGTTCTGTTTAAAATTTCTGTACTATACAATTGCTTTTAAGGGAACATAATGTTGTGAAAAAAAAAAAATACAATCATTTTATTTTATCTTTAAAATGTAATAATTGCGCTTATTTTTAGTTATCATACATAATCTTCCTCACATTATGTTTCCATTTGATAATTAACTTAAATTGATAGCAATATGAAATAATCATTGTTCGATTAGATTACTAAGATGAAAAAAAAAAGTAGGAAATTTGTTTTATTATTAACAAATGTTTGTTGAAATGATATTGATATGATAAATCCGGTTGTGTATGGCAGGAGATTATGTTTATATTGAAATAAATTGAAAAAGAACATATATAACATATTAGCATTGATACTATTTTGTAATTTCAAAAATATGGTACTTCTTCTATCTTTATTAACGAATCGGAATATTATCGTTGCTGTTGAAGCGTTTAGATTCGAATTCGAATTTTTCTTATTCAATTCAAAATATTTCTGTTCTTGGAAGATAAATGAAATCTTTCAAGATAGAAATCAGAAATATTCTTCCATTTGTAGTAGTAATATTTTCATGCTCTTCTGCCTTCTATTATTCATTTTAAATTCAATTATCATATTTGTTATATCCGATTATAAACATTAATTACTGTACAATTCATTTGCAATATACATACATATATGTGATAATTATGCAGTAAAGGCTTGAAAATTTATGACTTTTCAAAATTTGCATAATTTTGCAAACATTGACGATTTCTTTTTTCTTTGCTGTATTCCTTTTCATTCAACAGATTGACGTACGTTGATGTAAAATTATTCTGATCATTCACTGATAAACAGTCATCAAAATTACATAAGTAAAACGTCATATTCTCGCATACGTCAACGCTTACGTGAATCAGTTTTGCCTTATGTATTGTTGTGAACTATGCTACAATATATAAAAATTGCCGAGCTTATCAATAAAATCAGTAAAATAATCGACTGTTTTTTTTCAAAAACACTAATATAAGCATGACGTATTACATATAAATCTGTCAGAAAGCATTTGAGCTATTCCTAGAATTTTAACTATTAAAATTTGTTAGTTGAGTTATTTATAAAATTTGAAGCATTTTTTTTTGCAAGCGCTGCGCTACTTTTACTTTTGGAATTTCAGTCATTGATAATCAAATTAATCATTAATTAATCTACATAGTTAGTTTGTCAATTAATTGCTTAATTTACAGAATTAATTAATCATATGAATTAATTGTTAATGATCATTCTAATCATTAGATTTTAATCATTTTAATGATGTATTAGTTGTATCATGATAGATTGATAGTTTACTATCATTTTTCGATGAAGTGACATTAACAAAGTTTCTTTTCTTGTTAGATTGTGAAATTTAGCAGAATTTTCTAATCAAGTTGATTAAAGCACCAAAAATTTCTTAAAAAGTCAACACTTCAACGATAATGTTAACTTCTATTTCAATACAAAAATTGCAAATTTAATTGCTTCTTAAAAAAAAGGAAATCTGAATATTAATTGAAAAAACCAATTAAAAATTTCTAATTGACATTTTCAAAAATTAAAAAAAAAAGATAATAAAGACGAGGATAAAATAAGAGTTGAAAGGAAAAGAATAAACTATTCATGCCAGAAAATCTCAGAGTAATTTTGATCTATAAACAGAGTAAAAAAATTTTGAAGACTTCAAAAAATTAAAAACACAACTGAAAAAAGAGATGCAACAAAAAAAAAATGAAATGTGAAATGTCATTGACAATAATAACAGCTTATAAATAAAAGAAATTAAACCAACCGAAAGGTAAACAAACTTTTAGCTTTATTTATTTGTTGCTTTCTTTAAACATTATCAACTGATGTATTTTTCAAACTGGTAAACTTAACTACCTTTCTTGGTAGCTTCCAGAATGATTGGTACCTGTTATCTTTTTTCGTAAGTTTCCAAAACGATTTAATATCTGTTGTAAATCAATTCAAATGGTTATTTTTGTTGTCAATAACAAAAATTTATACTTTTAGAAAATTTTGATTTTATGCCATAACAAAGTTATTTTTGCAATTGTCTTCTCAAATGGTAATTTTTCATCAATTAATTTTAATTATAGCATCGCTCATTTAACTTATAAGCTACACTTACCGATTCACTTATTATTAATTTAATTTTCCACTCATTTTATAAAACTCAATACTTAGGAAATTTCCTTCTGAGTTCCCTTGTCCTAGTTGGTGACAGCGACGATTTGTCGTTGTCTTTCGATTGATTCACGTGGAATTTTTGCTTATTTATTGTATAACTGAAGCTAATTTCAGGAATTTATCTTATTATCAACCAAAAGTATTACTTAATATATTGTTAATGTTGAAAATGTTTGAAAAATTGTTTTGTTTTTCAATTTTTTTTAACATGATAGCGTTTTAAGTAAATTAGTAAAAAATTTACTGATGCTGAATGAGTGTAGTGCATAAATACGTGTACGTTTATTTATATTCACGTACACGTATGCGATCATATGCATTCACAATTGTGCAAGTTTATCATAAGTCTTTCTCGTCAATAATAGTAATTGATGACGTTGCTCTAATTAAATAATATAAATTTAATCAGTAATTAGAAAAAAAGATTTTTTTTTTTGAAAAAAATTGAATCATCAGCAGCCGGATTCATAGTAAGCGTGAAACTAGAAATTTTGCCGGATCCTTAAATGTGTAGTAATTTGTTAAGCCTTAAATTTTTATAAGCAAAATTCTCTTCCGTTGGCGGTGGATTTCGTTAACTATCAAATTAGTGAATTAGACTAATTCTTGCGCCAAATTTTAAACTCAAAGAAATGATTGTTTAGAGAAGTATGTGATAAGATAAGGAAGGAATATGATAAGAATTTATTTGAAACGCTAAACATTTATTTATTAAGCATAACCAAATTTAAAATTAAATTTGCAAAAAGAAAGCAAAAAAACGCAATGAAATTACATTGATGAAAAAATTAATTGTATTGGATGAGGAAAAGGTTTATTGAAATAGTAATTTAACTGAGTAATGCTAAATGTTGCGATAGAACTGAAATGAATTAACCGAATTTTAAAAAATTAGCAAAAAGAAAATAATGGAAACGGAAAAGATGTTTAATTTAAATTGCATCACTTCGTGTCACCTTCTTCTTTTTGAGCACAGTTATTTCTGAGAAGAAAAGACAATCTCAATGTGTAATATCTTTAAAGTTCAAAAAGTTCAAATTAAAACAACTTCAAAATTTGTTCCAATTAAAATTTCAGCAATATTTAATTGAAAATTATGCAGTTCAAATTACATGTAAAAAATTTTAATGTGTGAAGTAAACTTTTTATTACAATATTTAATGGAATTTTCATTTATTATTTAAAAAATATTAAATATTGATGCAATATTTTTAAAATTGAATTTTTGATTTCTGGGAAAGGAGAAGAAAATAGCAAAAATTTGCTGAATCGCACTTCATAAATTTAGCTTTACCTTATTACTTACTGATACTGAATTATTGATTTAAAAAAAAGAAACTTTTCATATCAAAATTATTTAAAATTCATTTCTCAGCTGCGCTTTCAGAATTGCAAAGATTTCCTCTGCAAAGGAATTGTCGAAATATTTGTTAAAATTTGGAAACAAAAGAATGCAAATGATTTAAAAGGTGAAAAGTGATTTTAGTCCAAAAATACTCGTTTTACTAAAACAAAAATCTTTCATTGCCACAAAAAAATTTTCTTTTTTGTAGATTTTTTTAGATTCTTTTTTGAAGACAAATTTTTTGCACTATCACTTTCTGCTCTAATCATTTTCTCTTTCAATTTTGCTATAAGAATAATTATTAGCATCATTGCTATGTTAATAACAATTACTACAATAACAGTTATTGTTAGCTTGTGCACCTAATATTAAAGCTACTATTGATAATAGTAAGTAAAACTATTGATAATACTAAGGAAGCATTTCAAAGAAAAGGAATAGACGCAAAATTGATTTTTTTTTTGAAATTAGGTCAAAATTGAATTTTGAAAGAGAAAAAAAATTGACGCATTTCTAATCCTTTCCTTTACGACAGTAATTGTATCAGTGAGAGATAGTTAAATAGTTGTCAGCATTGCTGATAGTACTGTTATCACTTGATAGTAATATTTAACATGCATTTATTATCATTATCATAACTCTCTTAATTATAATTGTTTTAATTATCTTTCCCATATCTTTTTGCATACATTTATATTTGCTTGTTTCCTATCATTAAAATGCCGTAAATAATTTTATATTACAGTTATTATCATCATTGTTATCATCATTATCATATATATCATTAAGCTTCCTCGTTTACTTTTAAATCATTTATGCTGAAAATCGTGCATACCATTCAGATTATGTAATTTCAAAATTTCAGATCTAATTCAACTAGTAAATTACAAAACAGACGAGCATATTATCAAGTGATAAAATTTCTTCCAACTTGTTATCAAGCTGTTATCATCAACAAGCAAACAATGAAATATGCAATTTTCATCATTTTTATCACTTCTCTCTCAACTGCAATATGTATTTCAACATCTTTGGTGTGTTGTTTTCGCCTTATAATTTCATAATTAAATAACAATTCAAATATGTAAGTCAATAAAAAAATAAAAGTATAATTTGTAGAATGATTCGATATCATTTTCATACTGTGAATTTTTGGCTGAATGTGAAATGATTTCACAACTACAAGAAAGGCTTTGCATAGCAAATAGAATATTGTCACCATATTGGCTACCATCGCACGATCCAATCGATCAACGATGTTACATGCATCTCAGAAATCGTTATCAAATAGTTACAACAATTTCATATTTTGTTCTGATAAAACTTTTCATATTAATCATCTAAATAACAACAATAGTAATACCAATAATGATAATTAATAATAGTAATAATAATAATGCTAATTAGTAATGGTAATAATAACAATGATTGATAGCAATAATAATAAATAATTGATGTTAATAAATGATATTTTATAGCTTGACCAATTAATGCATGAGTCCAATAGTCTATTATTGTTATGTATGGCTGAACATCCGGAATCATTTATTGAAGATCAGGTTTAACCTTTTATTCTTTTGCTGTATCTTTTTAGTAATATGAAATAATTAAACAATTTAATTTAAATAAATTGTATGTCAATAGCTATTTGTAATTACTAAAATAATTCAAATTGTTTGCTTTCATGCATTCCATTTTTCTTTTTTCTAAATATCTTTTTCAAAAATTTATTTCGATTTCATATTTTGATAATAAATTATTTTTAACTATAAATTAAACTAATAAAAAAATTGAAAAATTAAACTAATAAAAAAATTAAAAAATAATTTTTTTAAAAAATTATAAATTGAAGTTAAACTCTTTTATATTCAAATTATATTTGCGATGGGAAATTATATGTTTTTTTACAATTTTAAATTAGGAAATTTAAAAAAAAATGAAAGATTTAAGAAAAATGGATTAAAAAAAAGAAAGAAAACGATTAAAAAAGGTCACATATGCTTCTAACATCAAAATTACTATTAATTATTGAAAATTACAGGAGATTTTCATGAATTTCATGTAAATTTCAATTCAAAAACATGAAATTATGTCTAAAAAACGATGGTTTGAATGTCTTATAAAATCTTTAAAATTTTTGTTAAATTTTCTCCTTTTTACTACTCATCACAATTTTTTTGTTTTTGGAAAAAAACTCTTTCTTTCTGCAATTTTTTAATTTTTGAAAAAAAGATTGTTTGTTTCTTTTTTTTAATCATTGGTTGTTTACTACTACAGAAACAACACTGCGATCATTTATTGTTTCAAATGGTGAATGTACTGCGAGACAATGACGGTAATCCATTGTTGACTAACTGTTTTCAAGGTAGTAAACGATTTGAACGACAGTGTGGCCCACTACGACACTGTTGTAGTGCATATAATAGGTTCAATTTTATTCCAAAAATTTATTTATATATTTAAAAAAAAAAAAAAAAATGCAATTTGCGCATAATGATAAGATTGTGGCGCAATTATTGTAAAGAAATGTAAACTTTCTGTACAATAAAATATCAAAGATTTTGTATTCAATAATTTCATATTTTATTCTCTTTTAATAAAACTAAAAAAAAAAAATGCAACAGTATTTTCTTTCATGTTTATTTCACTGATAATTTCCAATAACATCTTTGATTAGTAACAACAAGAATGTCTAATTATTTTCTAGGTTAAAATTTCGAAATTATTTATTCTAAATATTATCAAATTCTACTATTGTAATAAATAAATTAAATCTTTTGTTCTTTGCACATTTATGTTTAATTCCTAATTTATTTTTAATGAAAATTTCGGAGAAATTTTATATTACATGACCTATTTTTCAAAAAAGAAAAAAAAAAGCGCCGTTTACATTCAAGGTTATCTTTTTTCTTTTTTATTGATGAAAGAGTTACATTTCCTTTTCACCATCCTAATTTTTGATCGGTTGTTAATAAAAAAAAAAGATTTCTAATGAAAAGAAAACTGAAATTCAATAACATTTTAACTGATAATAGCAACATTTCTTCTTCCATTTGTGATAAAAATTGATTCAATCATATGATAAAACGATGAAAATGGAAAACTTAACAAGAAAAAAGAATTTAAATAGTAAGATTAATTATTTTAATTTTATTAAAAGTCAAATTAAATTACAATATGAATCAGTAAAGTACAATAAATTCTTGGCTGGAAATGTTATCTTTCAAATCATAAATTAATGAAATAAATTTTGAAACGATTAAATATTTCTATTTGCGATGAATTCTGCTCAATTAATAGTTAGTCGCATTTATGATTTCATCAAAAATATCTTAATAGCATTTAATTAATTTAATTAATTCGTTATTTGTTCCCTCTTTATGCAAATATTTTCTTCATTGATATATGCTTTGCTATTTGCTTGACATTTTAGAGCAATTTATTATTTAGTAATTGATTAAGACGCAAGTAAATGAATTGGTTGAAATTTTGCTTTGTAGAATTCCTAATTAAACATAAGCAAATTTTAGATGTAAAAAGCTCGTAAAACAATCTTTCATTACGAAACAGAAGCAAATATTAATTCATGAAATTCAATTCGCTGCAAAGGAATGCAAAGTAAGTATAATTAAAGGTTTTGATGATAAATTAGTTGGATGATAAGAATAACTTTTTTTATTTTTTCTTAATTTATTTTTCTTTAGGAAAGTACTTATCAATTAAACAATGCCACAGAATCAATTAACGAAGCAACTATTTCTGAAAATTCTTCAACCTTAATTACTTTTACAAATGAACCGGATAAGGATGAACTTCTGGAAAGTTATCTACGATATTCACCTAGTCAATGGTGCTACTTTATTTTTAAAAAAATTAAAAGTATTCTTTACACTAATGAATTTCATTCATAGAAGTCGTCTTTTAAGATAATTACATACAGTTTGTGTTACCTGAAGTTTCAACCTTTCTTATTTTTTCTTAAATTGAGTAAATTTTATGAAAATTTATTAATTTTAAAACTTTTCACTTCCTATGTATAGAATTGAATTTCAAGATTGTTCAGAAGCAATTAATATTATTGATCTCATATATTTGTGCTAATTAATTTTAGGTATACGTTTTTAAAAAATATACTTCTCAAGGAAACGCAGAATACATCAATATTTCGAATAAATAATACTACACAGTATTATGGTCCTAAAACTGATAAAAATGATAACTATTATCAAATGTTGCCAAATACAACAAGTAAATGGTATATGATGTTATTAGAGGAAAATGATGATAAGATAATTTGCTGTTATCAACTTATCATGACTATAATGATATTCTGTCATCTTTATTTTTCTTCCAAATCAATTAATATTAATATCTGTGAGCATCATTCTCGAACATATCATTTTATCACTACTTAACACTTTCAATTGATAACAGCTAATAATAGTGACATATACGTTTTTAGATGAAATCGAAAAATGGAATAATGCAGAGCAAAAGAATGATACTGAAGAATATCAAATTGGAAAGAAACAGGAAATGCATCCTAATCATACCGAAGTAACGGAATTAATATTTTAAGCTTAGATTTACCGGATGTATGAGAAAAATCGTAAGACATTGATGAATAGAAAGAATTCCTGAAAATTGTTTTGCTTTCAGGAAGAATATAACGGAAACTACTGTGATAGTTATATAAAATGTCGAAGAAAAGTTTGTATATTGTTTTTTTTTGTTTTATTTTGTTAAGAATTTTTCTAAGCTTAAAAAAAGGAGTAAATAATGCTTGTTACTACATATTATTGATTGAGGAAAAAATCAATAATTGATTATCATATAACATTTATAATTCTTTTGTGATATAAAAAGACGAAAAAAATGATAATTAATTTCTCATTGATTATGTAAACAAGAGAACATAATGAATTTGTAGTAATTTGTTTTTCTTTTGCATATTAATGTGATTATTCTGATAACTTTAAAAAAAAAAGAAATTATAAGGTGGAAAAAACTATGGATCGTTGCCAAATAGTTTGGAATAGTGTAAATCGGATACCGTTATTATCAACTGCTACATTACTTGAAATGGGCGATCGTTGCGTTAATCGAGGTGATAACAACTTTACTGAGCTTTACAAATTAACTATCGAACGTGACAGTGAGCTTCATGGATGTCTAAAAATGTATCAAGATGAGGTATGTAATAAATAAGATAATCATATCTCTTAATTAACTTATGTATCTTAATTAGCCTTATGTATCAAGATCAAGTATGTAATAAATAAGATAATCATATCTTTTAATCAACTTATGTATCTTAATTAACCTTATGTATCAAGGTCAGGTATGTAATAAATGAGCTAATCATATCTCTTAATTAATTTGCTGTATTGTTTATTTATTATATAAAAAATTTCTTAGCATTCTCTAATTAAACAATTCTCATCCTAATATTCCTGTATTGTCAATTGTAAAATAGAGTTTGTGATTTAAGTTATATTTGCGTAAATTTTAGACTAACGAATTAGCGACTTGCCGAGATATAAACCGAATTCATTGGCAATGGAATTCTGATATACTGCAAAATATTACAAGTAATGCTGATTGCTTAGCTCAAGTAAACTTAGTGCAATTTGAATGTGCGGAATTGAACAAATGTTGTCCAAATTTTCACAGGTAAATATTTATTCGTAATTAATTAAATTGTACTACAGTAATTGATATGAACTGCAAATCTTTCACACAATTTTTTCACTTTATATAACTAATTTAACATTTAAGAAACTAATTAATTAATTAATTAACTTCATTTTCTGAATAAATTGCATTTTTGAGTAATATTCACAGTTATTTTTTTCTTTCCTTTTTTCCAGATGTCGAGATGAGACTTTGGATGCGAAATCAGAATTACGAATAGAATTACTTACAGTGAAATTAATAACAAACTATTATGAATGTATACGACATCAACTGATAACAATGACAACATTTTGATAAGTGATAATTCTTCTTTGATAAGTGATAAATTTTAATTTCAATGTATTTGTATACTTTTGTTATATTACCTCTACTATCGTCTGATCATAACTGTGAAAAATAATTAAGCGATTTCTTTTTTTTCTTCCGCAACGACAGCTATGTGAATAATTAGAAATGATTAAATATAGAAATAAGAATGATTTAGTCTTTTTTTGGAAAAGATTTGATAAAAAACCATCTAATTGATTGATAACAAACTAAAAATTTTTGGCATTTCATTTGTATGCTTGATTTACACGTGTAATTTATAATGAATACTTTCTCTCAGGTGACAACAAGTGACAATCAATAATGATCTAAATGTTAAGTATAAGTTGCAATAGAAATAATTGGTATTTGTTCTTTCGTAATTTTTCGTAATATTTACATTAAAAATGTTACGTCGAGTTTTCTTATTTTCTTAAAATTTTTTTTATGAATGGATGGAATTAATTGCTAAATGAAATGATAAGAAAATATATCAAAAATGAGAGTATATTCATAAAATGTCCTATCGTCAACGATGCTAATTATAATTTGAACGCAATAATAGTAACAGTAACTGCGCTTCATCTTATCACTTCTATATTATCATTTCTAGCTTGAAATACAATAAACTCTTTTCAGTCAAGAGTGAATGAAGATGAATTTAAGCTTAGTATAGAAGTGACTAACATTTTAAAATGTTTAAAAAAAAAAAATTAAAACCTTATTCTATGTCCATCTCGAAACGACCTGCTGTGCTGTTAATTTTGTTTCTGAGAAATATTCAAATCAAAAAAATAATAAAATTTAAAATTTGGAATGAAGTTATGCAAATTTTATTATCTTTATATAATATACAAGCGTGATATTTACGTCGTTACATTTCTCACTGAAACGTACGTAAACATAAACTTACTTATGTGACTAAAGTATTTTAAACAAATGTTGACAATGTTTATTTATGCTTTCATTTCTAATCAAATCAAACTTTTAACAAATTAAAATTATTTTATTTTTTTAACAAAATTTCCGTTTTCATATGAAAAAAATTATACAATTGAAATTGCAAAAAAAACTTTTTTTATGCAATATACTATTAAAAGCAATCAATCAATTGCAAAATTTTTCTTTAACTTAGAAACAGTTTTATAATAATGTTGAAATGATTGATGCCGAAAAATTGTACATATGAAATTTTATGGAAGATCAGATAAGAAGTAATTAGATAAGTAAATAAGTGAATTTAAACATTTTAGTTTAAATTTTTTTTATAACAATGTATTAATTGTGACAGTTAGCTACTGAAGTTTAGCTTTAAGAGAGATAAGATCTTCCTGGCAAAGAAAAAAAGGAAAAAGACGATTGTTTTAGCGGTTAAACTAAAGATATAAAATATGATTACACTGAATTAAATTAGCATAATTAAGTGGAAAATTTTTGTGTAGCAAGTTAAATTAGCTAGATTAGTCTAAAATTTTACTCTAGCACTATACAGCACTTTCTAATTGATACTTCTGTTCTAATTGGTCTGTTATCCACCACAAATTATTTTTTGCATCAATTAGAGCATTGTTATCTTGTATTACCTTCGTTATCACCGAATAACCTGAAATTTATTTTACAAGTAAACTTTAGATTTGAATAAGAAAAAGTATTAAAAAAGTAGAAATTTAGACGAAAAAAATAACTTGTATGAAACAGTTTAAGCTTGTCCTATTTAATAAGAATTCAAAATTCTGTGTAAATTTAGTTACAAAATAAACATCATTTATTATAACTAAAATTAAATAAAACATTAAAGTTGAAATCAAAAAAAGAAAGTCATACCAATTAAATTTTAATGAAAATTGCAAAGATTAAAATTCCCACCATTCATTTCATGAATAGCCTTAAGGCCAATTCCATAGCTAGCAATTTTCCGTAAGCATTGCGTGGCTAGTAACTGAATTCTTTTGCAGTAATTGAAATGTTTTTGATTATGTGTTCGTAACAATGAAAGTAATAGGTCAACTGCGCCTTGTCCAATTAATGCTTCAATATAAGCACCATTTGCCAGACTGATGAAAATTGTCAACAACTAAAATTTCAATCTTTTTTTTTTCTAAATAAAATGCAGCAGGACTTTTTTTAAAGAAAAAAGAAGTTTAATTGTTATTAGTTGTTTTGTTTATTTATTACTAAATTAGTTCTATTAGTTGTTAAATGAAGGTAAGATAGTTTAGATTATACCTGTTCCTCTATAAATGCATTATGACATTTCGGTCGTTTATACGCCTGAATAAAACGTTTGATGGCATTGTGCTCGTAAAGGACGTCAATTGTTTCAGTTTCTTGCATTGTTATATTTGCTAGTGCTGCTAAGGCTAGCAATAATGATTCGGCTACCTTACTTTTATCAACAATTTCTAAAATTTTCAATTAAAATAATTAAAAAATTTGCAGAGTAAAAATGGATAAATGTTTGCTATATTTAACAGAAAAATGATTTTAATAGAAATATGAAAGAAATTAACAGAAATTTGTAACTATTCGATATGCAATCTTATTGTAAATTTTTGCCGATGAAACTTTGCATTTAATTTTATTAATAAAAGAATGATGGAAACATTGTGATATCATTTAAAATTGTCTAATTTAGGATTGGAATTTAATTAAAAATGAATTATTTGTGACGATAAATTGAATACCAAGAATTCGTATAACAACTTTTCGCATTATGCTACCAAGACGAACATAATTTTGATTTGGATTTGTTAATTGCGTTAATATACCAGCTGCTTCTGCTGAGCAAGCTACTGTTGAGGTAAACAGGAATTGAATAATTAATTCAAATTTATTAAGCTAGAAAAAAAATTTTTTTCAATAAAAATATAGCATATTTCAGATTTTTATCATATTTATAAAAATTTGGATTGAATGAGTTTGAATTTTTACTCTGATTTCTATTCATTGAAAAAATTAAATCTACTATTATCACTAAGGAGCTAATCAAATATTCATATTCAAATGAAAGAAGCTTGAATAGATTTAATTAAGGAATATTTGCCATACTATGAAATTTCAGCAAATTTAATCTGTTGAAAATATTTGTAAGCCTATGCAAAGGATACAGTAACTTTCCAAGAAAGCTCAAAATTTATTTTTTTAAAGTAGTAGGGGGCATCAATTGCTAACCGCTAAAAGTTTCATTGCACCACGATAGTTACCGCATAGAATTGTTAGAGCACGAAGTAGCAACCGAAGGGTACCATTTGAAACAGATGGTACCTCACAAAAATACAACAATGAATCCAAACCACCACACTGAATAATTAAACTATTCTTTCTTTAATTTAAAAATAGACTTTCTTAATATATTTATAGAAAAAAAAGAGAAAATTAGTAGTAAAATTATAGCGATAGTTATGATTGATATTTTGTCCGATTAAAATGAAATTATAAAATTCATTTTCTCGGTTCTAATTATTTCTAATTAACTCACAACACATAGTTTCCAAATTATCACAAATTTCTTTCTGTCACATTTATTTTGAATTTCTAATATTAGTGACTTTGTGAAAATTTTTCATAAATCTATACTAGTAAACATTCAATTTCGATTAATTTCAATTAATGATTCATATGACTTGTAAATTTCTTCAACAAATTTCGAATTTTAAAAAATCAATAATTCTATTATTTACTATTTGTAACTTAGTAAATTTGTTATTAAAAATAAAAAAAAAAAAAAACTTTTCCTTATACCTGTATAATAATGTGACAAATTTCATCACCAAAAAGCATCAAATGTATGAGATGCTCAAGTGCAATGACTAATAATCGATCTCGATTGGAACATTCGGCAAGATATGTTGATATTATCTTTGCAAAGATAATTAAAATTTCGTGAATTATCTTCCGTAATAAAACAATTAGGAAGTTAGACGCACTAATTGGTCTTCTTGTGTCTTTCTCATCCGATTCTAAATCGGAAATCATTTGTTGTACTGTTGCTATATCCTTAAATGAAAACAAATTTTTAAGTAATTTTCAAATTAATACTCATTAAATTGCTAGTTATGGAATAATAATACTATTGACGGATTATTTATTGCAATTAATAATTAAGGGTGAGTTAAGGATATTATCTACGTTAAGTAAATCGTAAATGTTAAGTAAATTTACATAATTTTTAATTTAATACTTTGACATTTCGATTACAGTTAATAAGTTCAATTATTAGCTTAAAATATTAAGCAAATTGGTTGACGTATGTTCTTATTGATCATAGTGAAGTGGAAAATATACACAATCAGTAAGTATACTTACGTGAGCAGAAAGAAACGTAATGTACGGTAAAGATTGAATTGTAGCAATCAATACTTTTGCTTCACATATTACATCACTATTCCACTTTTCATTCATTTCATTGTTTAATGCTGCGTGAAACGTAGTGCATACACGTAACACGTGATCAATTGTATCTTGAAATCTTCCATTTATTCATTTTTCCATAACTACGAGATCATATCGCCGTAGTAAATGTAAAGTAAAATCTCAATGAACGATAAGTGAATTGAAACTTTTTGCAGAAAATTAATAGCTATAACAAACTGAAATTGATAAAATTGATGGTAATTAACTTTGGAAAAATTGACACTATTAGGTTAACTGAGACATTGTCAACCACATTGACTTGAAAAAAAAAACAGAAAACAGATTGGTAGTATATGATAACAATCATAAATATTTTTAACTTAACTTAATTTTTTTTTACATATTTCTATAACTTACTAGCAATTCGAGCATAACTTGGTAAGCTATTTTCTGCGATTGTCTTATCACAATTAAACGAATCCTTGAATGAACAATTTTGGATGCTTAATTCTGTTGATCCTTGTCCCGAATCTACACTACTATTTGTGCTTGAATCAACTGATCCAAATGCTGCTAATATTGATACACCGGTTGATGTTGATTCAATAATATCATCATTAGTATCATGATCAAAGCATCTGAAGCTAATGTGAAATTTAAACAAATATGCTTATACAAATTGCTTCATCAAATTAAGAATTATCACCTTGAAGTATTTGGAATTGGTTTTATTGCGTGTGAACCTGATGGTGCATCAAGATGTACCTGCAATACTGTTTTTCCATTGATACGAGAAACTTCCAGCTGTAAATTTTTGAAAAAAACAAAAAAGAAAACTTAGAGATTAATTTAGCATGAAATAATTTATTATTATAATTCTCTAATTATTATAATTTTTTTTGCTACAATTATATTTTTTATGTATAATAATAAACAAAGATAGTATTATTTATTATTAAATTTACCTGCCCGTGATTTGTTGCCTTATGTGATTCCCGAACACAGTGATTCCTTGAAAGTTGATTTCGATTATAACTGCTAGGCGAATCAAAACCCTTACTTGGCTCCAATTTTTTCTATAATTTTTCTACTTTTTCTTCTTAAAAAAAAAATGAGTCTTAGAAACTTATTAAACAAATTGGTTTTCAGATTCATAAGCAAGGAAAAAAAAGAACCGAAAGAACTGAAAAGCTCATATAGACTGTTAGCTTTAGAACTTCTAATGATATAGTTTAATTTCCATTATACAACAAAACTATAATATTAACCTGAATTGAAGTCGTTGTTTCCGGTGGTTTTCTGAAATTTACGCATGATGGAATCGATGACTGTGAATCATTTCTCTGTGTGCTAAAATTTCTCAATTCATTATTAGCACATTTCCGGAACGAATCCATTTGTTTTGCACAAACCGTTTCACAGTTATCCAGATTATTATCATTGGTATTGTGTAGCAATAACTGATTGGAATGATTCGGTTGATTTCTTGAACAAATTAATTTTTGTTCATTTGCAACAGATATAGACTGATCATCCGATTTCACTATTCGCTTATCATTATTAACTTCTAACGTTGATGACGATTCAACAAGTGAAGTGTTAAAATCCGAATCGCTTGTGGTTATCGTTTTGTTGTTCATAATCTGAAATAGGAAAAATGGAATATTTTTTGGACATTACACTGATATTATACATAAATATAGTAATTAAATGATGCATTTTAATAAATTATTTTGAAGACAATAGCAGAACAAATTAAAAATCAATAAATAGAATTCAAATGATTACAATCATGAAAATAGTGAATTAGACCTAACATAATTACAATAATAATTATATTTTACATAATTACCAGTATCTTTATAATCATTTCAAGCTTTGTAGAGAAGAAAAAAAGAGAAGGTAGAATTATTTTGATAATATATTTAACTATTTTAGATATATTACACGTTAGTAAACAGTAAACAATGAATAATGAATATTGCTAACACGTTACGTCATGTTCCGTTAAAAAATTACACACTATTCCTTACCTTTGCAATTTGATTATTTGATTTCCGATTAACTTTAATCATTTCGTTCTGTCGTTGTTGTTTTTTCTGTTGTTGCAGATGTGATCGATATGATAATCGTTGTGTTTTACCACGTAATCTATATTTACAACCGTATGCTTTGCTGGAAATTCTTGGTGTAAGTGATCGATTTGTTAGTGAAAAATTCATTTGGGTATTATATTCAGGTATTACAGGTATCATTGATTTATCAAATGTCTTAGATGATAATTCATTCATTTCTGATTCCGTTTGATCCGTATTATTGTTATCAGAATTATTGCATAATTTCACACGAATAAATGCTGATATTGGTGCTGGATTGTATCTAAAATTATCACAGTCTTATTGTTTATTGAAATATTAAAATTATAATTAAAAAGAAAACACTTTTTTTACAGAAAAATTTTGAATACTTCAACAACATAAATTTTTTTTGATTGGTTTTTAGTTTTTTTTAAACTTAATGTTATAATTTACAGCATATTCTCAATACTTTTACCTAATAATTTTTTATTATTTAATGTAACTAACTTAATTGGAGTAATTTTTCCTTCATCAAACTGATAAGACACCGTGGTACGATGCTTTTCAGTATTCGTCAGTGACACTGGTGTTGAAGCTGTCATAATATGCTCCGAAGATGACGACATCATCCGGGCGATACATCGTTTTGGTTTTGCTGGTGGCAACGAACTGCAATTTATTCTATATTAAGAATTCAATATTTTAACCTTATAAAATCATCATTTTTTAATCATTTAACTTTCAACAAGAAAAAAATACTACTTTTTCAATTTAAAAGCAAAGTATGCAAAAAAATTGATTTCTTTAAAAATTTGAACTAAAATTGTTAGTAGTTTAACAACGTTGCAGTAATGGCGAAAAATTATAAATTATTTTTCCAGCTATAATTTGAATATGCATAACTCATTAATTAATATGATACTGAAATTTTCCATATCTAATTATTATTTGTTTTTTACCAAAAAGAATAAAATTAAGAAATACTGGAAATCTTTTGTTTTAAAACTAAAAAAATAGATTAAACAATCTTTTTTCTTAACTCATAGTTTATTGCATTAACTGGCACTTCACGATTAAAAATAGGAAAATAGAATGAAATTAATGGATTGATAACAGTATACAAAAGCTGAAATTAAATTTAATTTCCCAGAACTCGAAACAGAGTGAAATATAAAATTTAGAAAATTTAAGCATTAAATAAAAAAGATTAGCATGAAATACCTTGTACCACTTGAATGAATTCGTTCACTTTGATCCTTGCAATTATTTGATGTCACTGATAGTTGTTGTTGCTTGGTGACATCCAGAAATGATTTGGCGTATAAAATAAAGTTGCATTCCGGTTCACTGCTGATCGTTAATTCCGTAAGCCATTCTTGAATATTGCGTGATGTTTCGCTACACAAAGCATTAAGTGCCCTTACAGGCACTGAGGTCATTATTTACTTCTAAATAAATGAATTTTAAAAAATTTGACAAATTAACAGTGCAAAATTTTTGTTGCGTGTATTCGAAAAGTTCTTATTAACTGATTCAAACCGGATAAATTTATTTGTTTAACGGAAAGATTGAAACAATGCAATAGAATAGTCGAGAAAATAATTGATTTCGGTGACATTAAAAAAGTAATGTAGTTCATTAGCAAAAGCCTCCGATAAGCTTTATTAATCATTCATATCCTGAGTAATAAATCAGATTAAATATTTTTGATTAAGCTGCTTAGCATTTTTGGTCTCATTTTGAAAGGTCATTTTCCGTGGTCATTTCCGGTCACTAAATTAATGGATGTAGGCCATGCCTATGTCCATTAGTTGAAGGACAATTTTGATGATATTGTTTTGTCGTATAGTACGATAAATCTTATTTCATTTCTCATAGTCAAAAGAGAGAGAAATGAACAAAAGTACAAATTGTAATTTTACAAAAAAAAAAAAAGAAAAAAAATGGAAATTGTTCTGCAATTTAAAAGAGATTTTTCAAAAAAAAGTAATATATTTGTTTTTTTTTGGTCGAAATATTTATGCCAAACTATTTACTTTGAGCAAAGAATAATTTTGAAAAGAAAGTTTGCTTAAATTGCAACAAATAAAGTATGAAAGCAAAAAAGATTAACAAGATTCTTCAAATGATAAAAGAATCAAAATGATGAATTGTAGTAGATTTTGAAAAATTGTAAAACTGAACTTAAAAATCGAGAGCAAAAATATTTTGTATATTTTCCACTTATTAATTAGTGTTGTTTTGTTACAAATTTGATAAATTTTGAAAGAGATGACTAACAATTAGTATAATTTCTAAGTTTCATATTTCTCTAAGATTAAAATTTTAATTACATTTTTCAAAAAATACATTGGGATAGAAGGTTTAATTAAAGCAAATAGAATTGGTGAGATAATGAAATCTTATAGCTTCCAAAAAGCTTTAAATCATTTAAAAAGTAAAGAGTCTAGGCTTTAACTGAATAAGATACATCCTAATATCATTTCTATTTGGGAGATTTCACTAAGACTTTTCATTAATCAGTGTATCACTCTGATAAGCGATATCATTACATCAAAAGCCTAAAAAAAGTTAATGTTTCGAGAAATGAACTAAATATGTAATTAATTAATTAATGAATTTTAAATAAATGAATTGATTGAATTTGGTTTTGAAGTATATTAGCAAGGTAATTTGAAATATATTAATAAAATAGAGAGAGAGAGGGAGAGAAAAAAGGCGGGTAATATTGTAAAAGTTCTTAGTACCATAGTTGATGGAAAATGATACAAATTATTCTTTAAAGATTAAAAATTATAGAAGATAATATAGGGAAACGAAGTAGAGAGGAAAAGAGTAAGAAGAGATGAGTGAATGAAAAAGAAGAAAAAAAAAATAGTGATATTGTGAAAAGTGATGAAAATAACAGAGGAAATCTCATTTGATAGAGAATAAAATGAAACGAAATGATAAAATTTGATTAAATTACCTTATCATAGCACATATTTATATTAATTTACTAACATATTTATGATGAAAAAAAGTTCAAAAATTGATTATCTGTTTTTCACGTTTTTATTTATTGCAACTTACGAATCATTTTTACGTATATTAAAATTTATTCATGCCATTTTATACATTACGCACAAATCTTTCTTTTTTTTTATACGTCATATATGTAAATGATTTACGTGGAAAAAATTCAACTGAGAACAATTTGTGTAAAAGTGAGAAATCATATTTTGTCTAAGTAATAAAAGCAACGTGGGCAGTAGTAATCGCCCATTGCTAATTTAGATCGTATGATTTCATTCATTATTATCGCTAACAATGACAGTAAACTTTCCCTCAAAAGACTATACGGAATCTTCTTCGATTTCCGGAAAATACATTACAATATGATTGATTAAGTTTAGTTTAAATCAAACAATATTGCCCGAAATTTGGATGAAATCCTTTAGCTGTCTGTGTGTGTGTTGTGTATTGGAATGACCAACAGTGGTTGACAAGTTGAATTTCGAAAATTGTAAAGGACACTAACGGTGACAACAAAGGATGTTATAGTGAAGAGGGATAAAACGGATAAAACGTTAATGAAATGTTGAAGGACATTGCGATTCATTATCAGCTGTGGTTTATTTATTTATGAATCATTTGTTAGATTTGATAAGTGAGAATAGTTTATTTTTGATAGAGCAATAAAATGAATGAGAAAGGCTACTAATGGATAAGCAATATTAAATGATATTTCGGATTCGTTTATTATGAGCTATAAATAAGCTTATTGGCTTTTAAATTAAACAAAATGATGATTGACTGATTATTAAATAGTTGACAACTTCCGATAGGACAGTGATAATCTTTCGAAATAATGATTAGTATTCGGCAAGTATTTAAGGAAAATTAAATAAGTTTAGATGTGTTTTATTAATGATGTTAAATTTGATAATGATAATGATAGTGATAAAGTGGATTAACAACAATAATTTCAGATAAAAGTGATAATGTAGATTCATCAAATGAATTATTAAATAATTAAATGAATCTAGTGGTGGAATTGATCACTGTTGTATTTATATACATACATATAAATAGCAGGTTCTTAGGTTAAGATAAACGTGCCTAGGTGATAAGATGGTGATAGTGATCGTAACGGAAACTAGTTTTAATTAGTGCACTACTAAGGTATACCACGAATATTTCGCAGCATTCTCTTTATGATATCACTGTTATCATTGCAATCATAATTTATCATTGTCCTCACTGCCACTAAATTAATAGCAATTAAATAAATTATAAATCACTGACCAATTCAAAAATGAGCTATCATTACGCCAAATTTGTGCATAATAATTAATTAATTCATATGTGAACTTTACATATGACCAAGTGATACATAATGACATTTAGATGAAGTCATAATATTTTCAAAAATTGTCAATAAATCTTGCTTTCTTCTCTTCCTTTACCTTTTACGTAATTCCTTTTCATTTTTTTTGATTTCAATTGCTATCTTTGACTGAGAGTGATAGTAGGAAAAAAATGATATCGAAATTATTTCAAATAATCAGTTCATTTATTGAAATATTTGTCGCTTAATTTCTCTGGAATAGTTTTTTCCATTTTTTACAATCCCAATCACATTATGCAGTCTTACTAATAGCCTAGTAGAAATATGAAAATTTAACTGAAAAGTTTTAAATTACTAGCCGAAAATTTAAGCTATTGATTGATATCTTTGCTTATGTTCTTTTTTTTATTTTAAAAGTTCTGTTTTACTGAATAATAGAAAAATTTGTGGTCAAACTTATAACATTTTATAAGATTGTTGCTTATAAAATTTTTGCCTGGAAAAACAACGGTGATTTTTCCAAGCATGCAAAAGAATATAATAATTGATAAGGAATTTTCCATTCAGAATACACTGTTTTTAAGTTCAAGGTTGACTGAAATTAAATATCAGAATTATATTGTCATACCATTCAGATCTCTTATTGCTTCACATTTTTCATAAAATTTATGTCTTTACATATTTTGATTTGTACGGAAAGTTCAATGATCTTATCAAAATGAACTGAAATGACATAGAGAAAATTGAACCTACGATTGATAATAAACATGATGTTATTAGTGAGATGTTATTAATGATGCTACATTAATTATTTATTAAATCAGAAATTTCACATTAAAAGTATCAATCGATGTTTGACATCTATCTTTCTCTATTCGATCAATGCCAACAAATTTATTTCAATAAGCCCAATTAATGTCACATCAATCTTTTATTAGTGTTAATGTCATTATTATTCCATAAATGCAATCATCGCCACTTATCAATTAACTAATCTTTTTTCTAATCTATGCACATGAAAGGATGGAATTAAAATTTGATTTTTCATATTTGTTTGAAACCATCAAAAAAGATTCTGTTCATTGAATTTTGAATTTTTTTCGCTTTTCTAAGTAATCTAATGAAGACAAATCGAACAATGTTTTTTTTCCTCTTTATGAAAATTACATGTCAGCAATTTCGTAACTTACAAGAAATGCATTTTGAAAATGAAAAAATATTTCGAGAAAAAAGTTTCATTTCCTAACAATACGACTGAATTTTTTGAATTCACGAATAAGAAAAGAAGAAAAACGAGTAACTGTCATAGTAAATAAATTATAGTAATAACATACGTAGTAATAAAAACGATAACAGTAATAATAATAAGTAATAATAATACTAAATAATATATATAGTAATAAATAATAATAATAAATAATAAATTATAATGATAATAATAAATAATAATAGTAACATTGAGTAGGAAGTAACACAGAAATGAAAGAAACTGCATCGGATGACAGTTGCTCATCAGTCATAGATTGTGTATTTTAATCATCTCAGCTATCAATAATCAGCGTTAGTGTTTGTTGTTACTGTTGTTATTGAGAGGAATGAATATATGAAGGAGATGGTAGTGTTGTTGACCAGAGGAATGGAATGATTTGTAATACTGCAAGGGATAAAATATAGCTAAAGGAAATGTCAGCTGATTTATGAGGACGAAAAATAGCGAAATGAGATTTTTGTGAAATATGATCGAAGTGATTGATGAAACTATCTCTTTAATATATGTCTATCAAATATGCAAAGGAAGCTATGAAATGGAAGAAAGTAATATGTTTAATAATAGATGCAAATAAATCTCCAATTAATTAATTAATTGTGATTAAGCTAAAGCTAATTTCATAACCACTTGTTTGCTGCTTTGTATTCATTGTATTCTTCTCTTTTTTATATAATTCCTTGAACTTTCAAATAAAAGTCTGAAAATTAATGAAACAGTGTCACTAGCAAATTTAATAGTTTAACATTATAAATATTTCATTCAGAGAAAAATTCAATTCTGATTAGATTACTGTGAATTAGTGCTCTGAAGTAACTTCTTGAAGGGAATATGATGCAAAAATTTTCATTATTAAACAAGGAGATGCTCTGAAATACAGTTTATTATTATTATTTATTAATATTAAAATTAATATTGTTGTTATTATTTCTATTTTTATTTGTTAGCATTAATATAAGTGTTATTATTATTATTGTTATTATCACTTATTAACATTAATATAATTGTCATTGTTATTCATTATTATTACTATTATTATTTATTAATATTAACACTAATGTATGTTATTTATTATTGATGTTATTATTATTAATTGGTTAAACTTAATTAAAATTATTTTGTGTATTTGTTGTTTGTTTTTCGTTATTTGTTCTCTATTTGTTTATTCGTCATTTGTTATTTTTTATAAGCTATTTTTTATAATCATTTGTCATTTATTATTTTCCGTTGTTTATTATTTTTAATTATTATTTATATTCATCAGAAATGGGATACAATTACTTGGAACTTCAAACTGCATTATTGTGTTTTTTTTTCTAGGAGATTGCAGAAAAGCACAAAAGTAAATGAAATGAAAATAAATAGAAAGAAAGAGAGAGAAGGAGAGAAAGAAAGAAAAAAGGAAAAACTATTACTTGCTATGCTATCTTTCGGATATGCTAAATTAAGATTTTAATCAGAAAGTAACACTTAAAGATAATATAATGTCTCTCAGTGTCATTTATCTTTTCTCTTTAAATCATTACAACGACAGATAATTTCTTCTCTTTTTGTTGTTTATTTCATCAATAATTTCTCAGATTAAAGAGTTTATTGTTAAAGATTTAGTCATTTGGTCATTGAATCTGTTAAAATAACATAATTTCATGGACTGGAAAATTACAGAAGTATGCAAGTGAAATTCGAATAATTAGAATTGCGACAGGTGTTGCCAGGTGTTGTCAGAGTTGTATATGTGTCTGTATAAGCATACTTCAACGATCAATCTGTTAGTTAAATTGTCGTGACATCTCTCATCCATATTGATCACTTATCAATATAATTGATGATATTTAGCTGAGACGTTAAATTTTTCAAATTGTTCACTTTTCCAAATTTTCTTTTTTTAAATGTAACTGAGTGGTTGATTGATTCGTTAATTTCCTGTTTGTGTAAGGTGGCAGAAAGGTGATTTCATCCTTTTCTTTTATTCTTTTTCAAAACTTCTATTGAAACAGGAAATAGCTTACTTTTACATGAATTTCATCAAATAAATTTAAATTTAAACAATTCTTTAGAAAATATTCTTCAAATGCTTTTAAAATCTGAGGTTCGAGCAGATGTTGTGATAAATCTTGAAAGATATTATTATAAGATTTGAAGCTAATATATTGAATGATTAAATCTAGGAGGAAAAAATATGTGGAGGAAACATTGATCAGTAAGGATGTAGTAGTTCCTCTTCTTTTATTTTTAATTAATAGAACTCTATGATTTATAATCTTAACTTTAAATAGTTTGAGAAGAATCTATGTCGACTTCTAGACCAATTTTAGAATGTCTAATATTGGGACAAGGAAAAAAATATTGGGACAAATTTCAATGAGGCATCGAAAGAGGAAATGAGGAAGAGACGTGATATTACGTTAGGTAATATAACTTATTGAAACTTGATGAGCTTTTAAGTCCAACTTTTTTACATTTTTAAGTAATTTGTTTCTTATAAGTTTGGAATTTTGATGCAAAATTTATTTGTTATTATTTATTTTATGTTTGTTTAATAGTTTTGTATTCACTACAGGAATTGTATTGATTGCGGAGGGTCAAGTAAATGGATGAAATGCCTGTTAGAAATGACGATAATTCTGTACTGAAATATTACCCAAAATTGGAATTCATTGATGGGAAGTTGATCAAGCAGTTAGTCGAAGATACTGTTGATTGGGCACATGTTAGTATGGACATATATTTATTAATTAATTTTCTATTTTTAGTATTTTTGTTCATTGCCACATTTTACATATAATTTACATGTAACATAATGTCATATGTAAAAATATAAACCACAAATCAGAAATACAATAAAATGAAAAATTTTAATCTTGTCGATGTCCGTAAATTTTTTTCTTGTGATTCAATTTTTTTGTTGCAGGCTCATGGTATGGTGATGAGGACAGCGATAGCTACGGATCGTAGTGATATATGTCAAACAGCTCCCTGTACCCTTTTTCCCTCACCATTTCCTTACAACTTATTTCAGGAAGCTGTGGATATTCAGCAGGCACATTATTATTTCTTGTCCAAACTGGAAATGTATCGTCGGAAACTTCTGCCAATTTATATCATTAAATTTCAATTCTCCTGACGATTCAGAACAAACAAAAAAAACATAGAATCACTAAGAGAATTATGTTAATTATTATTTAGTGAAGAACTGTAGTTTTAGGATGTTAGCCTTTGGATTTCACATTTAATTATGGTGCATAATAATTCAAGAGCAGTGAGTTTCATTTTATAATGGTGGTTAGTACACTGTTACTGCACTTGTAAGATGAAAAACTGTACTAGTTAATTCGAAATCAAAACCATATTAGAATAATATGGTTTTGATTTCGACCTATGCAGTCCAGAATCAGTTCAGTGGTATCATGCTTTGTTTCTGTTCTGAAATTTTTATTCACTTAGGATGAAGTGTTTTTTAAACAACTAACTTTGCAGACATTCAGTTTGTTGTATTTCCGGGTATCATGGGATTTTGACTTCTTGATCAATTCACATGCTGAGGTAGTGAAAACTGATGATTTTACAAGGTGAACTGCCTATTTGCTTATTTTCCTTTAAAATACAAAAGAAGTTTGGAAATTATCTTTTATGGCTTTATTTATGCATTTGTTTCCCAGAATTTGTTGTCCAAGTCGTAGCTCTGCTTGAGATATTTAAGCATGGATATATTTGTTATCTGGTTTTCTCTTTAATTTATCCAGATTTCTAGGCATTTTGTAGAAATCTTAAATGCCGTGCGCACCTCAAACTTTTGTCAAAAGAAGACGTTGTTGATACAAAGAAATGATTATATGTGTCATGAAGATAGTTATGGAAATCGTTCTCTAAAACAGGTTTATTCATTTAATATTCACTTAATAATGAAGTATGAATTATTGAGCGGATTGGAAACAAAAAATTGTTACAAGTGGCGATTTCATTTTTTCATCGAAATGATAGCAATAGTGATATTATATTCGGAGTTTTCTTGTTATGTTATAAGTTATAGATATTACTTTACTCGAATGTTTGAATATCGATTTTCTAACTTTCTAACAGAAGAAAATTGAAAAAACAGTGATATTGATCTTGAGATTGAAGTCAACAACATAGCCGCAAGCATGGGCTCACTTGCCGAACGTGTTACTTGCGTGCACAAGAGAACACTGGAAACATTGCAGCTTCCTAATAAAATTATTGAAAGGGCTATCCTCGATAATCATCCGACAGTCACAGTTGCAAGAGGAATCTGCGAAGCGTGGTAAATTTTCATAAATTTACTTGATAATCTTTGGTTACGATTTTTTCCTAAGATTAAAAAGTCTGATCATCAATATGCTGTCCCATATCTGTTTTTGTTCATCTTGCTCTGTAGATGATCACACTATTCTAAGCTTGATACAGCTCAAGCATACACAGCTATATATTGATATACCTAGTTAAAATAGTTGCAAACTGAAATAGCAGTTCCCATACCTTTATGATTACGAGATATCAAGTGGAATTTATTGTGCTATTCATGTTTCACTTCAGGTATGATTATGGAGTGCCAGAAGCAATCGTATTATTCGTGGTTGAAGATGCTAATAGAAATCAAATTGATCAGAGGCATGTGGAATATTGCATTGATGAACTCAGCAATAGAAATGCAAGATGTTTGCGTATCACACTGACTGACGGTGCGGAAAGGTAAACTGCAATTTTTACAGGTTTTATAGTGACGATTCCATACTTTTCAAACCTTCTACTATTTCAAAGTTAATAAATAAAAAAAAATCAGCAAAATATCACTGTTTCACTGATATATCTTCTCTTGTTTGATGATTATTCCTTATTACTTTAATACTTTAAAATATTGGTCTAAATTTCTTAAACCTGATATGGCTTTTTATTGCAAATTTTCATTACTTGTACTTATAGGAGATGCACTGGGTTGAACGACAGCGAATTTGTTTGTTCGTTTATCTGCATTCTGTTTTTTCCAGTGAAAGTTTGCTTCAAATTTTTATAGTTTAAGGTTGAAACTTAACGAAACCAATCATCATCTTATATTGGATAACATTTTGCGTGTAGCAGTCGTATATTTTCGAGCAGGTTACTCACCAGATAATTATCCGACTGAAATGGAATGGACCGCTCGTCGTGTTATCGAATTGTCCGATGCAGTGAAGTGTCCTTGGATTGGTCTACAATTAGCAAATACCAAAAAAGTACAACAGGTGAAGTCCCATAACTATTCTCATTATCTTGCTGCACCGTTTTCTGGGGTATTATTGTTTTCCCTTTGTAGGTTTTATCCGAAAATGGTATTCTTGAAAAGTACATTACTGATGATAGAATGTGTGCACGAATTCGACAAACATTTGCTGGCATGTGGGGATTGGAAAATGATGATGACAAAACACAAAGGATAATTCAGGTAAGCTTTTTAAGCTTCTTAAATAAGTTTTGTATTGTAAGCATAATGTGTTGTGGTTATGTTCCTACAGCTTTTGATAGCATAATCTGGAAATTAGTAGAATGTTGAGGTTTTTTTTTAGTTTTTTTTAGTGACAATATTATATCGATCCTGTTTTGTTAGTGAATGCTTTCAAGCTGAATATTCTGCTGTGAATGTGAAATCTTTCCAAGCATTTTGTGTTAGAAGTTGTGACGACCAATAGGAAGACTAAACAGAGCAAATAACACGGAAAACTTCGTCTGTTATAGGACGCCATTGCACATCCGGAAAAATTCGTCTTGAAACCACAACTGGAAGGTGGAGGTGGTAACTATTATGGAAAAGAGGTTGCAGAAAAATTGAAAAAAATGAGTAGGGATGAAATGGCCGCATATATAATTATGGAACGTATCACTCCGATGATTGTAAAGGTTAAATGATGTTTTGTGTTATTTATATCTGGTCTAATTTAGATATTTGCATGAACTTATAAGCTTTGTAAAAGTGTAAAGAATCATAGACTTTGTGAGATATAAAATTTACATTAATAGAAAATTATCCAATATCTATTTACGTACCAAGCATTATTCCAGAATTACGTGATTCGACCACAAGAGGAACCAGTTCTAATGGATGTAGTAGGAGAATTAGGGATTTATGCTTATCTCTACGGATCAGCTGCTGCTGCTGCTGATAACATTCCAGTCGAAAATGTCATGAAGAACCACGTTAGTGGACATATCATCCGAAGCAAGGACAAAAGCGTCGACAAAGGGGGGGTAGCTATTGGTGCCGCAGTCATCGATTCACCTTACTTGTTTTGAAAGATGACAAGTCACGTGGCATGTATCCTGAACTTTTCACTCTATCAAGCACTACCAGTTATTAGTCAATATCTTGTGATCGAGAAATAGCAGTAAAGATATTTTCTCAACTTAACTTATTCATGTAGCGATAGTTTTTCCATTCATTTACATCTGTTTATGAATTTCTATAAATTTCTGGAAGACATTGAAAAGATATATAGTCATACTTTCTATGGGTAATACTCAAATGGGAAGAATTGTTCAATAGTAAGCTCGATAAATAATCAGAATGATCTAAATTTGTAACAGTTTTGGTGTTTCAATGTTCTAATCATTCACATTCGGTTCCATTCTGTCATATTTTTATTAAATTCCAATTTCTTAAATACTGTATTTATATTTTGAAAAAATCTGCGGGATGATTTTATTGTAACTTCAAGTATTATTCGCTTCATTTGTTCATATTTTATAAAATTCACAAGAGCAATAACAGTCAACAATAATTGCCAATTTCACCAACGTCAGTCTTCAGCATCGGAAAGCATTAAATCTTCCAGAACATCTTCGTCACCTTTAGCGGTCACTATAATTTCTTCAGATTTTCGCTTTGCTCGCTTCATATTGTCTTTTTTGATCTGGAAAAAACTGGTCTTTTTCATCTGAAAAATGCTTCTGCGATGGTATCATTAACTGAAAAATTGCATAAAAGTGGAAGACGAGTGCAAAATCCAAGAAATAAATTTTAAATAGCAAGATATTTAGTAGTTTGAGTTATAACTTTTAAAAGTTTTGTATGTCGCTTACGCTTACTTTATTAGCCTTGACTACGACTGTCGACTTTGTTTTCATTGCCGCCGTAGTATTCTGTTCAGGATTTAGACGAGCCGACTGTTGTACGGGTTTTGTTTGCTGTACGGGTTTTGTCTGCAGAAAATTGAGTATTAGCAAACTGTTTCAATTTAATTAACTTTCAAGAGTTATTCTGATTGAAATTTCTTCAGCATGTCAGATTTCACTGTTTCGAAAGAGGACGACAGTTTCTGAATAAGCGATAAAACTCACATCCACCGAATTTAATGCATTCTCTCTCAGTTTCCACACTTTTTGCCACGAATCATAAAACTTTGTAAGCGGAGCATCCGGAGCTTGGAAACGTCTCTCCAAGTGTTTCTGTAAGAAATAAGGTTGTCTTGCTCACCATACTAACATTCTGGTTTTTTTCTACCATGCCCATTGTTTTCTTCCGTCCTTACAAAGAGCAGGAATGAATTATGGAATGTTGCAATGATTAGCTTGATATAAACATACCATCAATGCTTCATTAGTTAGATCTACATCGCTGTTATTTAAAATTCCCTTCGCATAAGCAGATTGTTCTTGTAGTTTTGTTTCTAACGATTTGAAAAGTCGCGAAAACTCTGTACTGCGACAATTCCTGACGAATGACTTGATCTAAAAAAAGAAAACATAGAAAAAAATTTAGAAAAATGACTAGATGGGATACCGCGCATATCGATTATCGTTAGTAAAAATTTAAACTGGTGTTGCAATATATTACTGGTGCAAACTTAGGACATCAAAAGGCATTTCTGTTTCTTGTACAACAAAGAGGGCATAAAGCAGAAGATGCATCATTAAAGAAACTATAATAAATGACTTTATGCTTCCAATTCTCTAGCACATTCAGTGCAATGATTTGCTTCCATTTCATTTAAAATGTAGCTGAACCTCCTGATTTATAGGGATGACAATATCGGGAAAGGCACAGCTTTGCTGCACGATGTGAGCTGCTTCAAGATGTATCCTGAATAATTCTTGTAAAGCTGCATGACGAAATCCAGCATCATCAATATGTGCAGTAGAAACCTGAATGATGCAAATGTTCTAAGTTTTCAATAAGATTTTAATTTATGATAACAAGGAGTACATTTTTATTATCCTTAAAACATTGTCATTAGCAATTTTATCACATATAAAGAACTTATTTCGAATCAACGAACAGGAAAATAAATTTGACGAAATTGCAATCACTCCCGAGGAGAGGAATTCAAATTAAATTTTAACTGACCTTAGGAAGCGTCCCAGTTAATGAAATGTTCATAAAACAATGCATTTCTACCTTATCCAAACCAAAATGCAAAGCAAACAAAAGAGAGAATTATACCTTGAGTACACATCTCATATCGATGTTCTTCTGCGTTTCTTTTCCTTTCGCAGGTTTCTTCTTCAACATTAGAAGTGCATCAGATAGTAACTGAAACCATTTACCAGTTATTGCGGTCATCAACAAACTTTAGAAAAAAATAAGAGCAATTTTCTATTGGTTTAAATAATCATTTTAACAAGTGTTTCACTAAGTTCAAATAGCCATATGAAATAGTTCCAACTCTTGAGAATAAATAATCCTTTGGTTGCTTCTTAGCAAATCTGCTAAAGCCATCTGCGGAATTACCGAAGCATTTAGGATAATCAAACTGCTATGAAAATCAAGGACATTCAAAAAGCCTCAATATAATAATCAAAGTACCAGTAAGGATTGATAACGATTTACAAACACTACAAAGGGTGAACTACCTTCATGACTGTTGACGACCAAAGATAAAATCAAAATGACACCAAAAAGTTATTTTAAGCTTTTTTATGATCTTCCGGAAGTTTCTGGCATTCCATAAATTCCATTCGATCCTATACAAAAATAGCTCAACAAAATAAAGATAGAAAAAGAACCTCAACAGCAAGTGGCAAAGTTGGAATATACGTGTGACAATTCTGTTGAATGATGAGCAGTATCCGGAGGCAGTGCAATCGCAGGGGGAAATATTTCAATGATGGAAAAAGTCTTAAAAAAAATTATACGATGAAAAAGATGTAATTATTCTCACTTTTTAAAATCATCCATTTTGAATGCTGTTGACAGAATTGACGAAATGATTAAAATTACTAAAGTTAAGCATTGCTATAAAAATGCTAAAGATATACTTCATTGTGGAGATCGTAATCTGACATAACGGATAATCAAGTTCCATGATACCAGTAATATCTTCCTTTTTGCTGGAGATATGACGATGAGCTTTAGCAATCACCTGACTCCACAGATATAAGCATTGCATGAATTGCCAGTTGTAAATAGTTTGGATAAGATCCTGGAATAAGGAATACGAAAGTCAAATACAATAAACCAGAAAAAAACTCTTAGCATGTTGATTTTTCTTCTTACTCAATTCATGTCAAATAACAGTCGTTAGTGATTTATTTCAATTGCAGCTTTATCCGAAAATAAAATTTGGGTGTCATCATTTTATGCTTTTGATATCATTCTACCAGTCTTTGCCGCTATAGCAACTACGAATCCTATCTAAAAATCGATAAATAACCTTTCGTTTAGCTATCATCGCATTTCTAAGATGTATTGCAGTTTGCCTTATATACACAAATGCATATTGATAAGCAATTTCTGGACATGTCACACAAAGTTCAGCGAAAGATTTCTGCATAAGTACAATCAAAGGCCATGATTCCTCTTTAACGTCTCGAACATTCATTACATATTCCAAATAACATCGCTAAAGAAAACTTTGAAATGAAAATTTACAAAATTTGATTTTCAATTATTAATGTTCAAAACATCAGACAGACGTATTATAAGCTAGTTCTATAAACTTTCTCTGAAGCATGTTACTAAGTCATTCACAGACAAACTATAGTAAAAGGTCAACCGTAGATGCCATGCATGCTTTAAAATAAATTAACAATCTCTAACCTTAATTAATGCAGGAAAACTACTTTTATGTATTCTGATTAGCTTAGATAAAGCTAAGAAAGCTGCAATACGACATTCATCAGTACGACGACTCCAAATTTTAATCACTACCTGAAAATAAGTCATTCACCTTAATCAACACGTTAATCTCAAATATCCAGAAGAAAAATGGAAAGTAAAATAGAAAAGCGAGAAAAAAAAGAAACACAAATGAAAAGTAGAATATGTCAAGTTAAATCATTAAATCCTGAAATTTGTATATATGACCAATTTTAATGTCATGTGATCATGCAAACTAATAAACTGACCCTTGTAAAACTTCGAGTAAGTTTTGGGAAATGAATGTATAATTCGAGCAAATCAGTGATTGCACGTAATGTACATACGGTGACACTTGGTGTCTGGATTTCGTTTAAGAACTGGAATTTATAAAATACAAAGCTGTAGCAAGAAAATTTGGAAAGGAAACTTTTGGTCCACTAATACAGATCCATAATCTATGCTAGAACAGTCACAATGTTTCCACAATGTTTTCACAATGTCATTTCATAAACAGTACAATAGTCTTATAAATATTATGCAATATTTTAATTTGACACCGCGGTTTATTTCATCTCCAACTCCAACGACAAATGGAACGGCATGTCAGAGAAGCTAACACTGAAAAATGTGAGGCTCATTACTAATAGATTTAGTGATGAGAACCTCACATACTATATGGCTGTGTATAATGTAAAGGTATCGGTGCAATTGTCAAAGTTGCACCGATATTTTGAAACAGATAATCACAACTGTACAAAAGCAATAATAAGCTCATATCATATTACAAAATGTCAAATTTCTGACGTCATTTTACAATGTTACTGACACTTCTATTACCAATCGCAGAAATGATTTACCTGTAAAAGGGCATGAAGATAGCATTTTATTAAATTACCATGGTTTTTCCAACACCGATATTGCTTCTTTTTATATTTCCCAACTTTTTTCAACTTTGAATCTGACTCTTTATCGTCCGGGTTGGTCTTCGTATGATCTATTAATGTAAGCAAAAATTTGCCCACATATGTGAAGCACAGACGTACAACGCTTTCAAATACATCACTATCATTAATCACATAACTTGGTGGTTCAATATCGGCACCAACCCGTGCCACACATGCTGTAAATGCAGCAACCATTCGATGAATTACTGTTATTTCCAGCTGATCCTTTAAAAAATGTAAAACTATTCATAGAAAATCATTAATATTTTTCATAAGTATCTTATGGTAAGTGAATAAATTCTAGTAACAAGCTGAACTTCGTCTGGAGAATAGTTACGGAAATGCATAACATTGAACATCCGATTCTCTATTCAGTTTTCCCCCAACATATTAGAAAAAGTAAACAAAAAATTACTCTGTTTACAATTCCTTTCGAAGTAGCTAGAAATCCAATGGTGAGAACAAACTGGACATTTAAAAAGAAACCTTTTGCAAAAGTGAATTTTGTAAATTTGTTACAAAATCCAGATCAATTATTTTCCGTCCCGAAAAATCCCTCTTTATGTTTTCGTCTCCTTTCAATCTTTCATCCTTGCCATCAACTTCCTCATACTGCGGATCTACAAAAATGACAAATTTTGTAGAGAGTTAAATTTTCTTTTTTCAAGCAATCTTATGTAACAGAAAATTAGGTTCGAACTACCATCAGCAATTCGAAAGCAGGCAAATTTCGACAAACATACGAAAAATTGTAATCTAATAACAACATCAAATATCTAGAAATGCACGTCAGAATAATTTCAGAGAATAATACTCATTAGTACAGATAAACGCTTAAAACATTCTGCAAAACAGTTTACCTTCTTCCACATCAGAATCTGATTCTTCAAAATGCAATAAATCAGATTCCTGTTCTTTAAGAAATTTGTAAAACTCAGGGTCTTTTTCAGCAAGTTCCTCTAGCTGTTTTTTGTGATTCGATAGCGTTAAATCTTCTGTATCTATAAGTAATTCAAAAGTAAGTTGAAAGAATACTGATGCATATAGAAATTTACATTTCACAAAGTAGAACTGTAGTTGTAAGCGATAGCATTACGATGAGTAATGATAAAAGTGATAAACAGAAGCTTTGCAAAAGATGTCTTTCTATAGTTTTCATATGATTTCTTATAGCTCTCAAAAAGCTGAAAGTAATGATTAAAATACTTGAAATGTTGCTACAAATTTACCATCAAACGCTGAATCCACATCCGTTTCTTTGTTTTCTAGCTTCTTTCTCCGTTTCGAGTACGTTTGAAGCGTAGCGTTTCCTTGCCTTTTTTGCGCTTTCGCATTGCTTACGTTAGTCATTACGTTTAATGACTACAACGTTGTTCTGATGCTAGATGAAATGATAGTAAAACAATAGCAGAAAACCGTATAAAAGATAATCACCGGTCTATACGTGAGGAGGAAAGTCACGTACTGAAAATTTTCCTGCTGCCCGCGTCGCTTTTTTTCTCAGTTAATCTCTAAGCCATACCGGAATGCGATGTTCCGTACTGCTATACCGTTTTTTCATCTAAGTAAAGAAGGGACAGTGGAGGAAAATCAGGAATTGAATTACTTCAATTCGGTACTACTTTCAAGAATGAAGTCATCACCGGAACTATTGGCAAAGTTATTGTCAAACATAACAAAGTCTTCCTTGTCTTACATACGTGTCGCATTCGCTTCACATTTCCTAGACGTATTGATGAATCATTTTCAGGAATAGTTCGAACTATACTTAAGTGATGGAATGAATTAAGACATTCGGAATAGACGTGCAAGAAAATGATATAAGACTATTGCTTTTTACTATCGATACTATACACACTAGAAATGAAAATTCAATTGATGCAGAAACGCACTTTACTCAGAATCCATTTGAACCTTGACCGTGACTTCTCTGACACAAGATAATTTCGACACTTAATTAAATTTATATGGAAAAGAAAGCGAGGTAGAATACAAAATAAAACTAAAGTTATTACTTTGCTATTATGTAAATTAAGTTTGATATGTATATGTACATATATATTTGAAATAGTCGAATAGGTAATATTTTATTGTTATTTGATAAACATTTATGGCCGTTTCTATTAAGTTAGTCTTATCCTTAGATATTCATCATTCGACACCAATTTTCAGTATCGAATAATTTTAGTTATCACTTATAATCACGTGAGGATTACGTAAGTATTAAACATATGACACACTTCTACCGCGTAACAGATCACCGTAATAGACCGTTAAACACACATACAAAGTAATAATGATTCATACGTGCAAAAAGAAAAAGAGGGACATTCTGATATTCAGCAAAAATATTCCGGATTTCAGAACTACTTCCTTGGATCATAATTATCATTCCGGTCGTAATATAACGCATACGTCTGCAACGGGAGAAAGTATGTACGCAGAATTGGAAAGAGGAGGGCACAAGTAACTTGTATAGTATTATATAAATTAATGATAGTAACGATTATCAGTGATAAGGAAAAATATCGAAATAGACGGCTAAATTTTGGGATTAAGATTAGTTTTATGCTAATTTTACGGCTAATATTGGAAAGTACTGTAAAGTTTAATCGCGTTACAGTATTCTTCTAATAGTTTTTATATGATGGATGATATAATGATACTTAGATATAATATCACTGATAACTTTTGCAAATCATCAATAAATACCATAGATATCTGAATTTGTAAGATTCTGAATAAGGAAAAAAATCATTGGAACAAATTTCTCTGTCTTTTTCCCTTTTTTATGTTCTTTTTTCTAAAACAGTTTTGTGAAATTTGCTCGTGAAAAAGAACAGCCGGATCATGCACGCGTTAAACTTTCACTTTCTAATAACAGCAGACGACTGGTAGAATGGGTCATCAAAGGTGTTAGCGAAAATATACAGGTAAAGAAATATTGAGTAAAAAAAAAAGGATAACCTCATCTCTTTCTTTAAACTTCATCTTTTTGATGCGATACGTGTGAATTTATTAGGATAATATTGTTTTCTTACTTTATTTGCATTATTTAATTAAGTATACACGTAATGGCATGACGTTTTTATTCAGAATAATGTCATCATTTGATGAAAAGTGACGTTGTTGAGGTAATACCGTTAGCATAGTTTCCTTAACATTACGTCTACGGTAAAACACTTTTCAGAGAAGAGTTTTTGATTGTAAATGTTAAAGTTAATCATTATAACGCTTTATTTTATTAAGTTACGTGAAATCATAATTGTAATTTTAACGGTAAACGCACATATACGTTCTAAATATATATGCAATCAGCGTATATCTTTTCTAAATATTCACATTTTGATAACAGTGTATGTGTACATCATTACGTATACGTACTTTTAACATTCCAATATCACGTTTACACGTACTTTCTCTCCAGATAGATTCCTAGACAATGAAATTGTAACGAATAGGTATTGTTATCTAATATCATATCACTAGGCAATTCCGAAAGCATCCGGACTGGTCAAAGCATTTGATACCGGAGAGTGCATTTTAATTTGGCGACGTCCCAAAGATAACAATTCTTGGCGCGAGTTATCTTCACTGAAAATGATGCTGCAAATTAAATTAATGGTTAGCGAAACTGGAAAAGTTGTCGGAGAAGCAAATAGCAAATTTCGAGGTATCATATAGTAGTTAATCACCTTTACTCTTTGACAGATTAAAGTTTAACTACAATTTATTGGAGCATAATAAATTGAATTAAAGTGGTGATAAGATGTGATCGCCTATCAGCATTCAATAGTTCAAGATCAGTTTCAAGTCGTACTGTAATAATTGAAAATTATTGTAGCGTCTGTTGATCCACATGCGGCATGTAGAGCTGATGAACCACCAATTCATAATATAATATTGAACTCGGAACCCTCTACCATGGTATTACGAAAAGAGAAACCAAAGTAAACAATTTTTTAAAAACCAAAGTAAACAATATTTATGCCAGTAATTTTTTGTATTTTACTTTTATATTATGATTTGTATCGGTTGTTTGTAAGTACAGAGAAGGTAACGTTTGTCATACGTGCACGTGAAAAGTTTGTATGAATGAATTTGAAATAAATTTAAATTCCAGTTTCAATTAACAATATTTTTGCAGGGAAAAAACTGATGCTAATTCGGAAACAGAAACAAAAATAATGGTTAAAAATTTTCTGGATGATTCACAAAATACCTATTGGATTCTCATACTACTGTTTTGTTTACTGATTACTATTTGCTTGAAAGTGCTTTCCGATTAAATTCAAATACTTCCACCACAATTACTATTGCATAGACGTCAAATGTTAAATTGTCTAATTTTTGTTTGAAATTAACTGATTACCATATTGTAAAAAAAAAAAATTACATTCAAACTACATTCAATGTGGAGGAATATAGTCTTTTGGCTCAACACAGCAAAAATTTTCATATAAATAAGGTTTTCATATGCCTATAAGATATGAAAAGTTTTTTCAAAAATTTAAGTAAAAACGTGAATCATTTGGTGAACAATGCCACCGATACACTGATAACCACGTACGTGAACTATGAATAATAGCACGCAATAATTACATATATGAACCATTCTGATAGTTTTATCCTTCCGCATGAATGATTTCTGCGAAACTCCGCAAATGCTCTGCATAACTTCAACTTGTTGAATTTAATTCTTCTAAATTTCAAATTAAGTCTAAAGAGTACAAATTCTTTTCATCATTGAGAAATTTACGTCAGCAATTTATCATTCAATTTATTTATATTGAGAAATCTGTTGATCAAAGAATTATTGCTGCATGTGACAATAAAAGAATTGACAAATTTTCTTGATTGCTGACCATCATCACAATTGTCTTTCACGCCTTGAAATTTGTATTGACTTGAATGGGTAATGAAATGAAATGACTAATTTAAAGGAAAACAAATGAAAAAAAAAGGCTTACTAACATTTATCGAAAAATTGGAAAGAATTATTAAGAAATAATACTGCAAATATGAAAAAATAAAATAAACAAATATGAAAAATAAAATAAAAATTTACCATAAATATGAAAAATTAAATAAATTTTTGCCAACAAATAGTTTTTACACTAACAAAGTTTTATAAGTAAAATGAAATGTATGCGTGTGTGTGTGTGTGTGTAAGCAGATGTTTCCAGAAAAGTGGACAATAAAGTTTTTAAAATATTTTTCAGGAACTCAAACCATAAATTCAGGAAGTTTTACATTTTGTTGTGAAATTTGAATGCATCCTCTCTTAATTATTATATTACATTTCTTTTTTCATTTTTACTTTTACTATGTACAAAGTCAGAAATGATTAGCGGTAAATAAATCTGCGTAGACGCACGTGAAGAGCAGATAAAAATTTTTGTATTTCTAATTGAAAATACGTTACATATGATAGTTATTACAGTAATATGAAATATGGAAAATAAAATAAAAATTTATATTTATAAAATGAATAATCGCTCCATTTTTACTTATTATTATTTACTGGAAAGGTTAGAGAGAGGCTGTTTGCCATTTTCAGGTTTTGAATAACCGTTTTCAAGCAAGTATTTGGTAATAATGGCGACGGTGGCTGTTAAGTAAGTATTGTAATAACATTAATTGAAGTGAATTTAAAATTTTAACAACGAAGTGGATCTTCCGAAAATTCATATTATAACAGGTATTTACTTGTTTTTACTTGATTCATAACAAGTATTTACTCATTAACAAAGATTCGAAGTACGATTAAAATGAGAAAAGATTGTAGTTCAATTTAAAAATAGATTAAAGTTAAAAATTAAAATTGAAAAATTGTTTTGAAAATTATCTCAAAGATGCCAACTAATGATAATTTAACAAATGGTAATTTCATTATAAATTAAAAAAACTGATTTGATATTAATATTAATGATCAGCTGATCTTAGTGTTAATTGATCCATCGATTTCAGAAATGCTAACAAAGTAAAACCGCTTTCAAAATCTAAAATTAAAGAAGGCAAAAAACCACTTAGCAGGAGGTTACTACCTTTTTGTGTATTGTCAAAAAGCTTAAAAAAGTAGGAAGTTGTTTAAAAATTGCAGTATTTGCTAAGAAAAAAAAACTTTAAAATATGACAAATTATCTATCAAATATTGACTTCTACAAAAAAAAAAAAAAAAAAACCAAAATGGTCGATGTTATTTCAATAAGTCTAATTAATAATAATAACATAATTCGCTGAGAAAAAAACTTAATTGTTCACTAATACATTTTTTTTTTTATTTCTTTATAGCATCCTGAAATTTGCTGTAGAAAAGGGACAACCGGATGTAGCACGCGTGAAACTTTTATTATGCAATAATAGCAATCGTCAAATGCAATGGATATTAAAATGCACTGATTCTGCTATTACAGTAATTATTAGTAAATAATAACAAAACTATTTGTTGCATTCATTAAGTAATAGAAATTGTTTATTCAATGTTTGATCATTTGTTGTTCATTCTGTAAATGCTGAAACTGATGAAATTCTGATCATTTAATCGTTTCTTTTTTTTTTCTTCCTATAATAATATTTTACTTTGAAATTAATTTACCTAAAATTAATTTGTCCATACGTTCTTTAATTATTAATTTTCATAGTTCAGTTTATTTAGTCGGTTACTTTCACACTGTAATTATTTTGTTTATGTATCCTATGAACTTATTTATCATTTCATAGGCTAAACCAATGATGTCTGGTAGTATTGAAAAACTTGGAAGGAATGAAGTGGATTTAATGTGGCAACGTCCCAAAGCTATAAAACAATGGACAGATGCGCCTCAACCAAAAATGCAACTTTTCATGAAAATGTTTGCCACTGAATCTGGCAAAGAAGTTGCTGATGCATTTACAAAATTTAAAGGTAATTAATTTGATATATGCTTATTTGCGTTTCAAGTTACTCTCAATACTTGACCTGTGCAAGCAATAGCTTAAATGGTGATAAGATAGTTAAAAGTATTATCCAACAATAAGATAAGAAAAAGGGTTACTTTCAATAAAAGGTATAATAATTAATTTTGAAACTGATCACAAAGAAACCTGAAAAAAACCTGAAATATGTAATAAGAATTCGGATAATCCAAAATTACTTATTAGTACCAAAAAAAATTTTATCACAAAAAAATACCATAAACAGCATTAAATGAGCCGTAACATAATATGTATTATATAAAATTACATCTAAACTGGTCGCTTTCAAAAATAATTTCCATTCAAATTGGCTATTATAAATGGAAAAATAAAACTATTAGTTTAATAATACAAAGTTGAATTTTTTGATTAGAGTGAAAATGTTAACAAACCATGGAATAGCAATAATTAGTAGTTTCAGTGATAAAATTTCAGCATTCAATTTGATCATATGCATATGATAGAGACCTTAAATAGAGATTATAGAGCTTATCAGTACTGATGCAATTCAATTCGAAGCAATATTTACATAATAATTTATTGTTATCAATTAAGACTAAAACAATTTTACCAATAATCCAAAAAAAATAGTTAAAGTTAAAAGTTAAAAAATAAGATTATCCAGAATGCATATTTCGTAAAATATTGTGCGCGATGGAATTATTTAAATGATATTCTTACAACATAAATTTTAAATAATAGCATTATTTCAAGACTTATTTTCTTTCAAAAGTTAACCAATCTTAGCGATGATAAATCCGGAAGCTGAATGTACTATAAATGATTTGCCTATTCATGAAATGATCGTTAAATCGGAAGGAACGTTCAAACAGTTAGCAGCAACTCATGAAAGCGATTCCAAGTTAATAATATTTTATCAAATTGTTACAAATTGATATCATCACAAGTTGTAACTGTAACAGATTTGCTGACAGATGAATGCATTTTTGTTACAAATTAGCGAAAATCATTAAGCTGACCAAATTTTAAGAAAAAATTAGCCATATTATTTAATTTGAGAAGTTAGCTTTAAGTAAATTCTTAAGCAAACTTTCATCTCTTTTCAGATTTTAAGAAATATATCATGTAGAAACTAAAAACGCATTTCATATAATAATAATTTCATATGTATAATACTTTTAGAGGAATTGAACATTTCAGAAGTGGCGTTGATAGCGTAACAAATCGTCCAGAAAATTTTCTCGAAAATCCGGAAACGCTCTTTTGGCTTATTGTATGTTTGTGTTGCTTTATTGCAGCTGTCATTTTGCAATCTATCTTCGGTGGCGGTGGTGGTCGAAAATCTCACAGATAATGGCTCTCGTTATGAAATACATCGTGCAATTTACACTATAATACTGCTTTTTCCATTTTTCGACATAATTGTAAGTAATATGACAGTCTTTTATAAACATAAATGAATGATTTAAGTATTTTAAACTAAAAAAAAAAAGAAAAACAAAAAATTTCATTACGATATGAAAGAGAAATTTCAATTGAAAGAAATCGAACTAGAAAAGTTGAATTTATACATAATGGAAAATACATAATTCATTTAATCTTATTAGTTTATTTGTCCAATATTCGACAAAGTTTAACTACATTCTCAGTAATATTTGCATCGATATTGCATTTTGAAGATATATAATTTGAAAAAATAAATCACAAATTGAAAAAGATATGAATTAGGAAGCCGAATTTTATTTGTAGAAAAGAAACCAGAAATTGTTCATCTAAGATTTTTTGTTTAATTTGATTTAAAGAATGATGAGAAATACAATCAAAACAAATGCTCAAAAGTGATATTTAAATTTTGATGTTCTGTCTTGAGCTGCTTACTTGATCATTGTATGTTATTATCATCTCTTATCACTGCAATCGTCTTCTTAATATCATTTTTCACCTACCACTGTCATTTCACGTTACTACCACTGTCATTTCATGTTACCACTATTTGACTCATTTGTTTCTACCTGAAAGTGGTAATGGAAAATATTGATCAGTCAGAAGCAGAAAAACTGTCAATGAGATAAATAAATGATTGTCATTGTATCTGTTAATGTATCAATAACGATTATTGTAACTAAAAAAAGAGCGTTTGCTGATAACTTTTATGATAACGATAAGGTAACAATAATAGATTGGTGTCAAATCCTTGTTATCAAAAATTACAAACTGAAAAATGAATTCATAGAATGATTGTTGATAAATGATAACCATTTGGTCTTTTAAAAGTGACTTTTTAGAATTGAGAGTAATTATCTGTATTAGCTTTTGTATCCTTTTATTTTTCTCAAAAATATCCATAGATTACCAAAATTAGTCTTAAGCATGCGTACAAAGACTAATTCGAAGGATTTTATAAATTGAATTTGATCGCACAAATTTCCATCGATCCACATTACTTTTAATGATGACAGATTGATTTCTTTTTCTTTTATTCCTAATTAATATACCAAGAAAATTTGGCCATTTTTTCTTAAAACTGAATCCACCAGTAAAGTATGAAATGATTGGTAGTCGAAAATAATTTAGTGAGAAAAACCGAACAAAAGCTGGTAAATCTTTTTCTTGTCAGAGACAAAAAAACAGGTAATGTCTCATTGTTTCAAGTGTCACACTTAATGCTTCATTATTTTACATTGCGTTAACACAAAGCGCCATACTAATATGCGTGTCCTAAAAATGCTACTTCTAGTGATCTAACGGCTTGGCCCAAATAACTTGATTGGAATATTTGGCTAAGTTGCGTTCTTCCTTTGTTATGGATGTCATCATTAAATTTGTCTTATTGCAATTCTGACTGATTTGTTTGTTCGTTTGTGTTCTTCCTCTGTTGCCAATTTCTTTCTGATAGCAACAGACTCATTGGCTCTTTTCTTCTCAGTATTTTAAATATGGATAATTAAATCTTTATTTTGGCTAATACAACAACGAATTCAACAATTGGAATTTCAGTAAGATAATTTTGATGATATCAGCAACATAAAGGCAGGAAAATTACATCAAATACCCCAACCAATCGATCCAGTCCAAGCATTTTATAAACACTGAATTTGATGGGTAGAACATAACCGTATAAGATGACAGGAAATATTGTCTTCAGGATGCGTATACTAGTATAACTATATGTTAGCTCATGTAAAATGATGAAGGTGGTGACACTGTCAGCGACACCCTTTCTGTTATGGTCATCGTCATTAAATGTGCCTTATTGAAATTCGAATTGCTGTGTCTGTCCTTGTATTATTCATTTTTAGTATTAGTCATTCCTTGTATTAATCATTTTAGCAGAATGAAAGTTTAATTATCTAAGTTTGAGATATGAAACAGAAAAGAGACGCAGAAATCCATCGTTTCAATCTTTGTTACTATCAAAAAGAAATTGGTGACATTTCTTAATGTTCTCAATGTCAAATGCTTGATGGATAGTAACACTTATCGTATATTGATCACTGCTTATGTTTTGACGTATTTATGTAGAGAAATTCAGGTCTAACATTTGTTTTTACCTATCAATTGCTATTCGATTATTTAGTATTTTTATAAACGTAGCGTAACGTTTTTAAAGAGTATGCTTACAGTATTTACAAGGTATCAGTGATATCTGGATCCTTAGATGATAATATATCTCTTCATCATATATATGTAAGCGTACGTATTATAAGAAATAGTTACTGACGTGAAAAAACAGTTTGATAGTTTGAAACTTAAATATTTATAATGACAAGTAATAATTACGGAACACAAAGAGTGATAAAATTGTCGAACAGTTATTTACCCAACACAACATTTATTTTTTTTTTCTTGCTTCATTATCATAATGAAATGAATTAAGCAGTCAATGAGTTAATGAATTAATTAAAATCCCATTATCGTTTCCAATTTAAAAGAAATGAAAAATGCACATCTTCTGTGAAAATTGGTGAATTTCTTAAATTTCGGCACCATTTTGAAGTGTTTGAACTGGTATCTTTGGAATCTGAAATCATAATGCGAAGTTTTTACAATTATCAAACATAAATTTTGAAACAATAGCTAAATCTTTTATTTGAGGCGGGAAAAAGAAAAGAGACAGAAAGAGGGAGAAAGAGAAAGAAGTATATCTGATGATATGCTGATATCTCTCCAGAGAAAGTTTTACAAATTGGACAAAAAGCACATAAGTAGATTTTCAGCAAGTTAAATTTATTTCTAGCAGGAAAATACTTAAAGTAGTAACACTTCTGCTATGAACAATTTCAATGCGTAAAACAAATCAAAAGCATGGAAATGGTATTAATTGATAAGACTAAAGATTGTCTTAACTGAATATTCCTTAAACAAATATAAAACTGTTTCAAATTGTATCTCATACAGTCACTCATGCAGCACTCATTTTCCACAGATAGTTGAGCTTATCTGCTCGCAATATCGAAATATCGTAAAGGTTTTCTAATCTAACAGTCATTCTTCTATAAGTAAGTGCCCACTGTTTACCCTTTGTTTTAGTTTTTTGGTATCAGTGAGTTACGGCTGCTCTCTGTCACTCATTTAATTCGATTCATTTAAATCATTTACTTAAAATTTTCATCAATTCTTTGCTCATAATCTTTAAATTTTACGAAATTATCAGTATATTATTGTTATAGATTAATATTTGATTGTAAGCAAATGAAAGTCGTTACGATAGACTCTGCTCAACACATTTGTTTACATCAAATCGAAACCATAATCAAGAAATTTTTGACATATGCCGCTTTAAGCTCAAATTCATCGGTATAAATTAAAATCTAAATAGTATACCATTACTTACAGCTTTTTTGAGCGCTTGGTCAAGATCCTGGATCAAGTCTTCAACATCTTCGATTCCCACTGATATTCGAATTAAATTGTCCCTAATACCCAATTTAATTCTATCTTCTATCGGTACTGAAGCGTGGGTCATTGCATCTGGTAGCTCTGCTAAGCTGTCGAAACCACCAAGTGATTCTGCCAAAATAAAAATCTGTAAAATATGAGTTAATAATTTAAAAAGTAACCATTATAATTTTCGTAATAGGTATGGGAAGTAAATATTTTGAAATATGCTCCTATTATGAGCTATATCTACCTTTAGACTAGATAGAAATTCTCGAGATTCTTCCAAACCACCTCTCAGATAAAATGATATCATACCACTCATTCCTTTTGTTTGTTTCTTATGAATCTCATGCTGTGGATGAGATTGAAGTTCGGGATAAAAGACCTGAAAAGTTAAATTTTCACATCTGAAAATTGAAAAGAATTGTGGAAAGAAGAAGTGTTACTAAGTTTATACTGAAAATTTTGAACTAACTAACTCGTTCAATTCTAGGATTACTTTCCAGAAATGTTGCAATTTGCATAGCATTAGCCATATGCGCTTGCATTCTAACATGCAAAGTTTTTATTCCACGATTCACCAAAAAGCAATCGAACGGTGATGGTATTGCACCAACGGCTAGAAGATATTATGAAATTGCATAAAAAATTAAAATAAAAAGAAATAGATATAAATAAATTTGATGATTTATCTTAAATAATAATAAATAATACAAGAAGTTTTCTAAAGGTTTTTAAATTCAACAACTGATAAAGGAAAAAACGCATTTTTGGATGTAACTTAAGCGACAAACTTATCTTCAAGAAATAAAAAATGTAAAATTAGGGCATTTGAAATGGTAAACTAGATGGATTTGTCAATAATGCATTTCTGTTTAATTACTTTAAAAGTATATCAGAGAAGTTGCAAATTGTGAAGGAAAAGCTAAACTGGATATTTTCTTGCATAATAAGTCTTACTTACTTACTTAGTTTAAAATAGTAACATTTAGAATTTCTTACTAATTATTTTGAGGAAAAAAAAGAGGTACAAACCAAGTTGTTGAAATCTCAAACTTTCATCCAATGTTTTGTTATTCGTAATTACAGCACCCATTACAACATCAGAATGACCATTAATATATTTTGTTATTGAATGTAACACAGCATCAGCTCCAAATGACAATGGACGCTTCAAAAAAAAAACTTTTTCTTAATTGGAAAACTTATTTTAGGACTAAAATTTTGTTGTCGTAAATCGATTCAAACTAATAAAAAAGAAGCAGCTTTTTATCTTCTTAACTTTTCATTGCTGATAATAAAAAAATGAAAGTAAAGATAAAGCAAACGTTAACAATAAAGTCGATTACAGTTGGTTATGAACTTCCGCTTTCCGTGTCATTCACTTTAAAAAAAAAAAAGGAAAGTTGACAAAACAAACTTGAAAATATGGTGACATGAAGGTATTATCAACAACTATCAGAATGTCATTTTGAAAAGTTTTCGTAATTCCTACAACAGCAGCAATATCTACAACTTTTAACAACGGATTCGATGGTGTTTCAAGCCATATCATCTGCAATAATATTAAGTGCCTACAAATTTCACTTTGTAATTTTATAATGAATGATAAGAGAAATGATAAGGACACAATTATGTTACAGTAAACCAATTGTTGTTCTGCAATTGTTGTTGTGGAGTAAACTGAGAATCATTTAAATAAAGAAAAAAATCGCATCAGATATATACGTACGCTTTTATTGAGAATGAACTGTTAAAATGCATCAAATGTTGTAAATGAATTCATTAATTTTTCAATGTTATTTATGAAATTTAAAAAAAAAAATTAGAACATAGCGGAAATTTGGTTAAATTTACCTTTGTATTGTTTTTCAAAGCTTGGCCAAATGTTTTTAAATCAGTCATATCAACAAATGAAACTTCTAAACCATGCTGTGGAACAGAAACTTTTCGAAAATAACGCTGCGTACCTACAAATAAATATATGCAACAATTAATGATAGGAAAACTTAGTGATTAAATTCTTAAAGTTAGATTTAGAAAAGAAGGAAGAAAAAAGTTGCAATTTTATTGAAATGTAACTCATTTGCATCACAGTTTGACCTTTGATAGTTTTTGAAAAGAAAAAAAAACAACAGAATACTTACCGCCATAAACATCGTCACTGCAAACAATATGATCACCTGATTTTAGTGCATTTGTGATTGCCATTGTTGCCGCAAGACCAGATGAATATACACGGCCTGGAAAAATTAATCATAATTTTGAAACTTCCACCAGAAATGCTATTATATAACAATTGAACTCTTAAAATTTAGAGCTAGATTCTAAATGTTAAAAGTTTAGAGTTAAAGGTTAATTAATGGTTCGGTATATAATTTAATACAAAAAAAAAAATGATACAATCGAAGACTTATTTCCCAAATTCAAATTGTATTAGTAGCAAACGTTCACAAGATGAAGAAATGATTTATTACCCTGAAAAAGGAAAAGTAGTAAAGGTACGAGAGTTTTCTTTGGAATATTTGGAGAGTCATTTCATACAATACTTACAATATTCTCCCTCTTCCAACGAAGCTAAACATTTCTCCAGGACATCTCGGGATGGATTACTACTGCGTGAATAATCATGCTTTTTGGGTTTTCCTGGTTCCGGTTGTTTGAATGTTGTTGCTAGTGAAATCGGTGGAATAATCTGAAACAAAAAAAAAACATAATCTTTTTCTGGAAAACGTTTTAAACTTCACTGATAGCTAAGTATTAAAGGAAGATTAGCAATTTTGCTTATAAATGGTTTGACTAAGTATTCAAAATATCACGTATTACAAGTTACTTTTACAGGTATCACGTATCACAAGTTTCTCATTTCACTTTCCGCTTATCTCATCCAATGATTACATCGAAGAATCTGTCGAAATTTTTGACGGTTATTTTGGAAAACTACCACAGCAATCATAATTTCACTTATAAATAATTGAAAATTTTCAAGGATAATCAATACTTTATGTCTAAATGTGTTAAATTTTATTGACTGCCTGAAATGAAGTAACACTTACGTATTATTATAACAATATCACTATGTTGTAGAAAAAAAAAAAACAAACGGTTTGATATTATAACTGTAAAAGAAACAATGAAATAATAAATAATAAATAGTCGAAAATAATTTTGTATGAAAAATAAATGAAATTGGAAGTGCAAAAATTTGCTTTTACAAGAGAAAAAAAAATATAATAAAAAAAAGTAACTATTATATCAACCTGATTTGTATCCCATTGTTCGGGTTCTTGCCCAACATGAATAGCATTGGTACCAAAATGAGGGAAGCAACCTTGACGATTAGCCATTTACTGTTATTTTAATTGCTGGAAGATAACACTGAAAGATGATAAGTAAAACGAAGTAATTATACTGATCAAATTATTGAATAAATTAAAAAGCAATGTATCAATGCACCACGGATTTGTGATTGTAACAAGTTGCAAAAGTAGAAGTAATATCGTTTTTGATAATGAATGTAATTTTAGGTTGCTTCAATCCTTCAGTTATTTGTATCAGGCAAAAAATTGATACAGCGTATATCTATGATTATCGAAATCACAAAATTACTTAATTTGTCAGAATTATCCAATTACTAGAACTATTAAAATTAATATTGCCCATACATTCGAATTGTCGAAGATGTCAGATTCCAGAATGATTCAGAATAATTAATCATCAGGATCACTGGGGAATAATCCGGTTAAGCAATATAATGTATTTCTTAGTATAACCATGACTAGATATTGAACTTAACCATATCTAACTAACCTAAATTTGATATGTGTCGACAATTTCTTCCTGAATGCAACAGGATTGAGAGGATTAATTCTGCCTCTTTTCTTCTTAATATCTCAAACTTAAGTAATTAAACCTTCATTCTGATTAAGTGAGAAAAAAGAAGGAACTAAACTGATCGAATTAAAATAAAGAAACAAAGGACATAATTGTTTAGCATTTAAATGAATATAATATGTCACGTCATAATTATAAAAAAAAAGTCAAACGTATATGAGAATAACAATAAATTTAAAATGAAGGAGTAAGACAGCAAATTTTGCCTACACTATACATTATATTTACTCAATTGACATTACAATTTTTTTTAAAAACGGAAATTAAACGAACTATGTTGAATGACAGAAAGAGAGGAAAATTGCATTCTTACGTTTATCATTTTCTCAGCACTTCTAGTAGTTTTCCTTTTTTTTTCTTTTCACATAGTATTACGTACTTCTTATCAACCATCATCAGCAGTGAACTTTGACCTGTTCATTTCTCATTCCTTCCATCAATTCTCATCTCCACTCATTGCATTCACCCATATTCTTGTTGAATGTTACTACTATTACTATTACTACTATAGTTAGTTGTTTGTTGATTGGAATTCAATATATATGAATGTGTTAAATTCAGTAATTACTTCTTAATCAATAATAATTATTCGTTAATTCAAATTTAAGCAGATTTTAAAAATTTCAACAAGAAGTATACGTAAATAAGGAACAATGATAATATCCTCGAGAATTGCTGCAATTCAATGAGTGATTGGTTCAAAAATTAACACGTATTCGTAAAAATTAGAAAATATTTGATGTGTAAAATTCCGAAAAATTTACTTAAATTACTTGAAAATAAGTAACAAACATAGCACTAAGTATGATGAAATAACGTGGTAGAAGTGCTGATCACGTATCATTTTTATTGTGGAAGAAAAAAGAAATATTAAACGTTTTTATTACGCACAATCTTAATAAATTGTTTATTTGATTTTACTTCCTCAAATAATTCATTTCTTTTTTTTTTCTTCAACAGTTTATTTGAATTGTAAATGTGAAATTATCACAACATTTAACATTACTCTTGTAGTTTGATTTTATTGAATTTTGCTCAAAATATTGCTTTGTTAATCAATTTGACATATTATGAATTTTTATTAAGAAAGAAATATCACATAATCAACAAATATTTAGCAGAGAAGAGAAAAAAAAATGAAATTTGATTAATTAAGTAATTATGCTTACGCATACATAAACAAATACAAATATACATCACGGATGGAATGAAATTTATTCGCCGTACTTAATAGTAAAAGGAAAAAAAAAAAAGAAAAAAGGAAAAAGAAGTATTCAACAGGAAAACTTTGAATTGATAAGAATTTTTAGTAACAGTAATAGTAATTGATAGTAAAATAAATACATTGAAACAAATAAAAATTACAGTAAGCATAAGAGCTGATTAATACAGCAATAATTGATTGTATCAATTATAACACATATAAATTAAAAATCACATCAATATGTGTTTCCAGTTACTTTTTCTTTAAATTTCAATCTTTTTGTTTATTTATTTTATTTTATGCAAATAAGAAAAGAAAATCTAATTTAAATAATAAATGATAAAATGAACCAATTTTTATAAAACTTGGAGAAAAAAGAATTGAAATCAAAAAAGAAGTAACTGGAATAAACTGACAAGTTCTAAAAAATAATAATAGTAATAATAATGAAAATAGCAATAATAATAATAATAGCTATTATTATAGGAATAATAATAATGACAATAATAGTGTGTATATAAATGAACGTAAATAATAACAATATAATCATTGTTGCCAATTTTGTTGCTAACTTTGAAAGATAAAGCTTATCGACAAAAAAGGAACACAAATATTTATATACAAATATGAAATTAAAAAATTAATTCCTTTGCTAAGTATGAAAATCAAAAACTACAGAAGCGATTAGATTAAAAGATTGTAGGGAAAGCTTTTATGCTATGATAAAATTAATCAAGCTATTATTTCCCTTGCTAATTCTAACGCCATTGATTATTAAAAATGGATCAAGGATTGAAATAATTAACAATGATTTCTAATTTAGAAGTAAATATTTCTACTTCTTTCTATCTCAAATATTATTTTATTTCTTTTGTTTAATTTTCCAATAGGCAATTAGCGTATTATATGATTCTTTTTTTTTTTTTTTTTGAGGCTTGCTTAATTTTGTTGAATAGTAATGAAGCTGTTGACAACGATATTAATAATTAAGTGCAATTTTCTTTTTTTTTTTATTATGAATTTAGATAAAAACATAAATCAAATACACACCGGCAATTCTATCGTTTTGTTTTCCCTTTTTTGTTGACAAGAAAAATGAGCTATGATTTCGTTCCAATACTCATTAAAAATTGAAAATTGCTAATAAAATATTATCTTGCATAAACATTAGTCAAATATATGGCCAAGTCAAGAAACAGCGCTGAATTATTCAAGGAATTCATTGATTCTTTTTCTTCTTTTTTTTTTGTTATTTGATGCAAAATCAATTAATTTCTCTTTTCAGTCCTATATATTTTTCAAAAAAAAAAAAAAAAGATATTAAAAAATTTATGGAAATGCTAGCAAAAATAACAACATTCAGGACAAAAACTGAGCAAGGGCAAATATTAATTTTGACAGAATCGAAATGTGAAATTTTAATTTCTCCTCCTCTTTCTCTCGCTGTTTTCCTCAAAAAAAAAATCATAGCTTTCTTTTTACCTTTCATTTTTCACTTAAATCTTAACATATCGATAGCATGTTTGAGCTGTTAGAAAGGTTTGAACATATAGAAAATTTAGTTTTGTTTTACAAAATACGAGAATGTAAATAATTCATTGAAATTGGAATTTTAGAAAAAAATGAAACTGAAACATTGAAATTGAAACAACTGTGCTAAAAGTAATATTTACACCCCCAGTTCTTCTGAATATTGCATGTTCTGGCATCATTTTTATAAATTTTTCAGTTTTTTTTTTCACTTTTCTTGAGATTAAAAAACTGAAAACAGAAATTAATTAATTTTGAAATACAATTGCAACTCATCCTGAAATCCATTTCTTTTCTTTTTGCAGATCAGAAATAAATAATTTAATTTGCACTGACAGCCAATGTCATTAAAGATATTTCCTGCTTCAGATGTAACTTACATCAGCACCTTGGAAAAGTGCTGCTGTTCCGGTAGGATGAATACATGGATTGTTGCTACCCATATCCGGTTTTGACTCTACCGTTGTACGGCTATTTTCCGAATCCTTTCCAACAATATTCAACCGGCTACAAAGACCCATCAATATCAATTGCTCATGTCCTGCTGATTTACGTCCACAATCATCAGGCACATAGAACTGATCCTGCAGCAGATGCTTGATATCACTTACGTATAACACGAAAAACTTACGTGACAAATTTCAACGTGCTTTCTGTTCTTTAACTGTTTATAAATAATCAAATTTAATTTATTTTATCATATCTAAAGTAAAATAAGTCAACAGAAATTCCACTTGAAAAATGCTTAATTCTGAACTTAAACTGGATGAAGCTGAAAAATTGATAAGAACAATCACTAGATTGAATTTTTAGTAAAATTATTTCAAAACTCAGCAAATTTAACAAGTGAAAGAAATTGGTTCCGAAAGAGAATTTATTTTTTTAAATCAGAATTAAACAGAATTTGTAAGAATCTTACCTTACCAACTTCAACAGTCACATCACCGGATGAAATGTTAGGTGGATAATTGTCTTCTGCCGAATGTTGTCTCTGGGGTAACACCAGCTTTCGATCCGGATGAGGTGATACTAAAATTGATGTCGTATAGCTACGCTTTTTATCAATTCGGCTGCGTAAACGTGTTGCATTACCACTGATATCTATGTTACCTTTCTCGATGACATGTCCCAACCGATCTGTAAATATCCCAGAATAACCCAATGATGAAATTATAGACATTGATGAAATTCACACCTTCAGAATAACATTTTGAATTAGCATAAAATCACTGGAACGGATTTTATTCTCGATTATTAATATTCTAATGACAGTTGAATAAAAAATACGATATCTAAACGTCAAACGTGTCACGCATACACAAGTAAATGTACGATAAGTGCAAGAATTTCTGCTTATTTTAATTAGGCTAATTAATTCACTACAAACCTGATAGCGAATAAGCTCTTGCAGATAGACCACCGGATTGACTTGATCCACTAGCACGTGCTGATCCCGAGGGAGTATCCAGATCGATATCTTCGTTTATGTGATCTAAAACCCAATTATCACAAAAAGCTCAATTTATAAGTTTATTTTTTAAAAATTCGGCATCTATTTGTCATTTTTTCCAATTTCCAATTTCTAATTTCAAACTTCAATTACGTTAACATAATTTTAAAATAATTATTGAATTACAATAAAATGACTTTCGATAATATAAAATAAGATTTCCTTTGAATTTTTCAAATTTTAATAAATATTTTTCAAATTCATTTCAGAATTTTTAAAAATAGATTTCAAACATAAAAAAAAAAACTTACAAGCTTCATTTTTACTACGAGACGTATTCTTTAACAAATCCGGAGTTGGTGGTTGCGGCAGAAAACTGGAACAAACTACATCTGTTTCATCTTCAAGTAAATCTTCATCTACTATTCCTGAAGAAAAAAATACATTGCATCTAGGAACAAGTAATTCATGATCAAGCAATTAAGAGAACAAGTAATTCACTGATAAAGTAATTCAGGAACAAGTAATTCATTAATCAAAATTTAGAATAAATTACTACAAATATTTGAAAAAAAAAGACTATTCGAAATTTGATAAACTATATTATGAGATACCCAAACCTTGCAAAAAAAAAATGTTAAATTAAGGTATTTGTAACTTGAAGATACTTACCTTCACCTTCACAAAGCCGATCATCTAATTCCGGATCTACAGAGAGTGAATCTACGGCATCTGGATATTGCTGGAAAAAGATCCGTCTATCTTCAGCGATATCAACACCGAACACTTCCTGAATTTATTCAAGTTCAATGTTGCTAGAGCATCTCATTACATCAGTGATAATATCATCATTTATCATCATCATTGTTATCACCATCATAAATAAATGGTGATAACAAAAGTATATCGTGATCTGTCAGACTTATTTTAAAACTCACTATTTATCTTTAAAATTTGAGCTAGAATTTCAAGCTTTAACAAGAATTTCAATTTAAATAATTCCCTAAATTGGTTAACAAAAAAAAAAAAAAAAATTATCATCACTGTCATTTCTTCTTTTTTTCTCTTGCAATCTTTTGGATTTACTTTTTTTGAAATTACTAAAAATTTCCACACTAATAATTTGAAAATCAGGTTTTAATTCATTGATGAGTTATTTTCTGAAATTTGAAACATTTCAAAAAACTAACGAAAGCATATTTGATGATTAGTTCTACTGCTTTGCTCATCAAATGAGCACTAGAAAGAAATGAATTATTGTTTGAAGTGGACAATGGTGATGGTGACGGATGTTTCCAAATCATCGACGGTGTTATTACGGCACCCAAATTTGATGCAGTCATCAAATTATCCATTTCAAACCTAAAATTATCAATATATCGCGAATAAAACAATCAAATCATCATTCGAAATTATCATATCATTGTGATAGAAATAATGAGATGCTTTGTTTGGATCGAGAATTCTTTAAAGCATTGGAAAAAAAATTTTTTTTCATTCATTTATTCTTGCCAATTATTTTTCAATCATAAATTTTCGAAAGGAAGAAGAAAAAATTATTAAATATAAATATATGCAATGCACAATTTCTGTTTTTAGATTATCAAAATTAGGTTAAATTTTCAAGAATCATTTAAAAAAAACATTTGTGCAAATTATCAAAAATTCAGAATTCAAAAACTTGAAAGAGAAAATAACCAGGTGACTCGTTTTAAATGAAGCAATAGGAATTGACATTTGTGCAAATTATCAAAAATTCAGAATTCAAAAACTTGAAAGAGAAAATAACCAGGTGACTCGTTTTAAATGAAGCAATAGGAATTGACATTTGTGCAAATTATCAAAAATTCAGAATTCAAAAACTTGAAAGAGAAAATAACCAGGTGACTCGTTTTAAATGAAGCAATAGGAATTGCAATGCATCCACATTTCTTGATGGTAGTTTTTTCATCAGTAATCTAATATGATCAACAATTTCTGGATCTTCCTCAACCAAATTTTTCTGAAATTTTCCGAAATTTTTTTTTTTAAGCTTACACTCAAATTCATAATTAATATTTGCTTATCATTTTACGAACTTTTACTATCCATAACATTACGGTAAAAAGTAACATTTTTGAACATATGAAGAATAAAGTTATGTAACAACTTAATAAGGAAATAAAATTATGTCTGGGAGTAATTTAAGTAAAATTTAAATTAAAAAAGAATTTTTTTTTAACTTTCTAAACGATTCCAACAATTCACCTCAGCAAATGCTATCCATTCATCATATAATTCATGCGTCAGTAACGGTTCCGGTAATTTTCTCAGAAAAAGCTTAATAACGGAAGCAATATTCATCGGATGATAGCTACTTAAATCAACTTCGTTATCGCTATTTGCTCGTTCAAAATCTTCACAAATTTGCTCAATTTTACTTTTTACACCGCATGTACGATAGATGCCCTTAAAAAAAATGCAATATAACCATACTATAATAAATAATTAAAAAAATTTGACAATTTTTTTATTGTATTTTTCATTACTAATAATAAAAATTTTTTTACTTTCATCTATCGTATTTGTTAAATTTTAAAACTTTAAAATTTTTCAATAACATATAAATAAGTAGTAAATAAAAAACAAATAAATGCTAGAATTTAAAATTTTAAAATTCAAAATTGCACCTTCACTTTTAATCCACGTTTTTGAAGCTCATCAACGCAACGTTCCAGCACAACGGGAACCAATCGAGAAGGTCCATTTAGTTGACTGCATAATGGTACACCGAATACACTGGTACGTCGAGATGAATCCGAGAAACTTTTCGGATTTTGATCACACGAAACGATAATTCGTGGTAAACATGATTTATGCCACGTCATACCACATTTTGAGCATTGAACAGTAGATAGTAATGAAAGGGTTTCACAATGGGCGCATTTTGTAGGTTGTCGTGTACGTTGTAATGTATGAGATCTGTATGATTTGAATTAATTATTGATATGAATTAATTTGTATCATAAATTTGTATCATAAACAATAGATAGGAATACTAAATTAGATATAGTTTAGAAATTTATTTCTAAGATTGATTAAGTTAATTAATTTTATTGAAGTGAAAAAAGAAAGTATTACTAAGTAACCTTGCAATTTCAGTATTCGGTCCTTCCAATGCGGCATGTTCAAATAATCGAGCTGAAATGTACATCAATAAAATGTGAGGAGAATGGATTCGTAAAGAGAATTGGGCTGATATTAAATGAACGAATGAATGAATGAATGAATAAATAATAAATAAGTGAATAAATAAATGAATAAATAAATGAATAAATAAATAAACAAATAACTAAATGAACGAATGAAAGCAATGGGTGAATGACTAATTTAGGAGGAAAGCGAACAACAAAGTATTCCAAAATTAATTGAATTCAAATCCCTATAGCGAATTTTCTCTTTAATGCTGCCAACACCTCATGTTTTCTTCCACATTGCATTACCACTAATTGTTTGACAAGCAAAAATACATTCCTAATATTTTGCACCCTGAGAAAGTAAAAAAATATAACTTAACATTTCGTTTTGCAAATGTTTTTAAATATTTGAATAAAATTCGACATATTATTTAATTAGGGTAAAAAAACACAACAATTCAGGAATTTTGGAAAAAATCAAATTTCCAAAGTCAAAGAATTGAACGCTTGAATTTTAGGTTAGAAATTTTATTCAAAGTTTAAAAAATGAAAATGTTAGCTGCAATTTAATTCTGCAACTTAATTCAAGAAATACATTAACCTATTTTCAGAATCATTAGTTCAATTTAATGCCAATGTGTATTTTTTTTTTCTAATGTATTTTTCAATCTGAATTTTTTGATTTTATCTCAAAATGAGATTTTAATTCAAAAGAGATTTAATTTTAAAAAAATGAATTAATAGCAAAAATTGTTAACCTTTTCATTTTCAGTGGATCACAAATTAGTCATATGTAAAATGTCTTAAAATTAATTTTTAAATCTTTAATTCAGATATAAACAATTTATAAAATAAAGGAAAAAAAACTAATATTAAAGTGTTAAACGAAGGTTAAAAAAATCAATGAGAATTTCCATTATTTCATTTTCTTTTAAAATTGAATAATTTCTTTGTCCTAAAATTTAAATATTAAACAAAGTTAAATATTTTCGGAATAATAATAATTTTCTTTTTATTTCCATTTGCTCATTTTAATTTTAACAACAACATACCAGCATTTTTCTTCTGCTTTCGTTCAAAGATTACATCCTGATCCATTAAATCAATCGCATTTCGTCGTTGCGATGAAACGGATGAGGACGACGAGGTTTGATTTTCTGATGATATACCATCACCATTGTCACCTCTATAAATTATTCAATCATTAATTAGTAATGGGAATAATTTAAATTTCCATTAAATCAATCAATAATATTTATTTTGTTGCAAATTTCATATTGAAAATAAGTGGATGAAAAAGAAAATTTATCATTTCAATTACGATAAGACTTTATAAATTTTATAGTAAATCATTATACTATAAAATAATGATAGTTACCGGAAAAGTGATCCAGTAGAGACAGTACGACGTGGAAGATTTTGTAAGAAGGACATGTACTCAGCCCCGGGAATATATGTTCGCGTTGCATCCGCGAATTCGTGATACTTTCCAGGTTGTGGTACCCACAAATTTGCAAATGCCTATAAGAAATTAAAAATTAAACTTTTAGGAAACAAAAAAAAGGAAGAAAAAAGAAAATAAACTTAATTATAGTTTATGATGTCAAATATTTTTAATGTAAATGAAACTCAATAATAATAAAAATAAACTAATTGAATTTCAAAAAAACAAGATCTCTTGTTTTTAAAATTTTGATTATAGCATTCAAACTTTCTTTTTTACCTAAAAAGTGTTTGAAATTATATAATAAATCAAAAACATTAATCAAAGTGAGAAATGTTGCAGTTTGATAGATGGAAAATAACCAGAAGATGCTTTAAAATTATCCTTAAATTATGGTTAAATTACGTCAAAACTTATGTCATGAAATAAACATGTTAAATGAAAGCAAAAACAATGCTAATATGAATGAAATATGATAAAGAGAAATTCCACATGAAATTATTTGGCTTTTATTTTAAGTAAACATCAAAAATTGGTGATGTCGAAGGAAAGCAAAAAGAAGGAATAAGAAAGAAAGAATGTTTACACAAAGATAAATAATGAATTAAAGTATTCATAATCCTTACTTATCATTACTTAAATCATTTGATAAACTTTCAATTTCAGTTTACTTTTATCGCTTAACAATATTATAGACGGAAAGAGCAAAGGAATCACAATTTTTTAGATAAATTTTTTTAATTTAAAAAAGGAAAAACTTCTTATATGCTAAATAAATGAGGAAAAATTTGTTATAATTTATTATATTTAATTTATTTCAGTTAAGTTGAGCCAAATTTAAATCCCATTCATTTGATCATTTCTTTTTCTTTTTTTAAATTTAATTTCGACTCAACAAATACATATTGTACATTACTACAAGCATTCTTTAAAAAGACAAAGAAAGAAAGAGAGAGAGAGAGACTGGAAAATCTTTAAAAAAAAGCTAATATCAGTATAAAATTATTTAGAATGAAATAACATTTAATGCTATTTTTACGATCACAAAGGAATACAACATTTGATCTATTAACGTGAAATGGTCACGTTTTCATGAAATGGTCACGTTTTACGGAAAAATTAAAAAGAGGGAAGAATTAGATGAATGTCTAAAAATGATTGCTATGTATTCGCCTCAGTGAAATAATTTTTTCAAAGTTTTCAAGTTTGAACAGTAATAATTTGATTCAATTTAAGTGAACCAATAATTCATCCTAGTTGAATGATGAAAATGCATTAATGAATATTCAATCTGATCAGTGATAATTGTAACATGATTAATTACAATAATATTTACTTAAATTATATTTTCTTAAAAAAAATCAATTTCTAATATTTTATTAAGTAGATTTATATAGTACAAATTAGCGAATACTAGACGAAAACAATTGAAAAACTTATTAATTCATTTAATTTATTACTTAAAATATATTTCTTTGATTATTCAATATGTGTTTGTTAACGATGAAATATTTAAAGTTATTAGAAAATTGATTCAAAAATTGGAAACCGTAGTATGCTACAAATTTTAATAGAAGAATAAGCTGTTGTTGAAACATTTTGAGTAATCGAAATGTTGAAAGGTTAAAGGTTCCAAGACTATTGATAATTGTGAAATTTTTGACAGTTAACAAATCAATCTACCGTTTTTGCAGCGTATCAATGTGATTTTGATCAATGCTAACAGATCTACTGCTCAACTAGTTATAATATTCTAATTAATTATGTTATCTTATCGGTTATAACTTCTTGGCTAGTTATAACATATGACCAGTGTAATGTGTCCTGGTCACTTAGAGGGTGTCCTGGCCACTTACAGAGTGTCCGGTCAATTTTATGTGTCATGAAAGCAAGAATGGATAATGACTTGTCAACATTTATCTAATCAATTCTTGACTGATTTGTATTTTTAATTGTATTGTTGTTGACTAATGGCATTTAATTTCTCTTTCGTAATTTTATAATTGTTTTATAGATAGGAATTGATGAGAGTAAAACGATAGAGTTTAGCTGACAAAGGCGAAATTCTTTCATAATTACACAATTAAAACAGTTTATGGATACTGTAAAGAGAATTTTAACAGATATGAAATGATGAATGATAGATGAATGGTTGAAGTGCATTTCAAGGCTTTTTGCCTTAGGCCTGTAAGTCGACAATGATTTGAAAAAAAAAGTAGGAAGTGAGGATAAATGCCTATAATAGATTATACGAGGGAAAAAGAGAGGAAAGAATTGGAGAGATGGGTAATAGAGGAGACAGGGAGTGAGAGAGAGAGAGAGAGAGGAAGAAAGAGGTAAAGAGAAAAAATAAAAAAGATTGGAAAAAAAACATAGCGAAAATAGTGATGCGAATTGATTTTGAAGTGAGAATGAAAAAAGGAATGAATAGCAAATATATAATGAGCAAACCAAAATAGAGAGCCTTGTCAGGCCTTAAATTGATGTTATAAAGGGGCCAACCAAACAATCATCTTGCATCTAACAATCAGATAATATATTGTAAACGAGAAAAAATGATTGCTACCTGATCTGTCGTTCTTTTTCTCTCATAGCATTTGTCTATTGCGCCGTGATTTGAATTACTATTTAACTTTTCGCTATGAATAAATGATTCGAAAGAAAGAGAGAGGAGATTGAAATCAGGAATTAATTTATGGAAGAAATGTTGATGATTAATTTTGAAAGGCTACAGTAATAGCTTGTTATCACAATTAATCATGCATCTCTCATTTGAATTATAATATTCTTTTATTGCATTACAACAGATTTATGGCTAGTTTTAATCAAAAAAAAAAAAATTTATTCAATTGTAATTGTTTAGATAATTTGACAAAGTGAGTATAGCACAATTGTAGCAATTATACAAAAGATTAAATTAGTGAAATAGAATATTTGAAATTACCTGAAAATAATGTGTGGAACAAGCTTTCGTCGTTTGATCACATCGATAAACCAATTCCCTTAGCTGTCCAACGATTCGAACCTGAAAAATGCAAAATTTCTAGTATACTTCATACAAGCAGACATTTGTCTAAGATTTTGAAATTTGTTGAACCATTATCTAAGCTTTTTATGCCTTCTAGGTTAGAATGATGTAATCGTTTTGAAAAATTTTCTAATCCTAAGAAAACTTAAAGAAACATCGAGTGGAAAAATAAACAAAAAATCTATCATAAGAGATTTGAGAATTTCAACAAAGTATACCAAATTCATAAATGGATAAAAATATATCAGTCATTGAATTTTCAAAATTTCCATATCATAGGTAAAAGCAATCAAAAAAGCATTTTATACTCTTTAAAAGTCCTGAAGTCAATCCTTCTTTCATCTCATTACCTTCATCATTCTTTCTCTATCTCTCTCCTAATTTCAAATATTTTGAATGCGAAAGCTATTCGTTTTCCGGATTTCCCATATTCTATTAGAAAAAATCGAAATATATGGGAGAATAAAATAGAAATAATAAAAGAAAAAAATGTATGTTAGAAATAACTCAAATATTCTAAACTCTTTTCTAAAGCTAATTTTTGTCCATATTTGGCTATCATTTCTCAGAGAAGTGCAAATCCTTAAGAAAAGAAAAAATGGGATAACTGAACAGCGTGAAGTGCACATCCTTTCCGGATCCATTTTCATCCTTAATATCTTCTCTATCACTTTTCAGATATTCTATAAAATACTATTCAAATAAATTTCACATTCCTTTTTCTTCACATACCGATCATTGCAATCCATTTGAAACAAATACTTTGAAATTTTGTTGAGATAATGTGTAGGTACAAATCTGGGGAAATCATCCATAAAAAGAAAGATTTTATCAATGAAAACAAATTAAATTAGAAGAGATAAAAATTGCCTATCTTACTGGAACTTTCTTATTATTGTTTTTCCATCTTTTAATTTGTAATCTTGAAATTTCAAATTTTTTTATTTTATAATTTTATGCAAAGAAATCCTCATTATATACATTTATATATTCTCCTAAATTATTGAAACAAACGTATATATATATATGTTCAAAAATTACTAACTAAAACCTAAAGCCTAGTTTCATATAGCTCCAAGCCTACAAATCCAATTCCTTGCACTTCTAAAAGATATTAGCCTAGTCATCTTTACATACATCTCAATTCCTCTCCTTACATTTCCTCTCGCTACATGCATATAAATATATAAATTTTACAAATCATTGTCACTCTTATAGGCCTTCCTCATTTCATCTTTCTTCGATCCATAAAAAAAGACCTTTTGTTTTTTTTTTTTTAATGATCATAAATTACAGAAATTAAATTACAGAAACATCTTGAACATATGCAACATTAAGAGAACTATTCTTCTTTCTTTCTTTCTAATTAAATATTTCTTCTAATTAGTATATTTTTAAGGTTGTTTTATACCTAACAGAAAGTTAATTTTTAATCCTAACATTGCCATGATTAATTAATCTTTATCTTCCTGTTTCATTTAATTTCTGATATTTTTTTTAACTCAACGAAAACAATAACCTATTAAAAAAAGCGGTATCGATCAAAGCAAAAAGGAAAGAAAAAAGAGATATTTTTGATGTATATCTTTTATTTCATTGAAACCTTAAGTCTTAAGCTCGTTTTGTCTTTTTCTTCTTTTTCAAACCAGCAATAACCAAGCATAGTTCGATGATTAAATGACTGAAATAGCACTTCCCACTTTTCTCTTTCAAAATTTTCCTACATTCATTCATTTTTCCCTTTCATTCTTCCATTATTTTTTTCACAAAATGAAGAAGCAAAAAGAAAAGAAAGAAAAGCAATCAAAATCAAAATGATTATTATATATTTGATTTCGATTTCATAATTTTTATTTTTTACGACGAAAACTTTTCTTTCATTTTTGAATCAGAGTTAAAAAATAAAACAGAAAATGAATGAAAGAATAAAGGATTCTTCAACAAGTTTAAAAATAAACTAATTATTTGTATTGATTAAAAAGTTTGAAAATGTGAGGACGTAGCGCCTTCTATTTCGCGTTATCAATATATTGCATGAATGAGATTGATAAGAGAGTGTTTAAAAATGGTAAAATGATTTGTAAAAATTGCTGAAATGTTGAATAAAGATTTAAACATTTTTCGAAAAGAAAATCCCAATTTGCTTATTTATTTTTTCTTCTTTTTTCAATTTTCACAGAAATAGTAAGATCAATTTTTTGACTATCAAACATAATTGTGACTTGAAGATTATGAAATATAATGAAAAGGAATTTTCCACTTATTTTTGAAAATTTTATTTCAAGGAAAAAAGAAAAAATAGTAATTTGCAAAATTTATAGTTTATTAAGATGCATAACATTGAATGAGTAAATTTTTCGAATAATATTTTCAGTATTTTTTTTTGGGGTAATATCCTTCCTAGTAATTAAATAATTAACATATAAATATTAAAGTTAATTACTTGGACACGGAGACAAATAAAAAAAGAAATTAATACCTTTGTATCTTCCATATGATTTTGTCGTCGTTCCAGTTCCACTTCAAGCCTTTCAACTTGATTCTGTGCTTCATCTCTCTAAAATTTTTTAAAATTTAATTCAAAGTATTAAAATATCTATGCTGTTAAAATTTTTCTAGTAGTATCACAAATTTTCGATAATAAATATGAATTTTAGATAATATTATCCCGATTTAATGGTATGACATTTGATTCCGGTAAAGTAATCTTATTGCTTTAACTTGTTACTATCTCAGTTGGAATATAATGAAATCCTATAATAACAGTCTAATTATTAAACCTTATTTAGCGCTTCTTCTTCATTTTTTCGTCTTTTTTCCAATTCTTTACGACGTCGAAGAAGTTCCGAACCAACAGCCGGACCCGTACATTCCGTACGAATGGATATCTCTTGCGCTTTCCGGTAGCCATCATCACGTGAACCAAGTAATGTTCGAGCTCGTTGCAACTCTTGTTGAGTGTCCTTCTGCAAAATGTGTACTGTTGTCGTTCCAACCAAATGTTGCGTAGATTTTTGTTCCCTTACTTAAATTATTGCTTCAGTAATGAAAATCTCTAAAGTATACCTAAATGCAAATTCTATCGTTCACTTTTTCAAATTAGTCCAAAGTGTTTGAAATATTATTCCAATTGACCTTTTAGAATTATCATTTCTATTCCTTTATAGCTTAAATTATAGGGCTATAATTACAAATTAGTCAATGTGATATTAAATAAATTTACTTACAACTTGTTTCGTTACTCGTAACCATTCATTTTTTAAACTTCTTCGTTGCCTTTCATGATCATCTCGTCTCAATTCTAATGACTACAATTAGTAATTAAAAAATTTTTTAAAAATAAATCAATAATTTACAAGTAAGACGACAACACAGATAAAAGCAATAGGTGAAGAATTTATTGATTACTATCTCATAGATTATTAATCTGAGCGTTTTTTTAACAAAATATGACAAAATAGCATCAAATAAAATATTCTAATAGATACGATAAGTAATATATGGCATGAATTACCTTAATAAATCTATCTTGGATGTACTTTACAGCTTCTTGTGTTTGCTCACAAAATGTGATGTCATTTTCAAAACTATTTTCGAATACATCTTTTAACGGCAAATAATGCTATAAATAAAAATTTCTCAAAAAAAAAAATTCATTAAAATTAAAAATAATGCAAAAATTAAATAAATGCTATCTGATAGCAAGCATAGATATTTGAGGTATCAAAAGTAAATTTCCAATATTATTCTATGCATATGTATGTATATCAAAAACACATAATTCAAATTCAATTTAAAATGTTCAACCAATTAGTTCCTTCAATATAACAATCAATTAGCTGCGAATTCAGGTTGAATCAATTAGTGAACAAAAATAGTTGATAAGCTTTATGTTAACACTTGTTTTATTACTTCCACTCACAAAAATTTTCAATTTACAAAAAAATCTTTAAATTAAAATTAGGAAATGATGCACAAACTAACTTCACTAATGGCAGTTTTTGACTGATTCGCAAGATTTTGTACACGTTTTGCGTGTTCTAAGTCAAGTTGCACCCGACGTGATACATGATTTAGCAAATCTTTACAATATTTTGTCCATGCTGCAAACAGTAATTTGAATTAAAATTTAGGAAATAACAAATAATATTTCATAATGCTGCAGAAATTTGCAATCAGTAATGTACAATTGATGTTTGGATGAAATTATGTGACAATTTCCATTTCAGGTATTTATGTAAACATTATGTGACACAATCACTGAAATATTGATTTTTTTAAATTGAGATTTTTTTCCCTAATTAGATAGAATTTTGAAACGAAGTCAAGGAACGCTATTCACTTGGCACTTAAAAACTATCTAATTCTAAATTTAAGTATTTCAATTTTCTCATTCCAATTATTTTTGCGACTCTTTGTTGCTTTATAAATACCTCAGTTCTCACCTCTTTCATCACTGATTACTGATTGTCGTTTTAAGTTTTTTGCATTATAAATGAAAAGAAGAATGATAATTTCTAATCGATGATTTTCAATTTCGTTTTTTTTTTTTTGTTTTTAAATAATTCATAAGCTACCATTTCAGTTGAAGATATTTTATAAACTTGATAAACTACCTTTAGCTCGTTCAAAAGCTAAGTCAATGCCGTCGCTTCGATCAGCAATCATTCGATCCATTTCTTCCAAATTAATAAAACCTAAAATTTAGTAATTACTCAATTTATCCGATCTTTTTTCGTTTTTAAATGATTTATTACAGAAATTTGATGTCACTTTTATCACGTCAAAGAAAAAAAGAATTAATCCGAAAAAATTGAAACGAAATTTTATTGAAAAAGATATTTTCATTTTCTTTACAATGAGTACATATAATAATTACATATCACAAAGAGATTCTACGTTTAAAAAATGAAAACAAAAAATTACTACCACAATAATAAGAACTTTCTATCAATACTATTCATCGTATAGTACAATACTAAAATGATAATTTGAAGCGACCGATCATATTTAATGTCCGATGTTGACCTATTCTACCTGTCACTATCTGATTGACCTCGAGAAGTTAAGTCTTATCTATCATAATATGTCTAAATGATCGGTAAGGTGATACACTATTGCTACTACTTCATTAAAATGCTATCTATGCTATTTATGTAAGTTGACATTTCGTTGACAAAATGGATGATAATACGATTAGCAATAGTATTAGTAAATGGAACTAACAAATGTTGCTACTTTTCTCTAATTCCTGCATAAATCAAATACATATATCAATGCATATAATATCGTCTTTCTCCTTTGCTAGATATTATCAATGTAATAATGTCACCTGTCACTTGTCCCATTCCCCAATCTTTTCCCTCTCCCTCTTATGGCTAAAACTCTTCAATCAACAGTAATTTGAGTCTTTCCATTGTTTTCACTTTATACCAATCATTGGTCTTTACAAATAAAAATGAATAAGCGACAAAATTTACGAAAAATATTTAACAATGGTTTCGACGATTACATTTTACATTATTAAAATGGTAAAGTTTTCTTTTTTTTTTTTTTGAAATGTTACTATTTGTTATTTGGAAGTTATTATTCGCATATGAACAGCTCTTAGAGCTTTTTCAAAATATTTGCGATCGATATTTGGATTAAAATATGCTTAAATTTAAAATATATTTTAAGGAAGACTAGAACTTACCTTATTAATAAATAATAAAGCAATTATTACGATACAAATGTTTAAATAATGATTAGCGGATGATTAAAAGATTATTTCACACACCTATATAATAATTTTATTGCAAACAAATATATAATGATTACAGTTGATTTTAATTGTAACAAAGGCTAAAACTAAAATTTAAACTTTCATCACTATTTAAAATGAAGGTTGAAAAAAGATGTTAAATTTGCAATCATTAAATTATCAAAATTTATAAATTTAAGATGAATAAAAAACCATATATATGATAACAAATAATTATATAAATAATTTGATAGTATAAATCACTAAAAATTGTTCAAAACAAGCTACGATTGAGTGAATGATGAAATATGCTTGATGTTTCGTTTACTTCATATTACTTTATTTTACTTTGTTTTGTTCTCTATTTTTTCTTTTTATCCATGATTGATTATATGATAGGAATTATAATAGATTTGTTGTTGTCATTTCAATTATGGGTAAGTTTTTGTTTTGAAATGATTAGCTGTTTTCAGATGGCAATCACAAATTTATAGAGAAACAAACAAGAGCACATATTTGATGATAGATGAAAAAATTGAGATGATATAACGATGATGGCTTACAAAGTTCAAAGAGAGAAAAGAAGAGAGGACAGGGAGAAGCAAACAGAGAGAGAGAGAGAGGAGAAAATTGGTACCATTTACATGAACCAACTTTTTCTCCCAACAATCATTCATCCATTCGAAAAATCATTCAAATGCACTTTTCGAACGAATCTTTGCTTTCTTTTTTTTATTTTTGTTTGGCATAATTAGTATATCATAAATATGGGAAAAGCATATGTATGCATATGTCATTGTTGTTTACTAATTTCTATGATAATATTGATTATATCGTTTGTTATAATGATATGACAATGACAATGACAATAATGATAATACGCAAACATGTGAAAAAAAGTTTAACAGTAAAAAATATTACTTTTCTTTAACTTTTAACTCATTATTTACTCAAAATTTTGACCTAAATCTTTCAAATATTCAAATACAATTTGCATTTTAGCTTATTTCATTTTTCAACCTTCTCTCATAACATATTTCTGTATTTCTTTTGATGAATAAATGAGTAGTAGAATATTAAAATATTGAAAGAAATATTATTATCACTTACATATTGATAAAAACGCCAATCATTTATTGAAATCTTTTACAGTATGACTTTTAAGCATTGAGAGATAAACTGTTAAAAAAATCGATTGAAGAATTTTAATCGAAATATTCGTTCCATAGATGAAATGAGAATATAATCGAAACATAATAAGGCATCTATCTCAAGCAATTCACTAAGCAACTTAATGAATTCCACTTAGGTTTCTTGGAAAGCTAATAGATTATTATATTACTGAACATATTTATGCTAAATTAATCGAAGTATTTGCACATTCTTATGTATTTAATTGATCTCAACAAATTGCTGCAATATTAATACTAATAATAAAGTTTCATTGGGACAGGAGGCACAGAATGGGAGATGGGATAAAAATAACAATAATAAACTTTTATTTTTATTTTTGTTTAACATAAATGCTTACAAAGCTTGGAACATTGAATGCTAATTTTGGCAAATAAACAATCTTAAGAAGCTATAACAGTCCTTATCAAAGTAATAATTCCTCTTTAAAGTAATAAAGGCTCCTCAATACTTCCATTAAGTGGACAATAATAAAAAAGAAAAAATAAATGACAAAATGTTGTAAATAAATAAATGAAAAGATACAATTGTTTAGAAAAGATTGCACAGAGATTTGAATTTAATTCAAAAAAGAAAAACTACGTAATGATTTATTTACTTAATCGATGTGGTATATTTTGTTTAAGAAAAAGAAAAATTAGCCACATTTACTTACTTCATTTTAGGCTTTCATAATTCTGTGCCTGCTGCTTGTCCAAATTTGATTGATTCATTCTTGGCAATGGTTAAAATTACTATTTCTACTACTGCTACTACTTCATAAAATTTCATTTTACAAGATGTCAAAGAAGGAAATAGACAGAAAAAGGAAGAAATTATAATAATATATACATATATGTACATATTATATATGCATATATATATAAGAATTAGAAAACAACAGTCCATCATCTCTTTCTCTCTCTCCTTCTCTCTCCCTCTCTCTCTCTCCCTTTTCTTCTATTATTGTTCTTATCAACGATAAGAAATCTCCGTTAATACCAAATCCAATAAGACTTCAAAATATTTGCGCCATGAAACGAAACGAAACTGTTTGTTGTGTCTTTCAAGCAATGGAAATTAGGAAGACATTAAAGTAATACTAGCACATTAAATAATCGGTATTATCTAACAGCAAAAACAACAACAACAACAAGCAGAAATAATAACAATTAATAATAACAATAATTTTGGTTTGCAATTTGCATATTTATTATGTAATTAAAATTATAAAGATAGAATATATATATATAATAACAAAACTTTTTTGATAAATGTCATAATTTGTATGAAATCTAATTTATTTCTCTCTTTTTTTGGTTCTTCCCTTCGTTTGCAAAATTAATTTCTCCATTTAGCATAATGTGGTAAATATAATAACATAATATAAAATTAAATAATATTATTACAATAATTTTCTTTCTTTCCTTCTTTTTTTTATCATATATTATTTTTGTAATATATTTGAAATGATTTTTCGATAAAAAAAGTTTATTTCATATTTTTTTATTGAAATATGATAGAATTAAATTGAATTAATTTGAAAAAAGGAAGAAATTATAATAATATACATATATGTACATATTATATATGCATATATATAAGAATTAGAAAACAACAGTGAATGTATTTTTATGAATGTATTTAATAATTATTGTTATAGAATTATGAATGTATTTAATAATTATTGTTATAGTAATTTTTCTTTTTCTTGCAAAACATATTCAAATTTCTTTAACTTTCAATCTAACTTTTTCTCTCCTTACTCTAATTTTCATATTTTTCCTTCTTGAAAAAAAAAATTAGAGCTAAAGATGCGTTCAACAACTGCATCATCCTCATAATAATCATCATCATTATTCTCATTATTATTATTTATTATTATTATCATCACCAGCATCACCATTATCATCATCGTCAACATAAAAGATTGAATTATTACTTAGAAAAAAACGAAAAAAAAAACACCCATCTTTCTAGTCTTAAATATGCCATGTATAATATTTACATTCTCGTCAAATATCTCAATTTGAAAAAGTAGCCAAGAAAAAAAAAAAGTAAAAGTAAAAAGAAAAAGTCCCAAAAGATTTACAGCTATGTTCCCAACACACTCTTATTTAACATTATCAACTTTTTTTTTCTCCTTCTCTCTTTTGCTTTCTCATTCAAATTTATGAAATTCAATGATAAAGTATGAAAAAATAGCGGAAGTACGATTAAACATAGTAAAATTAGCAATGTAAATATAAGCTTTAGAAAAAAAGAAGTCAAATTAAATTAGTTTGAAATGAAAAAGAATGGAATGAATATTTTAAACAAAATGATAGTAAATAATAGATTGATAAATGTAAATATGATTAATTGAGCAAAATGATAATAATGAAATTAAATATTTAAAAGCTTCTCTTTCATTAATCATTTGTATAGTTAAAGTTTTTCAAACTAAAATTAAACAAAGCTCTGCGAACTTATCATTTATTTATCATTCAAGAAAGCAAAAAAAGAAAAAAAGAATGAAAACGAAATGTAAATAATCTAAAGTATCTCATACAAATATAAGCAAAGTTTTGAATAATAACTTTTATTATTTATTTAATGATGTGTCATTATGACAACAAATCATTTGTATGTGTTTTTGTAAAAAAGTATATGCCTTAATAAGACAATAAGATAATAATTATATCATCATGATCATATATATATAATTTAAATAAATTTCTTTTTTTAGACAGCTTATTCAGAGCTAAATTAGCTTTTTCCGAACAAATAATTATTTGTCGAAATATTTAAACAAACAAAAAAAACTAAATTAAGAAAGAAATTGCAATAAAAGTAATAAAAAAAGTAGAGAAGTAAATAAAAATAAAAGCAAAATTATGATGTAATGCAAATATAAAATTCAAGCAGCAAAATATTGACATTCTAACAATTTACTTTTTTTTTTCTCAATATGAAGTAAAATATAAAAGAAAGGGGCAGGGTTGAAAAAGAATAGGTAAGTATTTGAGATATAGTTAAATAAATGAAATGGATTAAAGATTACGATTACGATTATGATAACAATTAAAATCAGTATTAAAATTTGCGAGGAAGTAGATAGTATTTAATTGATATATCATATTTACTGTTTAATTTTCCTTCAGGAAACACTAAAAATAATCTTTTTTTTTTTCGAACTTTCAACATGAATATTATCTTTTGCTATGATACTATGCCGGATATGATCGTATTTATATCCGTAAAGTAAATGGAAATAATGATAATAATGTTAATTATTAGAATATATACCGTTTTTATCCATCCGGTAATTAAATTATCAATTTTATTAAGTATTAAAATGCAGGTAAATGGCACAGAAAATTTTTTTCAAACAATAGCCAAAAGCAAAGTTTAACGCCACCTAAGATAGTTGTTGACTGAACAAATCATGATTTTTTATCAATCCGGAAACGGAAAATACTTATGAATTACTAGAATCGCCATAAATAATTATTCATGGCATTAAGTTTTACTACAAATATATTTGTGCAATCGATTCCGGAAATAAATTCATTAATGCATACAAATCATTTTAAACCTGCTCAATTTCTTATTTTTTTTTATTCCTCGATTGGTTTTTACATGAATAATAATATCTTATCCTAACTTATTTTTAGGACTGATACATCCGGACACTATCTTGCCACATTACAGTTTTTGTAAGATTTTTTCTAAATACCAGAAAATAAAATGTTTCCTTCAATTTCAGTTTAAGAAAAAAGTTCACTCTATTCAAATGATCTTTTCCTTTCTTTTTGAACTAATGGAAAATTTTTAACTTACATTAAAAAAGCGAAAATTTTTGTTGAAAATTCGTTATTTTGTTTTTTTTAAGTCACAAACTTGAAAGGAACATTTTAGTTCCTGGAAATTATAGTAACGACACTTGTCATATTGGTATTACCATCATGCATGCAATACTTGCAAAAGATTTCTACTGCAAACAACGATAGGTATAATCTTTTAGGGTAAGTTTGTCTAGCGTTTATATATAATTTTTCATGTAAATTTAGAAACTTAAAATTTATCACAAACTTATCACAACATTTGAAAAAAAGAATCAATTTTTTTTCGAAATAATTACTAGAAATGTCCAATATTTCATAAATATTTAGTTAAAAATTAATTAAACATAAATGACAAGCAAAAAGAAAAAAATCATTAAAAGCCATATCAAACAATTCCTAAAATTACAAATATCCTTTTTGATAATCAGTGATTCCTTTCTAATTTATTTTCCAAAAACTATTTCACTTCTCACTTAATTCATTAATCAAATCTATTTCATGCATTTGTACCAATAAACAATGAGCAATAAAGCCACTTTTAATTATGTCAAGAAAGACCGAAGCTATAATTTCTTCTATACTCTGAAAAACCACTAATTACTGGGATGCAAATGAAGAATGGCTTCCACTGAAATAACATTTCCTTCTTGTGACATTTTGCGCTTTTAAATGTTCTCTTGCACTTTACCTACAGTATACTACGCCACACTATTTGTACTTAACGAATTAACTTAGGTCACGTCACTACAGTATACTTAAAAGTGTATTACTTGAAATGATGATTGAAGAATAATTTGTTGGGAAATGTTATATGAAATGGATGAAATGATATATTGCATGAGATATTATTGTAAACGATAATATTTACTTATTTGGATTAAATCATTACTTTTAGTTTTTTCATTGATTCTTTGATTGCATTCGGAGGGAAGAAAAATAAAGAAAAGAACGCTAAGTAATGCATAAACAATGACAATCGATTAGATTAAAAAATAAAATAAATCAAATAAATCCAAAGAAAGAAGACAACTAAAGTAAGTGTAAATAAACTAATTACTTTAATTAAACAGAAAGCAAGAAACAAGAAACAAAAATGAAACGAAAAAAAGTAATACTTAACTAATCGAAAAGTATTATTATAAATTTTAGCATAAAATCATTAATTAGCTAATTAGTTGATATAATTTGATATTATAATTAATATATGTATATAAAATCTTTAGAAAAAAGAAAAATAAAATTGATTGAGATAAAAGTAAAGATAATATTTGATTGCTAGGCTTACTGTTAAAAATTTCATCGATAATTGATTCTTGGTTGCAATCACTCAATAATGACATCTCCCGAACTATCTCGATAATGACATTCTCCCCTTCTCTTTTCTCCTTCCCTCTCTCTCTCTCTCTCTCTCTCAGCATACAACAAAATGACATTCGTTGTATAAAAAAAAATTATTATGCATTTTTTTATCAAACTAAAAAAAAGTGCGACACATCATTATATTTCTGTTATATTTTTTTAAGCTATCATTTTTTCGCTGCTGTTATTATTTACTATTATTGCAGTTATTACTACTGCAACTAACTTTAACTCTATGCAAGGTAAGTACTACTACTACTGCAACTAACTTTAACTCTATGCAAGGTAAGTACTACTACTACTGCAACTAACTTTAACTCTATGCAAGGTAAGTACTACTACTACTGCAACTAACTTTAACTCTATGCAAGGTAAGTACTACTACTACTGCAACTAACTTTAACTCTATGCAAGGTAAGTACTACTACTACTGCAACTAACTTTAACTCTATGCAAGGTAAGTACCACTACTACTGTTATTAGTATAGCAACAGCTGTAACGAACTAACTGTAAGTTCAAAACAAAAAGAACAAATATTTTTTTCATTTGCTTTGTTAAACAAAAGCTTTCCATTTTGATAGTAAACTTCAAATAGCTATTATGAATTGATATTTACTAATTTTCTCGCATACGTACATCAAAACACACGTATATGATACACGTTTGCGTGACCATATCGTGTATTACGTGCATTGCTTTAAACTATAGAGAGACTTAGCTCATTTGAAACAAACAGAGAGCAGGAGAGACAGAGAGGGAGAGAGAGAGAAAGGTCAAACAACTTATTTTTGATTTTGACAAAATTAGATAAACTGATAATCTCAAACTCGACTTGGAAATGATATATAGATATAACGGTAATAACCCTTGTTGAAATTCATTCGAATTTAAAATTCATCCAAATCGAGGTGGAAAGTTAAATTCAATGATGTGAGTGATGATAATAATGATGATGATATTATCATTTTCATCTAACAATTCAAAACATTTTATGTTACTTTTGATAACGATGATAACAAGATGATATGGATGATGATAATAACGAGATGTGATGATAATAATGATAATGATAGTGTGGCGATGATAAAAATAATGACGTGAAGGGTGGTAACAATGATGATGATGATGATGATGATATGGATGATGATAACGATAATGATTATGATGCAACGAATGATAATAATATTGATGTAGAGGAAATTAAAGAAGAAAAAACGATATCTTAGCATAAATTCATGCAACAACTAAGAAATGAAAATATTTTTTTAAGATAAGAAAGAAGGAGAAAAATACCTTGGAATAGAGAGAGGAAGAAAGGGAAAAAGAGAGCAGTAAAAGAATAATCAACAAACAATACGGCTTACTTTAGTCATAATTTCATCATTTCATAAATCCAACCAAATCAAAAAGTGGTAGAATGCTTGATAGATTAAGCATAAATGTATATTTGTGTTTGTACAATTAGTTGTTTTGATAACAAATATATCGAACATACACCTTAACAAGAGTAAATAATTTTTTTCTCTTTTTTAAAAAATAAATAAATGAATATTCTTTTTTAGAAAAAATTTATTTTCTTTCTAAAATATCATTACTTTAGCACATACTTTACTTTAGCACATTACATTAAAAATGAAATATTTGATATTTGTAGTATGAATGATTCTAACAAGTCAACAACAGAATTTCATCGTACGAAACTTAGATAAAGGTAAAAGTAGCAGCAATTTACAAAAGCAAATCAAATATACAAAAGACGAAGTGTCGGAGGGAACAAACGGAACGGAAGCTATAAGAGGCCACATAGGACAGAGCGAAAGAAGGATAATATTTTCGGAAAACAAATTTAAGCAAACATCATTATGCGCAATAATAGTTTATTATAAACATATTCTTACACATTACGAATTGTACACACACACACATACACACACATACACATACACACACATACACATACACACATGTATATACAATATATTTGGTGTTTGCTATATTTTACTATCTACCTGTGCAGAAGGTAATAAATTGAGTGAAAATACTTTAATTATAATTTAACTTTAATAGTCTTAATTTTACTTTAATTTCTTTTCAGTTATTTTTCAACACAATATCACCATATTACATTGATAATATCATATCATACCACATTCATACTTCCTTCTACGTACTTTGCAATGATAGAATTGTTTGCTGAATATTTTCATAAAATAAGAAATGAATCATTCTTGAGCAAAAATTTCAATGAATCAAAAATGACAAATTTGAGAAAAGTTATAATGATAAGATTATTTATCATATTGATAGCATCAATTGTGTTCTAGTAGAATTAATTAATTATAAATGCAAAGTTATAATAAAAGAAAATAGCTTTATTAAGCCTAATATGCAAATACCAAATTTTATTAATATAAAAATTGTTGAGATTTGAGAAATGACGTTCAACGAGATAAAGCGTAATTGTTTTGAGAATAAAATCTGACAAATTTTTTAACAAAAAAAAGAAAAAAACTTAATGTTGAGAAGATATACATTGAAATGTTGGTTAGTTTAGGGATTAAACTAAACCCAATTTGATTTGAACCATCATCCTCCCACCCAAAAAAAAAAAAAAAAATCGTTTCATTTGTTTGCTTTACATCAATTTTATTTCACTTTCATTTCCCAATCAAAACTAATCAATGCTTTTCCATATGAATGAATTATTACTCATTTTTTAGAAATAAAAACAAAGAAAAAGGAAAAATGGTACTTGTGGCTGAAAAAGTGTTGAAATGACAGCATATATTTCAAGCACATCACATATATTTCATTCAATTCATTTGTAAACAAAAAGTAACAAAAAACAAATTCCGGAAATAAAATGTATCTATCAAAAATTTTCACAGCAACAGAAGGAAAGAGAGAGAGAGGGAGAGGGAGAAAAGTGGAGAAAAAGATGGAGCAGAAAAAGCAATAAGAGAATGATACTTTACTACTTTTTAAAAATTGTTCTAAATAAAATTACTTTTAAAAAATTTTTTTTCACTAAGTTATTTATATTTCTCATATAATTTTAAGCTTTTTTCGTATATTTGGCTTATTCTGGAATTGAGCCTAAATTGCCTCACATTAGTAAAATCATTAGTCAATGTCATTAGTAAAAAAAGAAAACATATGGTAGCATTTTTAATGAGAACAATTTTGAATATGAATTATAAATTTAATGAATAAATTAATGTCAATGAAAAAGATTTAGAACTGAATGATGGTGTAATGGTTGACAAGAAAAAAAAAGTGACAAATTAGTCAATAATTATAAATGTGTTTCTTTAATTCATACTTTGACTCGTTTAATTCATCAAAATATGTTTTATACACTTAATTATTGATAACGCTTAACATTTCCAAATAGCATTTTAAAAGGCATAAAAATTTAGATTTTTATTAAATGTAATAATCTAATAAAAAAAATGTAGGCTAAACTTACAGTTATCATGATTTTTTGGTTGGAAAGCTGAATGTCGTCGAATAAGTACTCGTCCATTTTTTAAACCATCCTGAAAATTTTAACTCTTTCACTCTTTTAAAATATCATATTTTATATCATAAAAATTTTCATAGCACAAAAATTTCGAAATTTTTCTTATTTTTTTAAAGAACAATTAATTTTTATTTCGTAAAATAATTGAAATATGCCACAAAAATAAATACATTCAGACTAAAAATTTATTCCAGTCGCTAAGAATATGTTTTCCACAAATTTCAAGTAGTATCAATCATATTTTTGTTGTAATTTACCTATAACATAAACTACGAACATTTCTTTTAAATAAACTAATAGTTTCATCAATTTATCAATTTGAAGAAGAAAATTGTAATAATTGAGATGAATTTATTGTAATTAAAAATTTCGAATGAACCATAAGATTTGCTTAACATTACCTAATCAGTGATGCAAATAATGCACAAAATGGTTTTGCTTTGCATGAATAATTTATAACACAAATATGCAACGTACGTTGCGTACGCTGCGCATAATTATGCATAAGCACGTAATTAAAGGATTCATTAATGCTGTTTATGAAATTTAAGTGTTAAAAAGTGGAGTTATTTTGATGGATGATATGATATGAAAATGGTAGAAATGAAGTTTGATTGAGATTTAAAATGAAATAAAATGAAATTGAACTAATCATTAAAAATAGTAAAAAGTGAAAAACGAAAATAAAAAAAGGAAAATGATTGTTTATGATGCGATTATGATTTTATTTGATAAAAATTAATGCAAGTATTTGCGCATCTTTCATTTTTTACGTTTCATCTCTTTCCCTTCCTTTTATCTCTCAAAATATCTCATATCATTCGAGACGAATAAATCATTTCTATCACATCTTTTAATACTTCTTATTTTCCTTAGTTTAAAACATTGTTTAAAACATTCTCATTATTTTGTCCAATTAACTTGCAAAGATTGGTCTAATTAATTATGTATAGATTTGATACTCGCATATTTTAAAAATTGATTATAGACTTCAATTTACTAAAACAAATTATAAATTCAATCTTTTCACTTTTCAAATTCCTTCTTTCCTTAATTTTGTAATAATATTCGGAAGAGTAAAACTGGAAATGTTACAGTTTCACTTCTCATTTTTTTTTTTTTTTTCAAAAACTGAATAAAATTATATCCTTCAATTAATTTTTTTGATTGAGAATTTGATTTCAATAAAAAAAATTCTCCAAATTCACTTTTTTCAGAACCAAATAATTCAACAAGAAATTTTTTTTGGATGTTATTTAAAAACTTTCCCTATGATCTTTCATTTTATTTTTTTGGATAACTATATCAATTTCTCGACCATCTAATGACAATTCATTACATATCATATTTTGTACAATCACTTATAAAATTTGGCTTAATTAATTAGATTAACGAATAGATTTGCTGTCACATTTTAAAATTTGATTTCAAACTTCAATTTAAAGAAAAAATTAAATAAATTCGAAATTATGGAAGAGTATAAAAACTATGAGATAAACTTTGGTCTAAAAACTATAATTCCATTTAAATTAAATCACATTTTTGAATATAAGAAAAAAAATTAATCCAAAGGAAAAAACACTGATTGATTCGAATCATCAAGGCATAATAAGTAATTTAATGCAATAAGTTCTATGTTCTATGCATCATTTTATGTTTTGAATAAAACCAAAAGTTCAAAAATTAAAATGTCATAAATCATTTCTACAGCAATTTAGAATATCAAAAGTTAAAATTATAAGTGTTACTGATTGCAAGCAAACTTATCTAATTATGGCGCAAACATCACTATAAAAAATGATTGCAATCACGCGAAAAGTTTTATCAATTTAATCAAATTTTCTTTTCAGAAGAGAAAAAAGAAATGAAAAATAAGAAAGTTGAAAATTAGAGGATGAAAATTTGTTGTAAAATAAATTATGCTAACATTTTTTAGAAATATATATTTATATTATATACATATATACTATTATATATATTTTTTTTTATATTATATATTTACTTTTTTTTTGAAAAAAATGTTATGTAATTAAGTCCTATCCAAAAGGCTTAACCATTAAATTTTAGTTGATCTATCAATATATATCATATATTTATTAATTAGGTTCAATGAAAAAGCAACAAATAATAAATGCAAAAAAAAAAGAAAACAACGAACATGTTTACTTTTGTGACCTAACGTAGCGGTGGTATATTTTGTCGTTCGCGGTCTCCTGTAAATTAAAAAGACGTCAGCAACGCTTTGCGTGAGATATATACTTATATTTTTTTTACTGATAAATTAGTAGAAGTGAATTAATTACAGTAAGAGAGGATGAGACTAACATGGATTGTTTGAGAGTATTACCAACAGCTGCTTCAAGTTTTTCCAAACATGAAAGCGTTCGAGATGCGTCAACATTTGAATTATCAAAATTTAATTCTAGAAAAATCACTGTTTATTTATGTGCATGGATAAGTCTATTTGTTGGACATTTTTGAAGCCTTCAATTAATTATTCCATTATGTATTTCTTAAATAGACTGTTTCACGTAAAATGTGAATTTTTTGAGTGTAAAAAATTGATTCTTTCCTTTTTTATCAAATTCGATTATTGAAGTATCTGTTTATTATCTATTCGTTTATTATTTGAAATTAAAAATTTTAAATACGTCTATTACTGTATTATTGCTTGTGATATATCAAATGACTAAAAGAAATAGAAATTATAATTTTTTAAAATATTCTTGTGAATTAATTATCAGTTTTAAATTTGAAATAAAATAACAAACATGTTTTTTTTTCTAACCTTTAACACTGTGAATTAGTTGACTAGCAGGTAGTAAAACATGAGTTGTTTTGAAGGCTGGATAACGGACTAATAAATCACGCACCGTTTGTGATACCATTGAAAGTGCTGAATGTACCGATACACACATTGATTTACCATCTATTAAAAAATTATTTATTACTTCAAATTATCCTACAATTTAAGAAATGATTGAATTACGTGATATAGTTGTTGAAGAGATACGTGAAGTGATACGTAATAACGTCAATAGCAATAAAGTTATTCTCAAATCTATGATCACTTGGGAAATACTTACAACTGCTATCATTTGATCAAGATCAATTATTTACAAAATTCATATCTAAAGTTCAAATTCAAAAAGTGTTAATAAGTCATAGATGGATAATTAATGTAATACATAAAATTGAAATTCGTTATATCATTCTTTAGGAATTAATTATATGGAAACAATTTCATATTAATTTGTAATCTTTTTATATTAATTATTGTCTTTGATTTGATAAACTTAATTATAATCCTTTGTTCTTGAATTCTAACTAATATTTTTATATACAAAACAAATAAATAAACCGTTTGCATTTATGGAAGGATTAAGCGATTGACGCAATCGTTCTGCATGATTTGCAAATTGTTCAATATCATTTACCAGTGCATCAGTTAACTGAAATGATAAAATTATTTCTGCCTGATAAAATTATATTTGAAATTTTTTGGTAAGAAAAGATAAATTGGCTAAATTAGAAAAAAGATGAAAAAAGACAAACATATATTTGAAATTGTTTGAAATTGTTTGAAATATTTGAAAATGAGGTAGGATAACGACAAAAAAGAACAAATATTTTTGATCAAAATCAATTATTTACGACATTAAAACCCAAAATTCAAACTCAAAATTAATATTATAATGTGGTTGAAATGGTTATTTAATGTTTTTTTTTTATAATATTTATTTTTGAACTAATAATTATATATTTCATTCCTTTCATTTTCATGCAAATGAATGATAAGTGATGAAATATAACAAAAACTAAACTGTAATGACAAAATTTAAAATATTTAACAAAATCATGTAATTTGATTGATTGGCTGTATAAAGTAAACAAACTAACAAAATAATCGTAATCATTATCGGTGTAGGAAAAATCATGTTTAGATGATAATGAACTGGATGACATCGTGTTGCCACGAGTGATTGTCCCGCGAGTACGAGACTTCCTTTGACTGAATCGTCCTGCAATTTAAGTAAAATAATTTATTTTTTGTTATTGGATAATTTCAATGACAAATTATGCACCATTCATTAAACATGCAAAATACATGAAATAACCTGTAAATTTTAAAATTGAGAACATTTTTTCTTTTTTTGCTCATTAATATGAACTAATTACATTCAAAAATAGGATATTAGAACAAGTGAAAAAAAAAAAAGGAAACTTTTCAATTCCTCAACTTTTTCTATTATTTAATGAGTTCTAAATGAAAGATTATCATTTTAACTTGACATTCAAGTTATTTTACATTTTGAAGCAAAAATTAAATTTAAATAAATTTGTTTTTGTTTAAAAAAATAACTCTCTCATAGTGTTTACTTGCTAACTTAGAATTAAAATCAGAATTTGATATATTTGACTAATGAATCAATTATGATAGATGAAAATGTTAATTTTATTTCAAATGAAAAAATGGCGAAATTTTGAAAGTATTTAATAAGTTAATTCATAAATTACAAACTAGGTTGTTATGGATAGTAGTAATTAGAACGTTTTGACCGATAAGAAATTTTGTTAACAGTAAAACAAGAAGAAATTATGACTGCCTTATCATTATCAAATCTTTTGATAATGATAAGCAAACATACTAGATATTATGTTTTTGCTATTCTTTTTTTTTTAATTATTTATTTTAACGAATATTGGTTCAATTATTGGTTGTTAAAAAGCTTATTTGCATTAATTTTTCTTTCTACAATTCAGTTCAAAATTTCAATAAAAATTTTCCTGCTAAACATCAAACTAATTATTAGGTTGTTGTTTGGAGTAAAATAATATCTAATTTTTTGCTTTGTCTCATCAAAAAGTGTCTAACATTTGTAAATTAAAAATATACACTAAAGCATTTTACTATTCATTTCTTTTTTCCTTTTAGCTAGAATTTATTCTAGCTGAAAGTAGTAGTAAATTTGATTGCAACACAAGCAAATCAAATAAGTAAATTAATTAATTTGGCAATTTCTTTAAATTTGCAACATTTGATAAGCTCAAAATAAGAGATAAAACTAGAGGAACAAAAAAAAAAATGAAATTTATTGATAATTTCATATGTGCATAAGTGATAAATCTTTGTGATGGTAATGTAAACTAATAAATTTTCGAAAAAAATAGCAAGATTATCAATTTATCTGAAATGAAAGCATTAACGGTATTGGAGCTATAAAAGGTTATGAAAAATGAGATGGTGCTAATCATTTAGTAGCTATTTGATATTGCTATGATAAGATATCATTTATGAAATTTATTTAAGAATTACTATTAAAGTATCAAAAATTAGGTTAATGTCATTGGAAGAGGAAAAAATAAAGAAAAAGAGGTAAGTAGGATGATGAAAAAAAAAAGTTATTTGTCATTTTTGTGATAAGAAACTTAAAAAAAAAAAACCCCAAATTTCCAAATTAAACCCAAATTTCACTAAGAATTGCTAATATTTCTTTCATTTACGCATAAACGATCACGTAGAACTATGATAGGTTAACTGTTAGTGTAACGTAAACGTCATATGAAAGAAATGTGATTGTAAAATTTTTAGCAGTAAATTACTACAAATATTTTCAACAATTTTTTTCTTTTTTCAATTACTGCTATTGATATGAAACGTAAGTTTATTACGTGATCATTGCTAAGCCATTGCTATCATTATTATCAGTGTTGAAATAGGAAAGAAATTCGACTTACAGTATTTCATACTGAAAAATATAGTGGTTATAAACTATCTAAATTTAATGATAATTGTGAAAACTTGGAAATTTATTATAATTATAAATAGAGTTAATGAATAGTTATGATAGTAGAATAGTAGTAACAACATTGATAGTAGTCGATAGACATTACTAATAATAATTAGTAATAGTAGAAAGTGTTTGTGAGTAATCGCTTGTGTCCGAGTGTGTGTGTTTATGATAAAAATGACGAATAAATATAAAGATAATCATGATAAAATGATAGTAATAATGATAATAACAATAACCGAAGAGTAGGTATGGAAGCAATAATAATAATTAATTATTAATAATTAGTAATAATAGCAATAATGATTGTAAAAGATAGAAGTATGAGTGTAAACAATACAGCAAAAAACGGAAATAGAAAAATGAATGACGTCGATGACTGGTTTTTTTTTCTTTTCAAAAGTAATATACAATTAAAAGTAAGGCAAAGAGTTAAACGATACAAAACGGTAATTTTCTAAAATGACTACGTCATCGTTTCTTAAAATGCCAATTTTTTTTTTTTGTTTTACTTTATTATTATTTTTTTTTTGGGGTGGGTTTACTTAATTATGACGTTTAATCAGCTAAAATGATGGAAATTCGAAGCATTTAAGTAAAGGAATCATAGCAAAAGATTAGAAATGCCTTTTTTTTTTGTTATTAATTTTTTTGGGTAAAACTTATCAATTTTATTCAAATTTATTTATTAGTTGTCAATAATTTAATTATTAGTCATTACTATTTTACTTGCTTTTATTGAGTTTTACATCATATTAGATTTGCTTTGTTTGTTTGTTTTTTCCATTAATTAACTGAATCTTTTTTTTTTTTAGATTTCTGATTTCTGGCATTACATTGTAAAATATCAAATATATATGTTTTTAACCAATAGATAATTTTTAAGGCAATGAGAAGTATCAGATGTGGAAATTGGCCATATATCAGAACAGGTACAGGATTAAATGAATAGAGATAGTAATACTTTCCGGAATTCATTCATAGTTTTAAATTTCTTAATAGTTTATTTTACTTAATTATTTTAATCTTTTCTCCTCTTTGTCTCTTTCTTTCTCCCTATTTGCCTCCCTCTCTCTGTCTATCTCTTTTTGTCGGTGATACGAAACAAGATGAAGACATTTAGTAAGAAATAATTGCCTAAATGTTAAATTCAATTTTTGAAATTAAGAAACTTGCAATTAATGGAAATGAAAATATTAAAATTAGGCGAAAGAATTTAATTAAAAGATGGAAGTGGAATTGAAATTTTCACAACAGCTGTCCATTGTAAATTTACTAGCAGATAGACAGTTTATAAAGCAAAAGTTGTGGACAGACTGACATATGTATGCGAGGAGGCTACTATTACTTTTAAGAATTGATAGCAGCAGGGCCTGCTTATTCAGTTTATTACTATCAAATGGCATCAGATGAAATAAATATGAAATGATTCTTCTCTTCCAATATTGGAATAATAAAGTTGATGAAATAAATCATAGCAATTATTAATAGATTTGATCGTTTCAAATATAAAATGTCTTTAGAAAATGTTCAAAACCTGTTTATCATAATATCACAATAATTACTCACTGTGTCTATTTATCAAATAATTAAAATATGCCTAAAACGTAAAAGTGATAACGATTAACCGGAAATGAGAATATAAATGAGAAATAATTTTGCACACTAATTTAGTTATATTGTTGAAACATCTTGATACAATTAAAAATAATGAAGTTTGAGAGTCGTTGATTTGAGAGATATTTCAGATTTTTAAAAATTCAGCAATCACTAATATCAATCAATATGTTAAGCCATTGATAAAATTTTCGTAATAAAATTGCATAATTGCTATACCAGTGCATTGATAATATTTCACTTGTAGGATCGATCTGTAAATCATAGACAAAATGTTTCGTCAAATGAATGAATGGAGAGAATAAATGGAAAATAAGCAAAGAATAAATAAACAAATATAATTAGCAAATAAATAAATTAATTAATTAAAAAATCAATGGATAAGATTGAAGCACACAAAAATAGACAAATAAACAGGATATAAATGAAAAATAAAAGAAAAAATAGATAAATAATATAAATAAGCAGCAAAAAAAATAATTAAAATAATGAATTAATGGAATGAGCAGTTGAAAAATAGCAGAAATAAGTAAAAGAAAGAAATTAAATAACTAAAAACTCATTATTAATTCTTATTTTGCCCTTAGTTTCGATTCTATCTAACTTGTCTCACTTATCAAGAATGATTGATAGTGATAAAAAGAAATAGTACCTTTCAAGAAACCTGCACTTTAGCAGAAACAAATATTATAACACATCGTATTTTAATCCTTTCTCGAGATTTTTAATAATTTATAGCTTTCTAAATATTTCTTTAAACTTTTTTCTCTTTGTTTTCTTTTCCGACCATTAATTTGATATGTTTTAAATAGATTAGATGAAATTTGAAACTATAATAAAAAATAGAAAATTTGAGCCTATTTTTGTTTTTATTTTTGGTATAAAGTAACAAAGATTAAAATAATTGCAAATAACAATGAAATTTATGTAAAAGTAGGTCTAAATCAGTTGTATTAAATACAAATTAATTACATAATTAGCAATCAAATAAACTATTCAAATTAATTGAATTACTTACTTAGACTTTCGGTTAAACATAAGCCAAAATGAATCAGTTGAAATGTTTGTGGAATGATTATAATCGGTAACGGTAATGAAAGTTTAATTAGCTAAAAGAAATAAGCTGGCTATAAAAAATTGAGAGCAAAGAAATTACTTCCACTTCTAATTATTAAAAATTATAACTTATCGTAGTTTATAACTTATAAAATTATAATTTCTAATAGAAAATTATAAATGAAAGAAATTATGAAATTAAAATTTAAAATAATAATTAATAAATTTGCAGTAAAATCGATAACTGTTAGAAATAACTTTCTCATATAGCAGCAATCAAATGCAAATTTCGGTTACAGTGATTATTTATAAGAAATATTCGCATAAGTTACAATCTCGATATCCGGGGTGGGTGCATTATTGCATTGATGTATAAATTAATGAGAAAATGATGAATGTAAAATATTGAGGAAAAAAAAAAGAAGAGAAATGGGAATAGTGGAAGAGAGAGGGAGAGAGAGTTTTAATCGGAATATTTTAGATCATTATTAAAATTTCAAATATCTTTTTCGTAACTAATGCGATATTTCATCGAATAGACGTTGCTCTAAATTAACGTTGTTTAAAATTCAGCAATTTTGCAAATTGCTGAATTTTAAACAAAAAAAAAGAAAAAAAATCAAAGAATCTTAAATTTAAAATTTCCACCTAAACGATCATACATAGAAATTGTCAAATTAACTCAATTATCAATGAATAAATCATTTTTGCACTGCTCATTTTAGGACATTTTCCGGAAGAATGAACAGATCATTCAATTTCTTCATATTTCATTTTTCTTTATTTTTATTAAAATTTTTTACAGTACGAATAGGTAAGGAAGAAGAAAAAAAACGAATTCTTTTATATAAAATTCTGATCAAATCTTCGAGAAAATTCTCCCTTTTTCATTTGCAGAATAACTTTTCTTTAAAACTTATAGAAAATTTGAAGAAGAACAGAATTTAATTTTTCCAATTAAAATTTTGCGCTTATTAAAGTTTTAAAGTTAAAAAAACAAATTTTTTTTTTGGAAAAATAGTTATAATGAAAAGTTAAACTATAGATAGCAAACACTTAATATGAAAATAACAATGGTGATTTTCACGATATGTTTTTCAGTTTTCAAGAAAAATGATAAGATGAAGAAGAAAGGATTAAGAAATGATAAATGGGATTAAATTCAAGAATGATTTTTAAAGTTGTGAAATGGAATTATGAAATAGTATTTAAGCTCCTCACTTATGCTACTTGTTCGAAATTATCCAACGCTTTTCAGAATAACAAACGTACGCATTGAAAGAGTGATAATTGAGTAATAGAATATTAGATTTAAATTTTTTAAAAATAACCACAAATAATTAAATAAAAAAATGAAAGAAAAAAGTTTTACACTAAAAAGAAAAAAATGAAATGAGAAGTGTGAAGATATAACGGAATTTTCCCATATAATCATTATCACTCTAAAATATTCCAACAAAAATACCACCCATAGAGAAAATGACCACTTGACCTGGTCCAATACACATGAACAATTAACCCCAACAACATCAGCACCATTATTATTATCATTATTATTATTAATTATTATTATTATTATGAAGGTCAAAATAAAAATGCTAATACTACTTTATATCAAACGATGTAGACAAGGTCATTGACGAAGGATTGTTTCTTTAAACATGAAATATACCGCTTGAAATGTGTTAGTTTCCTTCCTCTTTTCCTCAAAAAAAAAAAAAAAAGAGGAAATAGAAATGAAAAGGGAAAAATGGAAATATGAAAAGTTTCTGAATCCACAACGATTTAAATATAAAATTTGGGATGTAACATCAATTTTCAACTAGGAAATTAATTTTAAATTTACTATATTATTCAAATATCATCCTGCTATATCACATTTCAATATTCAAAATATATTAAGTATTCTAAATAAACGTCGAATTTAGTTTTTTATACTTTATTTCAATACTTTTATCACGCATATTATCAACTCTTTAAATTAATTAATCATATATCCTGTCTATTCCTTAGATTAATTAACTATCTACCCTATCCTATTTAGCTAACTTTCTTATTCAACCTCATATTTTAAGCTTTCATTCTACTCTCAAACACCGATAATTAACAATTAAAATTTTATTTTCTCAAAATACAAATAACAATTTTATCTATCATTAATTTACTAATATCTTTAACTTTCACATATGTCATCGTTATTTCATACCTAAATACGATACAGCGATATGACATTTACAGAAGGTTTTACATTTTCAATGGCCTTGATTGATTTAAACGAAAAAGAAAGAAAGAACAATGATAAATAGAAGATGCAATATCATTACATTCCCTAAAGATATTCCTTCAATCACCGATAGGCTTATATCATTGTTTAAACATTAAACCCTTCTTCATATGTTATTCGATCAAATGCTATAATTGTAGTTTACTTCTCAAATTTGCATAACAGAGACGACACTTAGTGCTTGCTTATGTTTACAAATTGTACTACTGCTCAAATGTTATTATTGAACTTATTTTGTCATCGCTCATCATTAAATAATAGTACGATATAACAATAAATACTAATGCGATTAAAGTTGAAATATATGCGAAACTAACGCAATTAATCAATAATTTCTATATTTTTCTTTTATCAAATAATTCAAAAAGAATAGTTTTAATGAATAGAAAAGAATTTTGAACAATCAAATTTTTTTATCAACAATTTTGATAATTTTGCAAATAATTTAGATTTTGAAATTTATCAAATATTCTATTGTCTTTAAAAAATACAATTGGATTTATTTCTTATCTCAACATTCTATTGCAAAATAGGGTTAAAAAAATGAAACAATCCAAAAAAAGAGTTAAAGGAAAATTTAATTAGATGACAGATTAATAAATAAAGTGAACTAAAAGATTAACATTTTGAGATTTAAGGCAATTGATTTGTATTTTAGTTTTATTTGCATTTTGTAAAATATACATGTATGTATTAATTTGTCTATTGTAATTAATTTCCATTCTATTTCATAAAATATGGACCTTTTCAGAAAGAAAAGACCGTGAAAAAAAAGTGAAAAAAATAGAAAGTAAAAATAAAAAAAAAACTTAAAGAAATTGATAAATTTCATGAAATATTCGAAAAATTGAGAGGAAAAATTTGAGAAAGTCTATCGAAATTAAGAAATCTCTTTTGCAGCAAAAATTTAGACATGAATTTGAAATTCAGACTTCACATTTTAGACTTTACATTTCAAACACACTTCAAACAAACTCCGACAACAAATGCTAAAAGTTTCTCGAAGTTATACTTTTCATCAATTCAATCTATTTTTTGTTTTCTTTACTTCAATTAAATGCTGAAAAAAATTGAATTCAGAGCAGAATAACTGCGCTATTGCCATTGAATTTTTTCTTTTGTTAAATTATTGCAAAGTAAGAAGTTGCACGTTATCAAACGGTTATCAGTTGGATTATCAGGAAAAAGAAGCAGTGATAAATGTTATCTTTTATTGGTTTTACATTTATCAATAAGCTAAGTGAGAATATTTTTCTTTCTTACGACATTTCTTCAAAAAACAAGCTCAAAAAAATAAATTGTAGGAGTGAAAAGCAACAAAAGTAAATTAAATTTACAATGTTTCTAATTCAACACTTTTGCCTTTGCTGAACTACAATTTGTTGTTTCACTTGTTGGATGCAAATTTAATTCACAATAGTTAATTACTTCTATTAGAATTTTCTGAAAAGACTGAGATTCTTGATTTACTTGGTAAATTCATCAGGAACTTTTACTTTCACTGCTCTGCTTCCGTTCTCTTTTCATTGTTTACAATTTGATCTCAAGCAAAACGACGATGACTTGATGAAAATGTTGAAAGAAAGCAAAAAAAAGAAATTGGTAAAACTAGAAAATAGTAAAGTCATGTGAGAAATGTAAGGTTATAAGCTTGGGTCAACGTTAAACCAATTTTTAAGTGGTTATCTCTTCAGTGCAAATAATTTAAATACATTTCCGAATTATTTATAAAAAATTTTTCTTTAGGCTAATTAAAACTTGATCAGTTAATTTTATTCACAATAGCCATTGACTGATTGGTTGATTAATTGATGCATCATTTTTACAGTCTGAAATACTTTCAACAGCAAAAAAATTTAATTCCAATCGCAAAATTAATTTTATTTATGTTGATGGGGCGTCATCAAAATATTGCATTATTAATTTAAGTGTGAAATTCTTTTTTTAAATAAAAGAAAGACCGAAAAAAAATAAATAAACCATTTAGTAGATACCACAAACTACATTATTACATGTCCTTATCAATGTTCATTGTTTATCAGCAATGATACCACCCTTATCATTCTCAAATGCTGATGAAAATTTTATCAGTGAAATTGAAGTTTCTCGATAATGTTTAACATTTATTGATAATATGTAATTCTCTCTTTTGCTTTCATTAATTCAAGAAAATTCTTCGTTACTGATTTAGTAAAACAGACAAGTTTTTGCATTTGAAATTTTAATAAATTCCAAATTTCTTCATAATAGCTGAAATTTTTGAATTTAATTGGTTATGAGTACGAATGGACTCCGTGTGTCTTCGGCAGTATGGTGGTGAGTACCCGCACTTGTCATGTGCGAGATCCGGGTTCGGCCAGGGAAGTGCACCACTCTTCTTTCCCACTCATTTTTAAAAATGTGCCGGTGAAATTAATGTAGCATTTTAGTGGTTAGTAAAGAATTTTGCAAACGGAAGAAAGAAATAAGATATGCGAAATATAACAAAGTGAGCAAAAAGAAGAGATGGAATTTGTTTTAAGAAAAAAAAAAAGTGATTTTAGATAAAAATTCATAAATTTAGTTGCTGTAGTAGTATTTAATTTAAGGTGAATTAAAATGAAGAATGCTTACAGAGTAGAGAAAGATAATGAAGAAAAGGAGAAAAAGGAGATGGAGCAATTGTTGCATAGTTAAAATTCAATCTAAGCTTTAACACAAGAATGGATGGATTTAGTGCTACACCAACTGCTCTATTAATTCTCTCTAATCAAATGATAAAATTCAATTTCCTATCATGGAATATTTTTCTTTCTTTCTCTCGTCATTTTTTGTTTAACTGTTAAATTGAAAAGAAATTTTAAGAAAAGAAGAGAAAAAAATATCATACACATAAAGCCGGCAAAAGTTAATTTCTAAGCAAAAGTTAATTTTAGCAAACAGAATTATATTCATGCTTTATCTGCTATGTAATATTTGTGAGATATCAAATTATTAATAAAATTTCAATATAGAAAAATGAATGTGTTTAATGTGGTGAAGAATTTTTTAAAAATTTTATATTTTAATGGAAAAAGAAAAGATTGTGTAATCACTTTATTATTATATAACATTTGTCTTTATAGAATAGTAGTGATAACATAAGCACTTGAATGAATAATAAAAATGTTAAATAAGCAAAAAAAAAAAAAAAGAAAAAAGAAAAAATAGAAATGTAAACTCACGCATAATTGTTGCTTGGTTAAATAAATCGTGTAGAGTCTTCTCATTAACCGGAATAGCTACTTATGATAAAAGCCAAAATGACGTGAATGACGTGAAAATATCTTTGTGGGATAATTTGCAAACAGAATGGATCAATTACTAATGATATGGTTTCCTGCAAAAAGATTAACATATGAATCAATTGCAGTTGACTGTCATATCGATAATTTGCAAGAAACGTTTGAGCAATTCTAACTTATCAACAATTCAATGTTGATATGATAAAAATAATCAGTATGTCTTTTAATGGGATTAAGTTGACATATTCACACTAGAACTTGTTGTTATTGTTGTTGTCATATAAGAGCAAGGAGATGACACTATTAATGCTAATTAGCACTGCTATAGAATTAAGATAATTTGAAAAAAATTTTCCTATTTCACAAATTTATTTTAGTAGATGACGCATAATATCAGTAAAGAAGAATTTAAAAAAAAAGTCGAATAGAGATAGACAGTATATACTTTTCTTCTGAATTCCAGCGAAAGAGAAAAGATTGTAATAGTCGCAAAAATTTGAAATCTTCGTAGAAAAATCAAAGATCAAAGATAGATATGTAAAAGTCTAAGATTTTCGAGCAATTCCAATATCTTTTTCCATTAATGATGTCAAAATTATAGCAAGAATTATCAATAAATCTTAATAAATAAAAAATAACTTAATATTCTTTCGTATTAAATTTTACAATTTTTGTTTAAAAGTTTTATTTGTAAATTAAATTAAATTGAATCTATAGATTATGCGATATAATATTTGCATTAAGTCATCGAGTAACAATTAAAATAAATTGAATATCTAATATTATGAGTTTTTTTTTTTTTTCTCTTTTTAAGATAAATACCAATTACGGTGAATTTTTGCTTATTATACGTAAGTAGTAAATAAAATCAAATTCGCTAACATAGCATATCTACTGTGATGCAACTTTTGCACTATCGATTTGATTAAACACTTTAAATACATAATAACAACAAAAGATTGGAATAATTCATTTTCAATAATTTTACAAAATTATTATTATAAAATGAAATTTGTAGAGGATATGATAAAATATGAACTTATACATTTACAAGATCAATGAAACAAGCATTATATTAGCGCCATAAAGTGATATACCGCCGTTCATGTTTATGTACATTTGTACACATTAACATACAATTTACATTGAAGATATGAAACAATGAAAAGTATGACAAATTACTGTCATATATTGCAAGAGAAATAGAGGATGAAGAAAAAAGTGGTATGAAACTTGTTTGGAAAATCAAGAATAAAATTTGTTTGAATGTTTCTCATCTATCATACTGATTTCTGGTTTCTTAGCATACATATCTATCCCATTCATTCTTTACTTCCTTTGTTTCAATGAAATAATCTTAATTTTTACCTTCTAATCTAGATTTATTGCCATTGTATTGGTAATCATTCCACAAATCATCTGTTATTGATATAATGTAAAATTAATTATGATAATATTGATAATGACGGAAATAGATTAGAAAGTTTACCAGTTATCAACATTTCTGCAATATTGTTACTTTTACTACTAGTAGTAGTGCTTCAAATACGAGAAATCAAAAATTTGATTCATTCTTTTTTTTTTTTGAAGGAAAAAACCTGCAAAATTTTATCAATAGAGAAGTATCATCCTCGAATATTTTCAGTAATTGAATTTTTAGTTTATTACAAGTTGTAAAAATTTCTCTACTGATAAAGTTTACATTATTATCATTTATATTACGAAGTGAAAGATGATATGATACAATTAAACGTTCTACTTGAAAGGTTAAAAACGACTTTAAGGTAATGTATGAATCGATGCATAATTTATCGAAAATATCTCGAAACAAAACAAGTCAAAAAGAAAAAGAAACAATTTTCAGTTAATTTACTTATCAATACTGCTATAAAATGCAATCAAATGATAACATTTTGATTTGTTTTTTTTCCTTTTTTTCAACAGCCAAAATGAATTTCAGTTTTAGTCAATCCATTTAGATAATTTGTTAATGTGTACAGATAATAACTTTTAATATAAACATTTAGTGGCCATTTCATCGATAAATTCATAGTCTGAGGAATTGTAATAAATTTCGGTGGTTAATAGCGATAATGATGATGCTGATAACGATGGTGACGATGATGATAATGGCGGTGATGACGATAATAGTGATGATGATGATAACGACGATAATAGTGATGATAATGGACGATAATGATAATAGTGGTGATAATGATGATGATGGTGATGATAATGATAAGCTTTTTTGATCAGTTCTGTAAGTCAGCCGTTCCATGCCATGTCAGTGTTTGTTTTTAAGTTTAGTCGAATTTTACTGATAGTTTGCTTGTTCTAAACGGTAATAATCTTTAGGAAAAGCTAAAACAATCAACAAATATTTGAGTTATCTGAAAATTTTGATCAGATAACTCAGCTTTAAATGATTGCTAATGAAAGATTCGTTTTCTAAAGAATTGCTTAAAAATCTCAATAGTCTCTTTATCGTAGAAAAAGCAAAGCAAGAAAAGAAGAAATTGTGGAAAAAGCAAAATAATTTAACGTATGTCGGTGAGAGAGTAGTAATCAGTAATACAGTAAATAGAAGTAAAATTTTATTAATTATTTCAATCAAAACTAAAAAACTAAATTTGGTGATCATTCAATTTCTTTCATATAATTCAAATGAATAAATTTAATTTTTTTTTCCAGTTACTACATCCTTGCTATACCTTTGCTATTTAGAAGTTAAAATTTTCGAAACTCAAGCAAAACCATCTGTTAATTCAATTTTTATCAAATACCGCCTAAAATTTACAATTTAAACATGTTGCACAAATAATATTATACATCTATATATAGGCATATTATGGAAATTTGCAAGAAAGATTTTCTGAGAAATTAAAAAATAACCAATCAATTGGAATTTGTTTACATCTTAACCTAACCAATTTTTCTACGATCGATCATATTTCGATCAAGAAATAACGGAAGTTCAGTCTTCACTTTACTCAACACACATCGTAATCCATTCATTTGACTAAATGACCTAAATCTAAATATTTCTTCACACTATCAAGCAGCAATGTCAAATGGTTGCAATTCCTTAAAAATTAAATCATCGGTCGAACGGTCAATTTTATTGTGTGTTTTTCTATTGATAATTGAAATTTGATGTCCTTCAAAAAAAAAAAAAAAATAATTTTCCTACTTTTTTTCTGAATGAATGACATCATTGTTGATGCTCAACTCAATTTATTGTCACAAATATTTTGTTAATATGAGAAATGAGAATTGAATTAGAAAATAATTATACTAAAAAAAAAGATAGATTTTATATAGTTTCTATGCGATATGTAATGAGATTTATTCACCAATCATAATTCGTAATATAAATTTTCCATTAATTTTGTATCTTTTGATGTTGTGTATCATTTTTTTTTTCTTTTCTTGCCGATCACAAAAATTAATCGCTTGCATGATGTCATATATTTAATATAATATCAAATGAAAGAAATTCGAGAATTAAGGAATTAATGTGTCTAAGGTAAAACAACTAATTATACGTTACTGTGAAAACAAAAAGTATAAATTAATATATCCGATGTCATTTTGATAAGCAATTGAAATGAAATTGTGAAGAGAGATGCTAAAAATTGAATCTTTCTTAAAGCTATAATAATTTTTACAACAAAATCAAAAGTACAAAATAGTGATAAAATGATAGAAAATTAGTTGCTATTAAAAAAATTTTTCCTCAGTTCAAAATTTAAGAAAATTTAAATCAGTGTAAATTTAAAAATAATAAATTGAAAAAAAAATGATGAAATATTTAAGTAATTGAAGATGAAAGCATTTATAGAACTGGAAAAGACAGTCGAGTACTTCAATTTCAAGAATCAAAACAAACACTATAAAAAAAATAATACACGATTTAAAAAAAAATTTAGAAGAAAAAATTTTAATGTAAAGTAATATTCAAAACAAAATATAAAAATGAATTAGAATGAAATGAATCAATAATTTCCGGATGAACTGAATTTAAGAAAAGGAACGATGATGACTGAAATGATGTAAAATAAACTAACCGGTCTGAAGTGGATGAAAAGCTAACAATTTGAATGATGTTATCGGTACTCTAAATAATACTTCAAAATGCTACTCATTATTTCTTGAAATATGATACTATTCCAACTTTCTAAAATAATTGTATGATTCGAAAAATAGTTAATTTATTTCTGGTTAAATCTGATTAACAATGATAGGGCAATAATTGATATTAGCAAATAATTAGCAATTATAATATATAAAAGTTGTATAGATCCATGTACATATAGCTGATAATTATAAAGTTTTTTTTTGCGCTACAGTTTTGACAATTCCGCCTATTACTACAGATGAATGATAAAAAACACCTCGCATTTTCAAGTATATTTAAGCAATTTATTGCATGAAGAAAGAAAATTCAACGATTCATCATATTATCATCAAATATTGCTTACCAAAAATTTATCCAATAGTTTTATTTGCCATCGTTATTTACTTTTGATAAGAAAATTGAGTTCCTTCCTCAACATTTTACACTTTTCGTGATATATTGTTTCAAAACTATAATTTTTACAGAATAATTTTTTAATGAAACAATTTTTCATTTTTACAAAATTTACACAATAAATCAATAGTTTAAACTTAGAGTTATTAGTTTGAAAAATAATGACGAAATGATGAAAAAATAATGAATAACGAAAAATAATGAAATAATGAAAATAATGAGAAATAACGAAAAAGAAACAAATGAAAAATGTTCAAAAAATTGCACCAAAAGAAGGGATATTTTCATGCATTCCGCCTTTATATTATTTTCATGAGTTTTAAGATCATTATACATTATAAAGAAAGATCGGATAATAGAGGTATCATAAAAGATTTCTGAAAAGGGTCACCTGACTTTACTGTAATTCTTTCTTCCATAAAAGTATTGCGACAAAATGACAGTAAAATGGGATTGTAAAATGGGTACCATCTCATTGTCACATACCAATATTTCCCCCAATAAACTGCTATTACTTTTTTACTATATCACTATTAAATCCTAATACTAATATTAACAACAATATCAATACTAGTACTAATATTAACATCAATTATAATAATAGTAAAATAAGTATTGCAAATTTTTGTATTACTAAAATGACTTGCAAATAGATCAAACAGTCGGCAACACAATAACAACTAAACTATTACAATTGCTTTATGCCAAATAGACTATATCCTTTTTACTACTCAAATAAAGATAAGTGGTTGAATAGATACAGCAAGCAAATAAACAATTAGTTCTGAAGTAAATGAATGGTCGGAAAGTCTTTTTATTCAATTTCTTACTTTTCGGCAACAGCGACAAGTTGGCACCATATTTTGTAACTAGTAATTTTTTGAAAACAAATTAACATTTGTGGTTCAAAAGGAAAATGACGGAACATTCATTAGAAAAGAAAAGTGAAATTTTAGCAAATTAATATGTTAGTAATCTTATTAAATTCATTTAGGATACTTATATTTGGAAGCTAATGATTTTCAGAGTATGACTTTCAGAATTTCAGGCCAAAGATATCGAAAGGACAAATGTAAGGCATTCAATGGAACGTTCAGTAATGTTATGGTCGTGACGAAAAGTGATACGTGAAATAAGTGATATCAGCGTTTAATCAAGGAATGGAAAATCTAACAGATTCTTTTGCGTAACAGTAATATGTTCGATTATTTTGTAAAGTTTTCTTTTTTTTTTAAATTTGAATATTTCATTAATCAATTCTAAGAATTAAACGGATTAGAATTCAAACAAATTGTGATTAGAAGAAATTTCGTCTGAAAATTAATAAAGGCGCCCGAGATATTTCGATGATGACAAAGAAATAAAAAGAGAAGAAATATCCCAGAAAAAAAAAGTAATGAATGGTCTATTAAATATAAAATATTGCATTCATAAATATTTCAGTTATTCTCACTTCATTTTTTTCCATTACTCTTCAATTTCTGATAAGGTTTCACGATAAATTTACTTGAACAAATCTCTGGCATAAAAGTAAAACTAGGACATGCGGCTAAAAGCATTAATTACAAGCATTTTGTATGCAAAAATAATTACAAACGTAAAAATCTAAAAAAAAAATTAAAAATGCTTATTTAACTATCTCAAGAAAATAATTCAGTTCTTCAAAAAATTAATTAATTAATTAATAATAACCAAGATTGAATCCAGTAAATTATATTTAAAAATATGATGTAAAAATGGAATTCATTTCGATTGTAATGTCATTGTTTTACAATTATTTCGTTCCATTTAAGCACTTACATGATTTATAGATATGGCTGTCATACAAATATGAATTTATTGATTAGATCAAAATTATTCATATTGAAGTTAGGAAATTGAAAATTGATGTGGTGATTTCATAGTGATCGATTCTGATGCCTTCAGTAGAGTTCATCATTCAATAATTTACTTAAATTAAGACATTTGCAAAATTTTTTGTTAAAATTGTGAAAAAACGAGGAAGAAAAATCAATTAGTGATGGAATATTAACGTATAAAAATATATGAATGAAAGTATATTTCAAGGAGAAAGAAATTAATTTTTTTTTTTTGCAAATTTTAAAAACTGTCTCGAATGGAGCGTTAAAATGTGGAATAGTTTACTGAAAGAGTGAAAATGTACCATCTAAAATGATATCTAAAATATTGTGATTTACTAATTGGCTGCTAAATTTTAATGCACAACTCATCAAATGAAGTTTCAAAATGCCATTGAGAAATATAAAGTAAGAGAGAGGGAGGGGGAGAGAGGGAGATGAGTAAAGGAAATATATAAAGAGAGAAGAAAACAAGAGAAAAGTTTTACTTGAAATTACTAATTTAACAATGATTGACCTTCAAATTATCTATCGGTGTAGTCATTTCAATGAAAATTTCCTCATTTATAACAGTATAAAGTTACTTTTGGACAAAATATACATGCAACAAAACATTTTTGAACAGATAACAATTACTGGAAAGAAAATAACGCCTGGTAAATGTTTTAACTTTTTCAAAAATTTTTTTTCATTTTAATATTTAAAAAAGCTTATGTTAAATGATCCATTATTAATGTCATTTTCAAAGCCGAATAAGCGTGTAGCCTGAACAGGTAAGTAGTTGCACAGGACTAAAATAAGAAAAAGTGAAAAATTTTTTAAATGAAAAAAAAAATAAATCTTTTTAAATGCATCAAATTTTTTTTTTTAAAAAACTTTTGATATCATTTTTTTCTTCGTTAAGATCTAATAAAAATTATTGAAATGATAAACTTGCCAAACATTGAAAACTGCTAAATAATAAAACTAATCATTATTATTTAATTCATGAAATTTTTTACAAAATTTATGAAATTTTAGGTTCAAATAATTAATACTATCAGTAGATGGTATAATGTTTCGTTAATGATATTTAGAGTTATCTGTCATTGATCAATCTTTCATCAATTATCAATCAATTAATCAATAAATCAACCAATGAACCAAAGAGTAATTCATTGATCCAGCAATATTTTAAAGTAGGTTTGAACAAATCTATTGCATTTTATTTAAAAATAACAAAAAAAAATTATGAAATTTAAACTTGTCAGCAGGTGATGTAATCGATTTGCACGTAGCAATTGATATGCCTTTTTCATTTGTGCAATGCAAAAGAAATTAAATTCCGGAACTGTCATTTATTTGATATTTGTCACCAAAATTTTACTTATCTAATTTATGGGATGGAATAAGAGGAGAAAATGGAAGCAAAAAGAGGATGAGAAAAAAAAAAGGGAAAAGGATGAAAGACAAGAAAGCAAAAAAGATGTAATAAAACGGAATATAAAAATGTAAGCAATATGTTAGGCGCAAAAAGTGATAACTCAGTGCTATCCATAAATAAGACACTGTCTCATTTGACTTTCTAATGAGATCAGCAAGTGATAGATTTGCAAGATAAAAATCTAATGATTTGACAAATGATAATTTTCAATTGTATTATTTATTATATGGGAGAATTTCTGTTGCATTATGTTTTTATGACCTTTCCAGTTATTAATCAGTTCAGCTTTCAAAAAAAAAAAAAGTTTTTTTTTTTAATTTTATTATATAAAATTAAAAACAAGTAAAAGAAATCTTTGTATATCAAACTGTCAACAATTTAAAAAAAAATGAACAGTTTAACAACTTATAGTAGCGATAGTAATTATATAATTCATTTTATATCTTCCTCAATTTGATAATATTGATAAATGATTAGATAATAGTATAAAAGGAAGCGACATTCTATTCGAAAGTTTAGTAATGGTTTAGTCATTTATATTACAACATCATTTCCTTTCCTTGTCCTTCACAAAATTTATCACTGTAAAAATGATAATTAATTTAAAGAAATGAATTTTAAAATAATCAAAAAACACACAAAGAAAAAATGAACTAAAAAATAATAAATTTGGAATTTTTTTCATGTTTTATAAAATTTATCAAATTCAGGTGGAACAAGTTCCACTTGGATTGATAATTATTGTTACAAAAAAAGAGACTATTTTTGTTTAAAATGAAAATAATGAAGAAATTAAGAATTCTAATCAACCAATTAATTAACTAATTAATTAATTAATTAAGATTGCGACATGTTCTAATCTGGAAAATTTTACACAAAAGCTAAAAATTAGAACTATGGATAGAGTTAAATTAGTCTGATCGAATTAATTTTGATTAAAATTGGTGTAACAAAACTATTATGCGAAACTAATAAAATTGTTTCTTTCTTTTTGAGAATCATGAAATTAATTTGTTACATTTTTTTTTGGAAAATTTTAGAGAGGAAATTTTTTCAGTGAGTGTATTTTTTGTAATTATTAAGAAAAAAGAAACTATTGTGTTTCCTGGATTCGCACGAGATGTGAATTCTTGAAATCGTATGTTGTCAGGAACTATTGTATATGTCAGATTCTTTCAGGATGTTTTTATGAATTTTAAAGATAATCCGGAACTGCTAGTGTCCAGCAATTAGAAGCCATGAAAGAATATTCGTTATATCTTGTTCCGGAAAACTGCATGTTGCTTATACATTAGGTAACTTTAAAGGATTTGTTTGAAATAGCAATATTATTCAAATTCTCTATACTTTTTGCTGTTAGGAATGGAATGAGCAATTTTACTGAGCTCCAAAAAATAATTAATAGAGTTTAAGTGAAAATCAGAAATTTTGTTTAAAATACGAATTTTAATTATTAAATTTTATTTAAAATACGATAGACAGAAAATAAGTTGTTGATATGCAGCTTGTAATTAACATTGGAGTTAATACCATTATGTTAAAGTGAAATATAATAAGTGTTGTTGAAACTTTAGTCTCATCTATTTTATAAATTAAGTAGAAAATTAGAGAGAAAAATTTTCTATTTGAAATCGCTTCTAAAATATTTGAAACGAAAAGCTTTTATCAAAATCATTCCACCTTTTTGTGTCACGCAATTCAAGTAGTTGTTGTCACCATTGCTGAATAGATCTAATTATTATTGTAGAAAAAAAAAATAAATAAAGAGAGAACATTGTCATATTTTGTCAACAAGCACAGCAATTCCTCTACTCCTCTAACTGTCCTTTGTTAAAATTCCAATACAAAATCATCGGCGTAAAAGGAATTTCCAATTTATCTCAGATTTACTTCCATTACTGAGGGATGAATGAAACAAAATAATGCATTTTAGTACTTTAAACTACAATTCGTTCATCATTAAATTATACTTTGCTGTATGTAAGAGAGTTATCTGTTAAAGAAGAAAGAAATTAATCATTGATTTTCTTAAGAAATAAAATTTAAAATGATTTTAGGTAAGAAGGTATTCGATAGCTTTTAAAAACTTGTGCAAATAATTTCAAATTAATTGTATTCTAACGTATTAATTGGGTAGTTAGCCTTCTTTGCCTCTTTGGCCTTGAATAGTACTATTATTTGGATTTAAATATTCGCGCAACATAACAATGGGTCAACGAATGATTGACCTATTCAGAATAATTTGAAAATCAATTCTTATAAGTACACATTGTCCATTAATTTATTTCATCAAATTGCTAATCATTGCTTGCCAGAAGAAAAAAAAAGGAAAACCTTTCAAGTTTTTAATAAGTTTTTGTAAGCAATTATAGTTAGTTGTAATTGAAATTTGAATTCAAATGCTGGTGAGTCTAATATTTCATGAACAATAATTGATTATTTTAAACTTATTTTTATATCATAGACAATTTAGAATTGTTCAACTGGTTAAAACAAAAAAAAATTCTCCAAAAAAAAAAAGTATGATTCGAAGAAGTTTGTAAGCTCAATCAAAATGGAATTTGAGAAAAATTGGTGATGAGAGAGAATTATGATAAGCTGATAGAGGAAGTGATATTTTGAACGATACGACAGAATGAGATTATAAAGTTCAAAAGTACAAAGAATAAAATTACTAATTAAAAAAGTTATTTTTCATTTATTTTTATAGTGAAAAAAAATATAAATGAAAATGAAAAAAAAAAGAAAGCTAAAACTGCTGTGTAATTTTAATCAATTTAATGCATTATACAAAAATAGAACTGACCTGAACCGGGTCAAACTGAATTGGATTGGATTGGATCAAAACCAGAATGGTCAGAGAACATTATTCATTTTTTGACATATTATAAGTGAACTTAATGCTATTACTGCTACTACTGCAACTATCAATTACTATAAATGCTATAAATGGGACAAAAAAAAAGAAATGAAATTTAAAAAAGGCTTTATCAAAAGTTTACACAAAAATTCTTTTCTTATTTTTATTTTTCTCCTTTCTTGCAGTTGGACAATTTAACTGTATGCTATAATCAATGAAATGAGATCTTATGAATGGATGAAGACAAAAAAAAGTAACACAAAAATGATGAAAAGAAAAAAAAAATAAAAAAAGGATAAGGTAGATGAATCGGAAAATTTAAAATGGTTTTTTTCTTCTCTCTCCCCTTCCCTCTTTCTTTCTCTCAAGTAATATTCATTTTATGAAAGGTGAATTGAAAAGATGAAATAGTGATGATAATAATGAATTGAAACTTTATGAAGTGTAAGTAACATAAATCAAAATGAATAAAGTGGTTGAAATAATAAAAATAGTTATAATTGATGATGATCTTTGCTTTCATGCTTTTTAATTAATTTCTTCAAAATATCAGGAATGAAATCACTGTTTCTGATTGGTTTGTTTTTCTAGGAGTTTGCTAATTACTTTTAATTTTTCATTTTACTCTGTTTTGTTTATTTTATGAAGATAGGCAAATTGAGTGGGTAAATTAAGGGCAAGTTAAAAACTTAACGGTAATCATTTCCCCACATTTTTTGCTTTTTTCTTTTACACCCTCGTATTCATAGCATTTTATGTGTATAATTAACGATGAGATAAATGAATCGGAAATTTTAAAATGTTTTTCTTCTTTTTCACAGAAAGCGTATCTTGAAAAAAAAGTGTGATAATGTGATAATATTCGATAAATTTTTACTATTGCACGGATTAATTCAGACAACAGCTACTTTTGAAATAATTTTATAAAAATTTCATTCAAATTTCACACAAAATTTCATCTAATGATGTGACAGTATCCATTATTTTGAAATTATTTTGAAATATCAATGAATAAGTTGTCATATTTCATTCATGTTAATAGTATTTTAATTAAACTAGTTAAAAAACAAAGTTAAAAACAAGTAAAAGTATCATTCAGGTGATTAGAAATACATTAGTTTTTTTCTTTTTTTTTTTTTGCTTCGTACATTATGAAATTTCAAGCTTACCTTTAGTGCATAATTATCCAAATCATAATGATTGCAGATTTTTTAAAAATGAAATTTCATTAAAATGAGATTTTTTGTTTGAAATTTTATAATCCTATTTGAAGGTTTTTTTAATAGCTTATATGTAAATTAAACTCGAAATATTTCTAAAATATATAAATTTAACTCCATAAAAATTTAAAAATGTTTTTAGTCAAAAAAGCATCCAGCAGCACGGCAATCATCAATATATATTATTTGAAAAGTAGCAAAACTTTAATCTTCACAAATTTTAAAAATTTATATTGCTAAAGATTTGAACCATTCATTTACGGTTTGCAAATCCGGTAGCATCAAATAATGCTGAACTAATATCGTTAGGAGCAATATTGGAATTGCTCTTGAAAAATTATGATATGAAATCGAAATTAGCAAAAGAAAAAGCAGAAATTTTTGACAGGAAAAAGAATAACATAAGTGCTAAGTGATTCTGGATGATGAGATTTGCTTGATTAGAATTGGAATTTGAAATTGAATAGTGGAAAGTAATGAGAGTAAAGTGTGATTGTCTTAATGAACTTAATGAGACTTTAATGAATGCATTGAATTATCAAAACACTAATAGAAGAAAATGATTTCAAGAAAAAAATTACTGTTCATGTAAAATAACGAAAAATTATATTGGAACAATAGAATCGTAATTATCAGACATGACGGATAGTTTCCCAGTAATCACAGATGAAGACTTTATCAGTAATGAATCAGTGAGAAAGTGTTAAACTGTAGAAATGGCTGATTGCTCAATCACCGCGGAATGCAAAATGAAGTGCAGGGGAGAGTGAAGAGAGGATTTATCAATTAATAATTTATCAAAATAGAAATCGATTGCATCAAAGTCTGATGAACGATGGATTAAAGAAAGTTACTTCCTTTTTATTTTCCACTTAATGAAGAGTTAAAAAATTAAACTAGTTCTGCAATAGTGTTCATCCATTTAAAAATTTTAAAAACACTATAGTAATAGATTTTAAATTTTCTAAGTGATGAATAAAAGTTATGAATAAATAAAAGTGAATTTAATATCGCAAAAACGTCAAATTCGAATTCAGAAATGACTTCTTTGTAAGTTATTTTATGACATAAATTTAAAGAACTAAGTTTCTTTTTTTTTTTGAGGATGGAATAAAAAAGTAGTAATTAGAGCGTAACTGTATTTATCGCCCTCAAAAAAGAACAAAAAGTAGGAATATCAGAAATATTTGCGGAATAAAATTACTCTAAGAAATATTTATTCACCTTTTCCACTCTAATAAAATTAAGTGAAAAATAGTTTCTTACAACATTTTTTTAGCTCTTTAGTAATAATTAATTTTAATAGTTAAAGTTTGATAAATTTTTGTAAAGATAAAAATTGCAGCAAACAGTAATAAAACATTTTGATGCGTTGTTTTGGTTTTATTTAAATTTAAACATTTCCAATATTCATTAATTCAGGTTAAACCAGTCTCCACTGAATAGATTTGTTTACATTAGATCATTCATCCGATCACATTAAATCAGATTAACATTCACCAACTAATTACTAGCTTTTTGTATTTAATTAAAAAATTTTAATTGGAATACTTATTTGATTTAAAAAAAATTGGAAGGATAAAAATTTGCAAAGATAGCTTTTTTTGTGCGAAAAAGTTGCAATTTAAAAAAATAAAAAAACTTTACATAATGTTTGTTTTTTTGTTTATGGATAGAAATAACACTGTATGTATGGGAAAGAGAAAAAGAAAGGATGGAAAAAAATATTGAATTAAAATCAATGAAATTATTTGAAACCATTGAAATAATTTGAAATCATTTAATAGTTTTAAATAATTCGTCAAAAAAAAAAGAGATTTCAGTTATTACTTTTACATTCAAATTCAATGTGAAAGCAAGAAAAGAAGGGAAAAAAAGAAGTCAAAAAGAGAAGCAAAGATGATTCGAACTTCTGCTGCGATCGGCAGATGAGTCATCGTAAATTGCTCCAAATATCTAAGCTAAATTTGTTCATTTTCCCTGCTATCATTTTGATAATACTACTACTATTGCTACTATCACTGCCACTACCACTACTACTACTATTGGTGATAAATGAATAATAATAGTAATGACAAAATAATAATAAATAAGTAATAAAGTAATTTGAATTTTGAATTTATTACTCATCATTTAATGAGGTTAATAAGTATTTTTCAATGAATAGATGATCAAATAAATTTTAGTAATTATTTGCATTAATTATAAATGGTTCTGGTGAATAAACAAACAACTGAATTACTGAGTAAGTGATTAATAATTAAGTAAATGTGAATAAGTAATTATACATAACTGAATAAGCAAATAATAAAAATTTTCAGTTTTTTTGATTAAAATTAATTTATTTTTCAAAATTATTCGTATTGCTCAAACATTACATAGTTTATAGCGCATCTTTTTTTGACATTTTTTATGCTTTTTTTTTTGAAAAATATAGAAATGCAAGGAAGATATCAATTATGCAAGTGGATTAATTGCCTTTTGTAATGTCTTAAAATTTATTTAATTGAATAACTAGTGGACATATGAGTTATTGGCAACAAATAAGGTAATTATTACCAGAGAATCAGGTAAGTAGTAATTAAATAGGTGAGAAAGGGATGTTTGATAGTTACCATAATTGTGTCACTTTTTTTTTTCTGAATTTAACTAACGGAATGTAAAAAGAACAGACTGATTGAAATAATTGAAAGTATGAAAACATATGGGAAATGATTTCTACTGATAACAAATGGTTTAAATTTGACGATTTAATCAAGATTTTGCTCCATCGTATCCAACATACGGTACTTTTTCAACCAGATGAGCTTGAAATGTTCGATAGTTTGGATATGATGATACCAAGAGATTATAAATTTTGACCAATGAAATTCATACGAAACTTTAAAATTTAAAGCAAAAAAAAAATGTATTCGATGATAGTAAACGAACTTATTCAATTATTATTCAATTTTCTGGTTGTTAGACAGACTTTTATGCTTTCAAAATAGACCTTCAATTTCCATTTTTCTACAACTTTCAGTTTTTTGTCAATATGTGATGACTTTAAGCCTACAATTTTTGAAATTGAAAATATTTTGGTTAAAATAAATTTTTTGTTTTTTTTTTTTTTGTTGGATAAAAAATAATAATTGATTTCTGAGTAGTACAAAGTTAATTTTTTCCATACGAGTAGTAAGGGACAGTCATGAATCAGATGCAATTAACAGGAGACAAAAAAAAGCAAAAAAGATAGATATCCTTAGAAATCGCATAAATTTTAAAGTTTTAAAATCAAAGCTATTAAAACTTTTTTTCATCATGCAGAATAACCGGAGGAACATTTCAATTATGTTTGATAGAACTGACTTTTTAATTTAAATTAAGTCTGATAGGAATCAATTTAAAGTGATAAATTAATTTTGGTTTGTTTAATTTTTACATGTTTACTTTTGTTTTAAACATTCATTTAATGATTAGCAATAAGTTTTGCTAATTTTTAGTAAATAATTTTTGCAAAATAAATTCGATTAAAGTCCTCAGTAATCCTGCATTAGTTAAAAAATTAAAAAAATGCTTGCCCATTAATTAACTATTATCTATCAAAATTCGATAGAACATTTAAAAAATTTGCTAATAAATTAGTTTTTGGTGGATTCAATTTAGCTAGTTAGCATTTAACTTTAGCTTATAAACAAGAAAAACATTGTGCTAAAATTAAGCAACAGCTGTTTCTTCATTCTTGACATATTTATTGAAAAAAAAAAAAGAAGTCTAAAACTACTTTGTGGCGAATAAGTAAGCAAATGTGAAAATAGAAAAGTTAAAGTGAAATTTCAGAATTGTGAAAAAAAAAAATGCAAAAAAAAAGAGAAAGAATGACTAAGATAAAGATAGAAACAAATAAAAGAGGAAGAAGAGGAAAAGGAAGAGAAGAACGGAGGATATTTGTTGATTCTGAATTAATTTCTTCCCACAAACTAATACTATTCACTATCGTTTGTATTTGCTTGCCTATTGTCGAAAAAAGAAATTGAAAATTCCATTGAATATTTAAATTTTCGAAAATTTTCTATCAATCATCTGCAAATAAAATGCCTCCATTATTACAGCCCACATATCCGGTAAGTAAGGAAAATTTTTCGTTACTGTTTCAGAATACCTATTTAAACAATAATCATAACACAGATTAAAATCTAAAAATATTCCATTTGTTTTTAACTTAATTAAATTTGTAGTTTAATAATAATAGTGTTTGCTTGAGATTTGGCTTTCGTCATAATTTAATTTCAAATTTCTTCTAAATTACAGAAAAAAAAATTTTTTTTTGCCTATTCTCATTGCTAATTGCTTTAAATTTAGATTAAATTTAGATATTTAACAAATTTTTTTCAGTTATATCGTTCAAAATCATTGGAAAAATTAGCAAATGACGAGAAATATGCGACATATTGGACAAATCAACAGTATAGAAATTGGAGTTTGGTTGGTATTTTTTGTTGATGTCAACATTTAGAAAACATCAATTTAGCATAAATTAATCTATAACACTTGTGACAGCTAGCAAAATATTCAAAAAAAAAAAACAATACTTCACGTCGAAATATATTGAATTTTTGCATTTTTCCTTAACTTATATACTTAAATTTAAACGAAAAAAGAAATGAAAGTGTTCATAATTTGTAAACTTCAAAATTACACAGAAAAGGATAATAGAATTTGAAAATGGTATCTAATACAGGTAAATAATACTTTTCATACAATAGAAAATCCAGTTTTTCTTCCTTTTTTTTATCTTTTTTCTCTTATTACAAATGGAAATGAATTGAAATTGCACAGATCATTGAATGCAGATGAAAATAACTTTTATTGATTCAGCTTTTACTTGATTAACGCATCAACGCTAAATTTTTTCTACCAAAATTATTAATTTTATTGCCATTACTATTATTTTTATCATAACTAGTATTACTTTTTTTAAAATAATTGTTCGAAAAACAAACTTTAGTGCAGTTTCTCGTTTTCCTTTTTTTGCATTTTTCTAAACCTTACGTTAAAAATAAGTCTTTAGCTCAAAGGAATAAATTTAGTTATTAAAAAATTAAAAATTATTTCAGTATATCTGTTACAATATATATATATATAAAGTAATATTAATTTATATAAAGACAGATCAATATTATGTGGATTACATTTTTTTTTTCTTTGTAATGTAAATTTATTCGTCATATTACGTTGAGATATCTTTTGAAGCAAAAATTAGTGTAAGATTCGCGGAATGCATAGTAAAATCATAATGATTATCAAATACATTTAGTGCTAATTATTATCATAATGATTATTTACAGTATGATGATTACTGGTATGATTGTTATATGGGAAGTTCACCGCGTTCTCGAACTGATAAAGCACCATATAGCATGTGGAATTATCCATATAGCTCTTGGCTAAGATACAAAAATCATCTGTATGTAAATTATGCAGAAAAAAAAATGAAATAATAGCTAGAACAAAATATTTCCAAAATGGAAATAAATAAATGAATTGTAGGTAGTATCAAATAAGTATCAATAAAGGATATCAACTAATATATGTGATAATTAACAATATTAAGCAGTAATAGTACTGTTGATTCGTTAAAGAAATCATTTAATGATAAGAGATAAGTGATATACCGATCCCTTCTCAATAAAGAAAAAAATCAGCAAACAAAAGCGGAATTTTCAGATATGATTTGCCATCTATTTATCCATCATACTATAGCATGCATCATTACATATACAATGATAACGCACGCTATTTGTATTATCGAAACTATTTCACTTATTATTCACCATTGAATCGTCAGTGGCTTAAATCTACCAATAAGTATGGAAATTATTCCTGAAGCAACATTTGTTTAAAGGTCATTGACTATATGGATTTTACAATTGTAAAAAAAAAGTATAAAAAAAAATTTTCGAAATTATCCGAAAATGCCAATGTAACACTTTGCTTCCATGGATATTATCATATATATGCTATTTCTCAGATTAATCATCAGTTAAATAACAACAGTTATTGTATTATTTATTTAGTTGCAACAAATAAATGATTTGTCGAACCATTTAAAATACTTCATTTCGCTTTTTTTAAAACAAAATGCACAGTGTTTTTATAGCAATTAACATAAAGCTATACATCTTAAAGAGACGAATTACCCTAATAGATTAAATTACTAAAATTTAATATCCTACTTTTTTTTCTCGTAATCGTCATATTCACGCCACAAGTGTTTTGGTTTAAGTAAATGTAAGATATGAAAGGAGAGTAAAAGGTCTGATGATGATTTTAATTATAACACATTTACTGATCACCTAAATCCTGAACAACGTGAACGACCAAGACTACAAAATACATTCCAATTCCATGTGTCCAGGAGAGATCGTTCATCTTCGTATCCACTCAATAAATCAGTTAATTTCGAAAAACTAAGACAATTTATCCATCCAACTAATCTTAGTGTGAAACTGACACTGACTGCAGAATCAATAATTGATATATATTAACATACAGATAAATACATACTCATCAACTTAAAGTAAAATAAACAAATAAAACCGAGCACTTTTCTCTTATTTACAAAGTGGATATTTCGGAACTCATCTAAAATGGCAAAACACGTTCTATTTGCATGACAAGAAAGAAGTGAATGATGAATAAGAATAAAATGCAAATATAGTACAAATATGTTCATTTTCCAAAAAAGAATCTGCGATGCATTAAAACATTTTGTTTAGTGCATCCTAGAACTAAGTTATTATTATTACAAATTTAATAATTATGCATTATATAAAAAAAAGTTACATTAGTAATAAACTTATCTAATTATTATGCCTCAACATTGAAATGGAAGGACAAAAATTATCTGGAAATGAAATCCTAAAAAACTTAGACTTCATAAGTCACTAACTTAATTTTCTCAGTACAGATGAATTTAACTTCTAAACAGAAAGCTCAGTGTTGTAAGGATCACTGTGTTGCTACTGACTACAAAAAAATTTGCCAATGTCCCGAAAAAGTATATGCACAATATAAAGAAGAATATAATTTCAGCCCCAATTACATCACTCTTTATTGAATTATGAGTGTCACTGGTAAACCATCACACTAGTCATTCTCTCCCCAAATTATTTTTTTTTCTGGAAAATTCCGAAAATAAATCTACAAGGATATAGCCAAGTGTATAATTTACAGTCTTTAAAAAAAAATACATAACAGCTTGCATTTAGAGCTAACGACTGAGCTGCTCCAAACAAGTAATCTCTATTGAATTAATGGTTATCTGATTAAATAAAACTGTTAGTTCTTTATAATCAAAAATGTTTTGTCGCTTTCTATTTCCACACTTTGATAACACCATCTCGACTTGATGAAATCAAATATTCTCCGCAGCACAAAAGATCGGTGATCGGACTTTTGTGGCATACCGTCAACTAGAAAAATAGGAAATATGTCGATAAAAATAAGTAACAGCTCACTGATTTAGTATTTTCTTAGAGAGAAAGTTCTTAGGAATAAATTTTAACACAATATTTTAAACAAACTGAAACACGCTTTGCAGTAAAAAAAACAAAATGCAATTTTATGTATTTCAACACTAAAATTTTAGATGAAAATCATGCCTGCACTTCAAGTGGATTCACAGCATAAAGTGGTTCGGCAGTCCTACCAGTAATTGTTTCACTCAAAACTTCTACTGTATCGATTACAGATTTACTGTAACGGATGGAGGCGAAATGCTCAGATAATGATGAAGAAACGGCTTCTGTGGTTCGCCGAAGTGACCCAGACAGATAGAAACATTCGTTTGGATCTGATAAATTATATGATCGTATGGTACCCAAACTATCACCTGTGAAAATACGACCCGTTAATGGACAAGTGGCCAATGCAGCAGTAACATGCTTATCTTTCTGAAAAATAAAAATTTTGAGATATCTCGGAATTAAAAAACCTATTATATATGTAATCAAATCTTAATGAATGCATTGACAAAACACATACATCTTTTGGCATGAGGATAATATATTTTAACTTAATATCATATCACTGTTAAAAATCAAAAATCACTACGATGAAATTATAATGGGAAGATTTAATTTTAGCCATAAAACAATTGCTTGGAAAAAAAATTTTAAATAAACGATTAGCATACTGTGGAATACTGGAGAGGTTTGTTGGAGGAAGACCATATAACATGTGTCCTTTGGGCTGTTTCTAGCTTCCAACGAGTTAGTTCGAACGCGCACGATGATGCTGTCCAAATTTCTGCACATGAACTACTAGCATGCTCATTCACTGTCGGATATGCCGGCCAACAACGTAGCATTCGGCATGCATCGTTGGGATGTGGCCAACTATTTACTTCAACTCCGAACCTACAGCATAAATAAATTAGATTGCAAGGGATTAAAACTAAGTAAGTAAGTCGAATAAATCAAACTTAACAATTGAATGAATAAGAATAAATAAGGCAAACCAAACAATAAATTATAAGTAAATGGAAAAAAAATTAACATAAAAATTTTAGAAACACTCGCAGTTTCTATGTATTTTCAGTATCATTATTTCCGCAAATCATCTTACCACCTACTGCAAATATCGAAAAAAAAAACATTCCAAAACACATCGTATCTGTCTTTAGTGTAGCAAAAAAGGGAAAGAAAAGACTTTCCTATTACTTGAACATGCACTGTCTAATTGTAAGGTTAAAGAAAACAATACAAAACTAATAAAAGTGGAAGTTACATTATTTCGCTATTAAACTGTGAAAAAACAAAGATGTATTAAATTCTAAAAATTCCAAATTTCAACCGTTAAAAAGTGTGTTGTCTCTTTAATAATGAACAATTGATAAGCTTAAATAACCTATCTCAAATGCAGCAAATGATAAAATAAAACGCCTACCTTAGATCCCACAGAATGATATAACGACTGGTTGACGTAAGACACATCCAATTTTGACTTACTGGGTCGATACAAAATGATGTTATCAAACCATATTCATTTTTGATCCGATGTCGCCAAACTACTTTGGGTTTACAGCCCAAAACTGCTCTCTCATACGTTGGTATCCTAGATGGCTAATTAACGATTAGTCAAACATGAGTAAATTTTATTCTAACCTTTTCTGAATGGTAAATCAGAAGTGCAACTTAACAAAACAGAATTATTTAGAGAATGGTAATATTCATCAAATAAAATTTTAAAATGTCATAGCCAAGTATTGTGGATATAAGTTTTTCATGAACTATTTCGCATCTGAATCATCAAACTGGAAATATCAGTTGAGCAAACACTCACTAACAAATAGGTTGCAAATGATTACTTAAGTAAACTGTTTTACACGTGTATTAAATACCAACTTGCAGCAGACGATACAAACTAGGTTGCTGTTCTGCTATATTAGGGATAAGTTCTTGCTGGATTAAGAAGGAATTAAATCGGGGCTAAAGTTATATTATAATAAATTTCCATATTAAATATTAGACTGAACCTTTCATGATGTTGAAGTATGCATTTAAAGGTGATATTTCATTCACTCTCTCTAAAGTTAAAATTGAAATTTCATTACCTCAAGCATATATGTTAGAGAAGAAATAAAGAGGCAAAGTGATCATAATATATTTCGAAAATTTTCGAGTAAAATTACCTGCAATCAAGGCAGAAAATGTTGCTGTGATGGGTTAAAACGTAGAGAAGATTATCAACGGCGATAATATCAATTGGTGGACCTTCTCCTTCCTTATCGAAACTAATCTTTGTTAAAAGCTGCATCCGTTCAGCATCGATAACGCTAATACGACAGTCTTCACTTGCAATAGCTAGATGTGACCCCGTTCGTCCCAAAAATTGCACCGAACTAATTTCCCGACCTAGAATTTGAAAATTTGAATGTTATTAATTTTTCCTTTCGTAAATATTATTCTTTACAAGGTCCGCAAAAAATTTAAACTACGGCAGGAAACAACAAAAGAAAAACTTTTTTCGATTTATCGACATATTTACACATCACATCCAGGTTTAAGTTAAACATAGAAATCCAACAAGCCTTAATTTCTTATACAAACTTATTTGATATATTAAATGTTTTTAGACTTGTGAAAACAAGGAAGCATTTAAAAAACAAAATAATAATCACAATATTTGAATAAGTTTCGAAGATATTATTAGATAATAGACATATTTTCCAAAACTAATTATAGTATATGAACTGTAATTTAAATCAGGAAAACTTACCACCATAAGTAAACGTAGCATCAGCACGTACAGTCATACTCAAATCTCCCTGTATACGATTCAATGACCATAATTTGACAAGCCCATCAGCACCAGCGCTTGCGAAATAACAGCCGTTTGGACTTTGTGCTAATCTAAAAATATATTTTATTCCGGTCTTTATATCGACCTAACAGTAGTATCCCACGTGCTCCATCTTGTGCGGCTTCTGAACAGCGCAAGTAGTTTAGCCTGCTAAATAAACAGCAATGAAAAAAAAAAGTATTTAAGCTAAATAGGTATGAAACAATTTCAAGAAATAATTGGACTTCATGTAATATTTTCAAAATAAGGTTAAACTTACTTAGTAATTGCCGCTTTATGTTCATGCAGATGGGAAACTAAATTGCTACCAAGACGTATAGATGGTAACGGCAAAGATGAATTGGAATTAGCGGAAGAACTTCCAGAATATATGATTGGATGAAGTCTTTGACGTTTTGCATAACGTTCTCTTTTGTGAGTTAATAGCTCTGATAGCATTATTTTACAAGCCGATGAACGTACTGTAATACTGTTTATTTATTAATGTTGTGATCATCAGGCAGCCAATTTATTTGATTCTGACATTTAATAAATGGTTTATGACTTCTACCAGGCTAAAAAATGAGCTACATTCCCACCTTAAATTAAAAATTTTTGGAAATAAAATTAAAAAAAAATTAATATAAGAAAAAATTGCAGAAAAATTATTGTGAAATGCGAATTTCTAGAAAAGCATCAAGTAAACGTTTTCCTAAAGAATTACCAGCAAAATTGTGATCAGTTCCAAGATGTGAAAAACCCGATGTTGATAAAGCATATTCGGACAATTCCCGTACATCTGAAGCAAGAAGAGATCCTGAAGTTCCACCAAAATTTGGTACAAGCGTACTAACATCATCATAAATATTTCGCCATTCCGTAGGACATTGGCCATTTGCACTAATTGTCTAAAAAAAAATGAAAAAATGAAATAAATTGGTTCCCAATTATAAATTTTATAGTTTTTTGTGTATTCAGGAAAAATAATTCAATAAACTATTCAGTTTTTTGCAGATAAATCCTTATCAAGCACTGAAATGTAAAGAGTGTTTGTTCTCCGGTTCAACCGATGAAGACAGACCTTAACACACGCTGTTTTCGGATCACTGCTAAGGTCGAAGACATGCAATTTGACATTCGTTTCTGTCAAATCAATGACACCAAGGTTCAGATTAACGCTAGCAGCACCCAAGCTGTAATTACAGAATTATTTGCAGTACACAATAAATGTGGCTGATTTTCTCCTTACATAAAACAAATTAATTACCGAAATAAGCTAAGCACTGATCAATTCAGCAGTTAGTATAATACATTAACAGTGGCACTACAACATTTGTACATTCACTTTTGCAATTATCTACTTTCAATTACACAAAAGTGTATTGTGTCAAGTTATTTCAGTCAATATTAAAGCAGATTTACGGATATTTCACCTTGTTACTTCAGTAAATCAACGAGAACTGACTCATATAATAAAACTTATTCGAGAATTTAATCACACACTTCATTACTGATAAAAGTGACTTCAAATCAATTTTTGAGTCGTTTCAAGAAATTCGAAAATTTAGTAGGATAATCAAACCTGGTACGAAAATCAACCATTTTAGTTATCGTATCCTCAAAACGAACTAATTTATCTTCCATATTATGATCTAAGCCCAAATTTTCCAAATGTTTTAAGTAAGATTCCAACTGCGCCGAAATTGGCTGATATCTAGAACAGAAAATCATTACTTGCCAACTCTTATCCATGTATATTCTAACCAATGTTTTGAAATAAGTTAACTTTTCATTTTCATGTTAAAAAATGTTTCGAATTTATCGTTATATTTGGCCCGGAGAAGGACGGAATAATTTTTATTTAAAACACATTAGGTTCTAATGGATACCGACAGATAATGTTGGAAAAAATTTGCAGACTATAGACCGAGACTACTCAGAGCAAATACTTCATATGCTTTTAACAAAATACAAAATATATTTGAAAAAATTTAATAATCAAAATTTGAAAAAAAGAAAAAAAAGATAAAAAAAAAGGCAAACTTTCTGCTAACTGCAAACAACGAATCTGACCCATTATCCAAAGCTAAATATATCTGTTTATCTGCCATGAAATCGAGCAGTGACTTGACGGGTGAGGCATTCACCACGTAGTTCCAAATCTGACGTGGAATATGCGGCTTTAGCGATGAGCTAACTACAAACTACAAAAAAAGAAGTTAAATATAAAATTTCCTCAGATATCCTCATATCTATTAAGATTTAATAACTACTGCTACATATCAACTAGAAATAGAAAAACACAGTTAACTCAGGCTTCTATTGTACCATCACTTCATAGTTTCGTATTTGACTGGTCCTTTGTTAACTAGATAATATTAGTTATTGTTTAAACTTTGCTAATAAGATTTTTGTGAATTAAATCCGATTTTAATGAAATGATAAAAATTGGATACTGTTACTCTAACTTAATTTCAGTTGGCAAATGCTAAATAGCTAATAGATTATAACTTTGGTACTTTAGGTAAAGCACCTGTATAATGAAAACGCACCTTGTTTCGTAGTTTTATTAGTCGTTCCTTTACATAAGGTTCTACCGCTGGCATTACTTTACATAAAATGTCCGCTATACTAAATTTTGCATCCAGTGTACTCAAAATATTCAGCGTTGCCATTCGTAGATATTCATTCTGAAAATGGAAAAAGAGTTCTAGCGACAAATAAAATTTTGGATGGTAGATGAATACATTAATTTCTAGCTTTTTCTAGTCACAAAAAATTTCAATTCTTTCAATTTTAAATTCCCAAGCACAAGCAAAGTTTATAAAACAAATAGGCCCAATGATCAAATGATAAGTTCAGTAGAATGTTACCACCCGAGAACTTTAAAATCTGAATCAATTAAAACATATTTACCGGATGAGCCAAAAATGGAACGATATCATTTAGTAATTCGTAAATAGCAGATTTCTCAAGTAAATCTTTTTCACATAATTGGCATATACAATGTAATGTGCGTAACTGCACAAATTCTTCGTAATCATGTAAACCCTGAAATATAAGTTATTCTCTCCATCAAAAACCATTTTAGCCTTTTACAAAGTACTAAGTGTTATGAAATCAAGCATATTAAGCTCCATTTTCCAACCAAAAGTTTTCGCAATCAATCAATAACTAGAGGGTTCATTTTTCCTACAAAAAGCATGATTATTTTTGGCTTTATTAAGCTTCCTTATATAAATAAGGACGATTAATTCATATTAGTTAAAGATAAAAATTAAATACAAATACAATAAAATTTAAAACAGAGAACGACATTTTTATTCTTACTTTTGGTTACCGCCTTTTTCATATGCACTAACTAAACGATCATTCTGTTATTCTTATCTTAACTACGTGAAATTACTTAAAGCTTATTTACCTTTTTATTTCACTTTAATCAATCATCTTCATTCATACTTTCGCTTCGCTTTAACTTTACTTCCATGTCTTGTATTTCCTACCAATAATGAAGATTTCATATTAACGTGAAGATTGTCTAGCATTACACAAAAGATCTTAAAGTGATGTAAAAATATAAAATACACAAGTATTAACCTGCTGAAGAAGTGCTTTCAAAATATAAGTACTTTGACGACCAACAAAATGAGCAATGACTGGACAGCATTCAAAAAACGATCCTCGAAGACGCCAGTCGACTTTATCATTCAAAAATGTAATCAGATGCGACAGCAGGACATCCGTTGCTGCAATTCCACTTATAAAATATTGAAATTTATTTTTTTAAGCAAAAAAGAATTTCCAGCACGGAAAAGCTGAACTAATTTACTAGAGTGTCACAATTTTGGAACTACAAAGTTAACTGTTCTTTATTTGCACTGCGTCATGATGCAGTTTAATTTGATTTGAAACACAATTGTCTTTTTATAGTAGCTAGTTTGCTTCATAATATATCATTCCTTATTGCTAAAATTGCCTCTGTCACCATGGGCAAAATAATTTTCGAAAAGCCAGAAATATTACTGCGATAATAAACTGAAAAATAAATCCGAAACGAGAGCTTTATCATTTCAAATATTATTACAAATCATTCCCCGTCAAGAGAAGATCAGTAATGCTGAATAAGTAACAATAAATCTCACCTTTCCGACGGTCAAAAAAATGACACAACTTCACCAACGACTGCGGGGTGACAACGCTATGCTGCAAACAAAAATCATATGCCACTTTTAAATCACATTCTGGGACCCAATTTGCACCAAATTATTATTAAATTGTGTCACCAATTAATTTTCCTCTTTCCTTCCGAAATCAAGATCATTTTGAAATTAAAACAATAAGGAAAATTAAAATCGAAAGGAATTGAAAACATAATTGAAGAAAAGTCAATTTAATGATCGAAGAGATCATAACTGATGAATCTGATGAATCTTTTATTAAGACATGAAGAAACTTTAAAATTTTGAACAGTGAAACGTAAAAAAAGCGAAACCAGTGTCAGCTTCTTACAAATTCGCGTACCTTCACAATGCTGTTGGAGTCACATAAATTGACGAAAATGTCAACAACAGTCTGTTGAAGAGCTCTCGTTTCTTGCCTTGCAAACCGTTTTTCACGTTCACCTCTGTCCATTTCGGTAACCATCGATCCATCCAATAAATCATCCGTTAAATTTTTCAGTCGTTCACGGATAAATCTGAGATTAACTTCCGAAATGAGAGCTTAGTGAGAGTCAAAATTCGAAGTGAGAGCAAAGTCTACTGAAAGCACTGCCTACCTGAAAGAAACTTCGGCTAAATCACCTAGATTCTGTGCCAAAGTTATTCGCACTCTGCAATTTGGATCCAGCGAGACAAATTTCTGAAATGTCAAATATTTATTTGACGAGTATTCAGCTAAAATTAGGGCGAAAACCTCACTCTGATTTTTACGATTGCAATATGAAATTTATCTTTCCAAGTTGCCTACAGTCTTTTACAAAATTACTTACTAGTGGAAACCATAAAAGCTATGTGCTGCGTGGCTACTTGGAAGGGAATTATGAGTAAGAGAATATTCTAAACTGAAGTATAAACTTAGTGAAATCTTTTAAATAGGGAAGCGCAGAGAAAAAAAAAAACAGATTTTATAAAACTTTCGGTGATTTAATAGAGAAATGAAAACTATACTTTTACAAAGTTAAAAATTTTTGGCTTTAGCAAAATTAGAATAATAGAATAAACGGTTTGGTACACAAGTACAACTTGATAATTCTTTTAGCTTTAGCAAAATGAGTTGCCTAAGGAAATCCTTCACATATTGAAACTTACAAGTCTTGGAAATAGGTAATCGATAAATAATCGAGTTTCATAACGTGGTATTTCTTTGAATGATGTTAGTAGCGAAGTAACTGAATAAATGGCTTCACATCTAACCTGAACCACGCAGTCGAACATCATTTCAACCTACAAAAATTTCTTATTCAGAAACCGTTATTATAAGGACGTATAAGGTACGAGAAATCAATAAACTCGTACATTTAAGCTACGAATTCTCTCAGAAACAGAAAAAACTGTGCACGACAAACCAAGTATGGTAATATGCGATCTGCAACAGTCAATATATCCACCCATGGCACGTACCTATGCAATAATTTCATCGCTTCCTGAAAAAAATCTAATTCAGTCTATAATAATCGCCGTAACAAAATTTAAAAGAAAAAACGTAACTCATTAAAAGAATGAAATAAAGTACTGTTTTACAAATTCAAAATTGTCTTTGAATTATTTTCAGAATGTAAAGTTACTTAGTCTTGCCCACTCCCTGCCCTTGCATAGCGTACATAAAACCGGGAAAATAAAAACAATCAGTATAATCATAATTCCAAACAGTAATAAAATAGGACAACAAAATTTCCAGACACACTGCAAGGTTACAGAATGCAATTCGGTGGTATGCTGACAAATATCTCATCGAGAAGTAACTAACAAATTTTATAGTTAATGATTTCAGTGCGCGCATATTTGAAGTGACCAATGCAAGAATAAGTAAAACGGCAGGTAATTGATCGAATGGTTTTCCATTAATCTCAACCTTCTCTGACAATTTCCCCACAGTTGCCTGCATATCCAATGACAGTCTGAAAAAATTTGGTTTCAGTTTTTCACACCATCAAAAAATAATAAGCACATACATATTTTAAACCTTCCATACAATAGTCATGAAATAATAAGGCTTTAATCTGATAAAGTACAAGTCAACGAGGTTAGTCCATAACAAAATAAGCTAAGTGTATTAGGTTATTTAATAGTATGAATTATCTTCTGAAAAAATAAATATAGATAGATGCAAGAAATGTAAGAAACTATAAAAACCCATGAGTAGGAAAAGCAACTTTCATAGCTTTCAAATCGTTGATGTTTAAAAAAAAATGTTATATTGAACAAACTTTGTAATCATATCATCCGGATCTACTGATTCTGAAGTTTGCGTCTCTTCAAGTGATACACTTGTTTGTAAATATTTTGGTCGAAAGGCATTTATATAATCATACAGGAAATGATCGAATATTGGCGGGAATAGCAATGGGGAATATTTCCGTACCTTAAAAATTAAACTTTAAACATTAAATAATTTTTACTTTGAAATGGAATAGAGACTGCATTACCAACCCTCATGATGCAAAAAAAAATGTGTCTGTTTACCAAAAAAGTTAAAATATAACTTCAGTTTGCCTTCTTTCTTCCTCAAATGAACCCAAAAAACTAAGCAAAACAAAAGTAGCAGAAAAAGTGGAAAATTTAATTTAAAAAAATGTCATTTGAAATGAATAATTATAATAGAAATGCCTACCAGTACTGATGCTTTTGGTCTTTTTGCGGGGTTTCGATGAAGCATTAAACCAATCATACTGCGCAATTCTTCGGGCAATTGTTCTTGAATCTGCTGAATCATTAGTTGCGCCTCTGCATCAGATGCGTGCCTAAAAATGCCGACTTTGGTTTCTCTTATTTTTTAATAAAATTTCACAAGAACTCCAAAGACCTGAAGAAAGAATAGGTTTATCAATAAAGAACAAAAATTTCGTTTAACGTACTTGTATTTAACGAGTAATTCGTAAGTAAATGGACATTGACCTTCCGTAAACAGCTCAACAAGTACACAGCCAAGAGAAAAAATATCCATAGCGTGTGTGAGGCCTTTGGAGACATCCATAAATTCACCCGGAAGATTTGGATGTAAATTCAGCTCCTGACTGGTACAAAATCTTTCTGGTGCCAAATAACAGCTTAATCGTCGACTAGTATCGAAAAAGAAAGTGAAATATGATGGGTCATCCTGAAGTTAATTAATTTCAATCATAATTTCTTATTACAAAGCAGCTGGAAAAGTAGAACTGCTAGGATCAAAAGAGTAATGAAACCACGGGGAAGGATATGAAAATGGTAAAAGAATAATGTTCACCAAAAAGAACTGACTTATAGCAGGGAATCTAGAGTAGCTATTACCGTGCTCTACATCAATAATGAGTATTTAAGCATGCAACTGAAACTGAATACATTACAAACCGATGGAATATTGGTAGGCTTGAACGATGCAAAATCGGTTATTTGTACCCAATTGAAACTTGAAACAAGGACATTTTGAGTTTTTAGATCCCCGTGACATACTTCGGCATATTCACACTGAGCAAGTGCCTGGAACAAAATGAAAAGAAAAACTGATAACAAATGAATTGCCAAAATTTTGCGACACTAAAGTACGAAGCAAGAACTACTAACCTTGAAGAGATGAAAAGCAATCCATCTTTTCTCAATATCCGTAAGAAATGGATACGTGCTTATACGATCATAAAGAGTGTATTTCTGGAATGGCCGAGACAGAATAACACAACGTGATGTGACCTAAACTGCTAACTGTTAAAAACAAATATTCTTTTAAATCTCATAAATAAAGATGCAATCTCATAAAAAAACATCATTGTTTATGAGATTTAAAATTTGATTTTCTTTGGTGTAGCAAAAGAATTAATTTATCAGCAATGGTAAGTAGTAACCAATACTTTAAAAATCGATATTTTCATGAGTTAACTCTAGTAAGAAATAAAACAACATGAACAGGACTGTGTATAACAAAATAAAAACACCAGAATTCGACTGTAAAATTCGGTGCAACAAAATTAATCAATAAAAAAAAAATCAAACATTCATAATCAACCATCAATATTACTTACATATACTCGTCTGAAAGGACAACAATTGTACGCATTGCCCAGGAGATCGCGGATTTGAATAACCTTAACAAACAAAAGGATAATTCTAAAACTAAAAAAGAAAAATTCATATGTTTTGAAAATAAAGACATAAGATTAGTACCTGATCACGGTAGAGATCAATCGAAAATGATGGATCTTGAAGGAGAAAAACTTTCAGAACTGATGGACCTTCCGCATGATCCACTCGAGCTACTTTCATAAATCGAGTACTTCCCAAGCTGAACGAATTATTTGCATATTTATATACAATAAAATAACTAAAAAAGCATGATAATTCCTATTCGTCTCTCTCTTTCTTTGTTACTGCTATGGATGACAATATTGTTATCAAACTTTCAAAAAACACATTTAAAATATTATATTTACTTTTACTTCTTCTTCTTTATATTTAGATATTATATGTTTATTGCATATTGAAAGTTTAGCCAATATCTTTTATGCAACATTTACACATTACATATAGACTACTTGTATTATCACACTCTTATCTATATTTATATAAATTCTAGTTAAAGCTATATGAAAATATTATCCTAATATTCTAAAACATGTACAGTTTCTAAATCATAGCATATCAAAACGAAAACCCTTCCAGCATGTGTTTTAACTTATATCACAACCTTGTTGGATGATTATTGACAAAACCTATGTCTGATTTACGAGTTTATTAATTATAAATATAAAAACTAAGAAAATTAAAAGGAAACCTCCCGACATATTCCACATCGTTAATATCTGAAAGATACGCTTCTACACCCAATATCTGATTAGGTATTTGTGCCGACAAAACATTTCCCATCTCTTTTCATCCTTCCATTATCCGATGCATTCCAACTTTAAAGGTGACCCTAAAATAAAAATAAAAACAAATTTTGTGCGCAAATTCTGCAGCAAACGTTACCATTCACAGAAACCAATATTTGTCACAGAAATGACATTAAAAAGTGTTAACGATGTAACATTTCTTTACATTACAGCATAACTTAAATGACTTAAATCAAATAAAAGTGTTGCATTTCTTGAAGCAATGCAAATAAATCTCACAATTTCCAAATTCACACGATCTAACGTTTTTTGACATTACAGCAAGCAAAGAATGAAAAAAAAATCTTGCAGATAACAAAAGAAATAAAACATGCAACACTCCATCAAGCGAAAACGAAAGACGCTGATTTATAAAAATTAGTCTCGCATTTTACCACAGCCCTGTAAATGCAAATTAAAATCTCACGGAAAATTGATTTTGCAGACAGATTGTCGAAATTTGACTTTCAGCCTTAGATCTGTAAGTTAAAATTATTTAACGACTTTATGAGGTAAACGATAAGTAAGTAAGAATTAATCAAAATTGAATATAGAAATTAAAGGGCAATTTTCATTAATACTTTAGTAAAATTAAAGTATAAAATTTAATTTTTATTTTACGATAAACTTTTATTTGGCTAAATTTCAGATTATCTAATTATCATAGATTATGATGATAAAATTAAATCTGATATTTAACTCTTTGTATGAAAATGTAATCATATTGAATTGTTTGCTTATTTTCCCTTTCCCATAACTTTGTAATTAGTAGATTGATTTAAATAAAGAAATAATTTGTCAATTAATACTGTAAGCTATTACTTGACAATTTGACTATTGTGACACATACATATATGTATTAATGTTAACGTTGACAGATTGATTGCATTTATTAACTTCGAACAATCTATACAATTACAACTAATAATTGACAAAGTGATCACAACAAATTAGCTACAATTTTGTTGCTCAATTAATTTTCAATATCAGATGACAGCGATATTTCTAGATCTATTCATCATTTACATTATTCTATTTTTCGTTATGCCTCTTAGTGAGCTCAGAAAGGTATATTTTTCTTCATGTAGTAAAGAAATTCTAATATGAATTACTAATTCTTACATATATTATCACTAGGCATATTATGTAATTTCTGATAAACATATTTTACTTTCTGAAACACTCAAATTTTGTACTTTGATCATGTTTTGCATTCCAATTCATTGTCATGACGAAATCACTATGATTTATAATATTATCCATAGGAGAGAATAACTTAAAATGAGTTTCATTAGTTATTATCATATCCATTAAGGATATATACTCCGTTCGTTTTGTTCAAATCATTTATTCAAGATTCCCTAAATTATTCATCCAAAATTTCATTAGGAAATATATTACATAGTATTCAGTAATTTCTATTACCCATATAATTCAATGAAATAGATGTTCCTTTTTCTTTTCAGCTTATTTTCTCGAAAGTTTCAGAAATATTCGGGAATGAATTTCGATATAGCAGCTGAAGAAATGCGACGCCTCGATGGTGAACCAAATGATGAAGAAAAATTGCAATTATATGGTCTTTATAAACAAATAATTCATGGAGACATACCATCCGTTGAAGATTATCGTCCGTTTGTCTCTCCTTTCCTTCATTAGAAAATTATATAACTAGTGCGGAAATACTTTATATTCGTAATAAAATTCTTTTCATATTTAAACAAAAACTGACTGTATGTTAAGATTTGGCCTTTTATTTTCGATTTCTCTTGTATCCTAAATCCGGAAACTGGAAATATTCCTACAGTTCTCAAAAATAATCGTTTATGGCTAGAATGCACATAGAATATACAACAAAATGCTCAAATTTTTATTTAAGGAACAAACATTCGAACATATGCCAGCATAAAAATATGCAATTTTTTTTTTTGAAATACGGAGAGAAATTAGTGTTCAAAACTAATTGCACTTTATTGTTCTTAACAAAGCCTTCATTTTGTCCTGATTAGAAAGTTTTTAAACAATGAATGAAATCTTTTAAACACCGGATCCACTTCGCATTAATCCACTGTTTTCTAGCCAAACCATCCGGGACTGATCAATGGAATTTGCGTAAGTACAGAGCTTGGATGAAAAATAAAGGTTAACTTTTTAGATGTTATTGAATTTGGCTTCCTCCACAATAAAAATGAATTTATAATACCGACTCAAATTTATAATTTGTCAATTTTATTCATTAAAAATATCTGTACAACGTTAATTGGTAGAGGGACTGAGAAATAACTCCAGAGGAGGACTGAGAGCGGTCAGAAAAAATGAGTATTTCACTAACATTCTAATAGTAAAATTGATCAAATGTCAATTTTGTAAAAAAAGCAAAAGAAACTTCTGGAACACCTCCTGTTTTCCATCCACCTTATCTGTTTAGACTGCATGATTAACTCATTAAAAGCACTACATGAGACAGAATTAGTCGAAAACTATGCTATGGTGCAAAGAAGATGAATTGAAAACTGAACAAAAAACGTTCAGCTATTAAAATATAATAATGTTCAGGGAAAGATCGGCAACAGTGTGAAAAAGATTATGTACAATTAGCCGAAGAAATGATCAAAAAATATGGTCGTAAAATTGTACGCTGTAAATGGAACAGTGAAGTTTGGACTATTGATTATTGATGGAAACTGAAGTGAAACAGAGTAGATGCATTGAGAAAATTACAGATTATTAATGTCTCCTTTTTCCTCATTAAGTAACATTGTAATTAACATGATTATTCTGTGCTACTTCCGGATGCTGAAAAAAAATGAGTAAGATGGTTCAGAATCAAGCTATGAACACAAATTATTTAAATTATAAGCGGAGTCTAGTGTTTTTTAATGACTTGATTTTCAAAAGATCTAGATGTAAAGTGGTGACTGCAATGTTAAATCTTTTATCCTTTTATCTTTTTTCATCAGTACTTTCATCTCTGTTATTCCGAATATGAAAAACCATGGTAATGAACTATGAAACGGTTGATTTAGGATTTAGGATCTCATTGATAGAACCATCGTATTCATAACAATCACCAACTTGGAAACTTACATCGATTTCCAACAGTTCCATTGATGCTTCAAATACACAATCACTGATCTTCTTCTGTACTATTAAACCAAGCCGTGGATTTCGAGTCGAAATTGCTCGCACTTTTTTTTCCACAAACTGACCTGAAACAGATTTTAAAAGAGTATGAGAGACAATAGTACAAAACTAATTGCTTTAGTTCAGGAATTAAATCTTTGAAATGGATATCATAATTTGGTGCTGATCACAATGAACTAAAAGCAATACCCAAAAGAGTGAATTCGTCGATTATTTCTCTCCCAGTCTTCCGGTCAATACCATGTACCATTTGTAATGCACTGGACCGCCTTTTCGAACCAACAACTGGTGGGCAAGTAGCATCCGGTTTTACTGTAAGTTAAGGAATTGCTAGTAACTATTTTCACTGCAGGTTAAGGATGCAGTTTACCGCTGCTCGAAAAGCAACATATCCTGTCAGTTAATTTATGTTACCTATATTTCACAAATCAGTTTTAGTTAGTCATATGTTCCATCTTTCAGTCCAGTTTATTTGCATATTCAGAATTCATATTTTATCTTTTCTTAATTATGTAGAAAGATTTTTACTTATTTGATTTTTTTCTAATGTTTTCTATACAATCATAACTTGCATATCTTTTTTCGCACCACTTCTCTGCATATTTAGCATTATTCTGAAATGGTTGAAATTAAATTCAAATTGAAATGAAGATAAACAAGAAACTGAACCATCATGATTTGACGATTCGTCGCCGTTTTGATGAAATGAGCTATCGCTAAACTGTTCAGCTTTTGAGACTGCTTCAATCGTCCGTTCGATATTTGCTAACCGTTCGATATTCGCCAGGGCTTCGTTAGTCTGATCAACCGAACTGTATGGATTCCCATCTGTACTTGGACTACATGTTACAGTTACAGTACTAGTCACAGGATATAATCCACCATCAGTTTTGGATGGATAAATAGGATACGATGATTGCTGTTCGCCTTCTTTACGTTCCTGTGACATCAAGGCACTTGGTGTTGAATACGGACGTTGTTGCTGGACGTTCCGATCATCCAACAGAAACGAATTATACAAGTAGCTCCTAGAAATGATATTTCTGTAATATTAAATCTAAGTAAATTGGGATTGAAAAAAATAAGACAGAACATATTTATTAAAGCATCAAATGATGATCATAATCCATAACAACAACAAACTAATTCAAAGATAAAAATGCAATAGGCAAGGAAGCAAGAGTAAGGAGCTTTTTTGCAAAAGTTTGAATGCTCTACAACATTCATAAACTTTACAAGCTGTTCGGCAGCTGGTCCAAAGAGGGAATCGATACTTTTCGAACTTGTTGATTATGTGATAGAACTTGTCTTACAGTATCCATCTTAACTTATTTCCATCTAAAGGATGTTCTCCATTTTTTTGAGCATTCCATTGATCAAAGTAATGATACTCTTTTAAAAAATTTACTACACTGAAATTTTTTCTTTCTGTGAAGAAAAGAAGACATTATTTTGCACAATTTGAAGTTGCCACAGTGAGATGCAGAATTGCAGAATATGGCTTACTCTGCAGTTCCGGCTTTAAAAGATTCCCAAGGACAGTTGTAGTAAGCAAGCGACATATCTGTCAATGTCTAAAGTAAAAAGATGAAGTTCGAAAATCGGAAAACTAGGTATTAAACTAGAAAAAGTATATGGTTGCAGCTGTCGGGGCACTATGCAATTGCTCGTTTCCAATATAACCGATGCCTTAAGATGGTTCCCGATAGGAAGATCAATAATGGATAAATAAATCGAAAAATCAAAAGCAGAGATCCAAAAAATCGATTTGAGAAGTACATTTCTGAAAGCCCATGTTAAAGCTTTGGTTAACTTCTACAAATCCTATCTCTTCTGGTTGAAAACGAAACAAGTAAATCCTAGGTTTAAAATTTTGCTTCTTTTATAACATCTATCTCTGCTTAAAAAAAAAAAAACATTAATTCTTAAAGATCAATTCATAATTTTTAGATTTCCTTATGAAATCTTACTTAAGGATATGATGCAAGACCTAATTCATTGATATTATAGACAGAAAATAGCATAATAATCCCTGCAGTATGCTATAAGTCAAGAATTGATGTTAGTAATTTCTTTTTTTTTGGTTGTAACGAAATCTAAATATTTTTAAATTCCGTATAATGTCTGACATTGATGATTCAGTGTGAATGGAAACTGATTACGAACCAGGAGGTCACAGTTTGCCTTATTATAATACATGTTAGATGATATAAAGAAATGTTGTCTCATTTATGAAACATACATTAAAATTACATCACCATAATTCTTGTCCTACATAATATAGTTCAAAGTTTAAGAAATTTCAGTTCAGTGATTGAGTTAACAAAAGAGGGTAATGAACATAATTTTCGGAATTTTATCTTGCATAGTTTTTTATTTTAAGAACTAACATTGGATCATTTGCTTCGGCAATGTCGGTAGCATCCGTAAATTTCAACATTTGCATGAAACGCCATGGTTTGATTTGAACATTTGATACTTCCATTCGACGCTTAGCTCGTCTATACTGATCTCGTAAATGTTGCCATTGACGACTTGTATGAGTACCTAAATTTTCTATGTTAAGAAGCAAGAGAAAGAGAGGAAGAGAGTGAAAGAGAGAAAAAGACATAACACTGACATGTGAAAATAAAAAAGAAATATATAAAACATATAATTATTCAAAAGAAAAGTATAAAATAACCTCTAAATTTAACTTCCAAATCGATTTGGATTTTTGTAAACTTTCGAAATTATTTAGTAATGTTAGAATCGCTATCAATACATCATCACCATTATCATTATCATCATCATCACTCATTTCAGTCTTAATATCCTCTTTCCAGAAATTTACCGGACAAATAATCTCCCTCTTTTTTTCGAAAGATAGTATACAAAAGCATATATATATATATATATGTTTATCTGTGCGTGTATCATGCATAGAGAATTGTCAGTTAAATTCCTTTAATTTAAAAACATCATCACCATTATCTTTTCTTTAATTTAAATAGTGCAGTAAACATTACGGCACAGACAACGTTGAGTCTATGAAAACCAATACAGAAGCTCACTCTCTGTATCCTTTTCCCATCTTTTTCACTTCCTCTAATTATTCCTTTTCAACTGTTGAAAACCAAAATTTCGTGTAAAAACGAACAACTATCCGGCTCTATTCCGGTACGTCATATCTCTTTAAATGTTCGAAGATAATTAGAAAGCATTAGTAGTGGAACGACATGAATACGTGAGCAACAATAATAATTGGATTTCGATCCAGAATCAAAAATTCAAAAAAAAAAAAATTATGAACTCGTTCTGCAATACGAGAAATCTAAGCTAAAATATAAAGTTTGGTAGTTAGAAAGACAGAGAAAGAGAGAGGGAGAAGAAGAAGATGGTGAGGCGAGGGAGAATGAGAAAAAAGTAGTTGTAAACAATTCTGTTTACATTTTTTCGCCCAATACAACCAACCACCTGTCTTTCCGCCTTAATTCTCAACCTCATCAAGTATCCATTATTGCCATTACCACAATCATCGCAACACCATCACTGTCATTATCATCATCAGTGTTATTCTGATTATTATTATTATTATTATTATTATTATTATTGTTATTATTATTATTATTACTATTATTATTATTATCATCATCATTACTAACTGCTAACCCTTAAGTATTATACCAAACATTTCCGACATTTCCTGAGCAATTTCCCAAAAAATTTGTCGTTTTTTGGCAGCATTCCGATAATCAACATTAGAAAAATTCCATATGCATTCCTGACGTTGTACCGACTTGATTAGTACCTCACGCATAGCATCCGTCCATACGATTGTTTCATTTGACATGTTGTGTTGCTGCTGATATGTGGAATCTTCTGAAAAGACGGAAATTTTGGACAATTTAAAAATGAAATATGAGAATTTCACAACAAATTTAACACGGTCACCGAATTTAACTGACTACTTAACGTGTTTGTGATGAGCCGCACTGATGTTTTCTTTTCGTCCAATCATGGAAATTTAAAGCGACAATTAACTTTTGGATTTTCTGGATAAAACGCTCGGTCTCAAAATCCAAAATTCCGAGGATAAATTCGTGCTTATGTACTTTTTTATTCCCTCGCCACATTTCTATGCAATATGAAACGAAATATCTGAATGTAACCTGAATATGGGAACTCAAACTGTTACATGAATTCTAATTAATGCTAAAATCAAACAATTGTAAATTATCATATCTTAGTCAAAGTTTCAAATTCGAAATTTCTATATCACTGACCAAGTCGAATTCAATTCATATGAAAGACCCAAACTGTAATATTGTAATATATATTATATTTTTCAATTCTTTCCTCATATTTAGTATTTTTGTTGTCTGTCACTATGCAACATTCTGCAATTTCGTCACTGCTAAGCCTAAACAATGAAAGAATAAGTAAGTAAGCCTAGAAGTGATAACACATTCCTTTCCCAAATATATCAGTCACTAACCATCAACAACACAAATAATTCTAAACAACAACAGCAACAGGTTACTCCTCGATCAATAAACGAGTAAAGTAACTGATAATGGGAAGTGATCGGCGGGATATACTGCAAAGTGATACGGAAATGACCAACCATAACAATTCCATCACTCTCTTCCCACAGGGAATCAACCTGTGGTACCACCGAAGCCCATACTGGTCCACCCAACACACCGACAATGTGTATGTCTGTGAATATGCACGTGTCTGTGTGTATGTGTGTGTCTGTGTAACGCTCAGAATAGCACAATGAGTGTTGATGTATGCCGCACACACATACATACACGCACATATATAAATTCATACACATAATACATACATAATACACATGTACAGTCACCGACTAATTTTTATCTGCGCCGTCGTTTACTTCTCTATAATGATTTCCACACGTCACATACACTTGCCGACATTTTCATGGTGCGCAAATCACTAGAAACCTTGCAGACATCACACATATGTACAAGTAGTCATGTATGTACGCCTACAAGTTCACGTGCATTCATTCGTACGTGCAGACAACGTAAACACAAATACGTACATAAACAAGTACAACAATCACATATATATAAACAGAGCGAAACAAACGCCTACAAACATACATCCACCGACACAAACATTTCCTGCCAATGTGTATGCGCATGTGTATGTGTACGTGTGTGTGGGTGTGTGAGTGTGTGTGTACGTATGTATGTATGTATATATGTATGTGTGTATGCATGTATGTATGCATGCACGTATGTATGCATGTACGTATGTATGTATGCATGTATGTATAACTAACAACGTAGAGACTGATGAATTCAAGTATGATATGTAATATATGTAGCATACACATACACGCATACACGGACGTGACGAGAATCTACACGAGGAAATGTGCAGGTGGCAGTTATTCATAGACATGGAGACATACGCATAATCACACACACACAGACATACATAGACATACACACATACATAGACATGCACAAACATACATGTATTACACAGAAATGTAACAGACATGAACCAGACATACATAGACATGCACAAACATGTCTGTATACTATGCATACAGACATTCACATACATTATTCCAGGTGAATTATATCTAATATGCGCATACATACACATATACATGCATACATACATACATACACATATACATGCATACATACATACATACGTGCATGCAGACACACCTGCTACACACATATAATACATGCAGATATACCCACTACATACACACATACATACGTACATAACATATATGCAGACATACATACATACAGACACATCAACTATGTATATACCTAACCACCACATACATTCATACATATGTTGGCACACAGACACAGACATACATACGCATACACGCATATACATAACTCAGTATCGACCGGGGAAATCGTTTTTTGGACAGAAGCAGGGGAATTTGTTAGTGGGAAACATAAAAGATTCTCGAAAGATCTGATATGCGAGAATAACCGCAACGGAAAACTATTTTAATACAATCACTTAATAATTTGCTTGACTCTTCTCCGTTTCGTGAGATAGATTAACCGGAATTCCGTATATCATAACTGGAATCAAACTTGTCACGCATAAATAAATTTTAAAAAAGAAACTTATCATACTTGCCGATTCTCACTGATATCTTATCCGATTTATCCGGTATTGAAGTCATCGGAATGAAATATTCATCGAAAACTGCCATTCTAAAATAAATATTCTACTCTACTTCTCTGCTCTATAATAGCGAATTGATTGATACACACATTATGCATATACGTACATGTACACGTACGCAGGGATGCATATGTATACGTGCAGAGGATTATCGGAAGTATTTTGAAATTCGATTATCGATTACTTAAAATTTGAAAAAAAAATTAAAGCATGAGAAAAGTAAGTTGTTTGATGGAATAAATTCCATAATATTTTCAAATATCATCCACAAAATCATCTACATTTATTTAATAGCAACGATCCGGTCCGTTTAAATCATCTACGCTGTTTACTAGGAATGATCCGGTCATCCATCACTGTCTATTTTCCGGCAGCAATAACTGTACGCTATTCCGATATCGTCTTTTCGAGAATAAAGCTGAATTTAGGATTCCACGTCACACGCTTACGTTACGTTTAATTATAATAAATATAATTTTAAGTGGAATTGAAATAGTTATAATTTAAATAGAGCAATTGAAAAAATCACCTAATAATTTAATAAAAAATCGTAGAATAATTAAAAGTTTAGTAAAGAACGATTAAAAAATGAAAATTAGTTGAAAAATGATTCATCACATTTATTATGTCGAATTTATGCAAATTAAGTTATATATGCCTGATCCATACTACCTGTGCCCTCTTTTCTGCCTTATCGATGATTGCATTATTCATAAAAGAGAAACATCGAGAAAGATTAGAACAAATAAAAAATGTTTTTTTTTCCACTGAAAATGTATTTTTAATTCTTCAAAAATTATTTCAAATAGAAAAAAAAAATTAAAAAACCGATTTGAAAAGCTTTCAAATTTGATTACTCGTGCAATCATGTTAATCCATATTTTCTTTCTTCATATAGCAACGGCGGATATTGATTGAAACTTTAGTCTTTCCAATGTTTCAATTACTTAGTAGCTGTGTTTATTTTATGACTCTTAAAAAATTATATTTTCAATATGATCAAAAAAAAAAGTTTTATATTTCTAAATACCAATGATAGTTTTGGATTTTCAGGAATTCATTTCTTCATAATTAAAATTAACATTGGAAAGCAAATGGATGAATTTTTTTTCTTTCATGACCAAAAAAAAATAAAATGTGTGAAAAAAAAAGCTAAGTGTGATTCGCCAGGTACAAATTTATTTATTCATTATTTCCAATATTATCAATTGCTGTTTCATTTTTCTCCCTTTTTTTTGGAATTTGGATTTCAAGCATTTAATAATTATGCAAAATACATACAGTATTATAATTAATATATATAGTCTGGCTGAGAGAATTTCAATAAATTCATATTCTGAAAGTATTACTTGAAAGTAAAACTTATTAACATTTTACATTAAAGTCGTAAATTGAATATAATTTTCATAATTGATGTTAGCTTTAAAACACGATCTAAATGAGAGAATTGTAAGAAATTCTCATTTTGAAAGCATTAGAGGAAAATTAGTTAATATTTTACATAAAATCATAAATTGAATGTAATTTTATCAATTAACATAAATTTCTAATTTAAGAAAAAATGCTTGAAATGATGCATATATGCATATATCTTCCCTTCCTTCGAATTTTTAAGTATTCGAAATTTAAAATATGTCGTTCGCATATATTTCAACTTTGACTTCATTTTATTTCTCCATTTCAACTATATTTCTCTTATCATTTCCACTCCATTTTTTCCTAAATTCTTTGTTTTTTTAGAATTTTATCAATTATTTTGTGTTTTTCATTATAGATTTTTGTCTTTGCATTTTTTTTTTTCATTTGTAATATTTATCAGAAAGTTTTGATTTGATTGTATTTTGACCGTATTTCATTACTGAAAAATGATGTTAAACGATTTGCAGTGAGAATGAATGAACGAACAAAAAATTCATCAAAATATTTGGAAATTTTCTAATTAAAATACAAAATGCTCACATTCAATCTTACTGTCTTAATAGAGAAAAAAATTGAATGGTAAATCAAATCCGATTAATTATTGCTGCAATGCCGGAAATTTCGTTAAAAATTGTTTTGATTGATAATTATAGAAGAAGGAGAGATCTTTTTAACAAAAATGATTGAAGTCAAAAAAAAGTTAAGAAATATCTTGAAATTCATTGGATTATTTGAAATAATTCATTGAAAAATGTATCACAAAATTAGTTCATTTCAAGCATACGGATTGTCACCAATTAAAATCAAAATCAACCAATCAACAGTAGACATATAAATGGTATGAAACCAGGCTTTAAATAAAAGCCTTATTCATCTAAGACCTTTTACAGGAGGCTTTTTCCTTCGTCTTATTATCAAATGTTTAACTTAATTCAAGTATGTCGAGAGTGGAGCGAAAATTAGATTTGAACCGGACTATGCACTTCTCAAATGTTAAAGGTTAGAAATTAACTTTTTGTGACCTATATATAGTGACCTATATATAACAGCTAACATGTTACACTATTCATTTCCTGCTTATCAATTTAAATTAAATTCAAATTAAAGGATGTGATGGATAGAATGAATTCTCTCACATTAATATTTGTTGTTGTGTAAATGAGAATAGAATCAAGGAGAATTTATAAGGTAAATTTTAGAAACTGTAAAAAGTAATACTTGTCAAATTCAACCTTTTTTTTACATTTTTATTACATACTCGAATCCATTTGCATATGTGCTTCGAATTATAAAAATCAGAAATTTTGAATAAATCAAAAATTTTATTTAAAACAAAACAAGAAAAAAAATCGAAGGGTATCCATCACCCGAATTTACTGCAGAAAATATTGCAAATACATTGGAAATTTTTTGAAACATATCTGATTTTGTATTTGAGAAATCAGTAATAGCAAATGTTAAATGATGAGATGTGAAAAATTTAGAAATGGATGAAATTTTGTGCAAATTAAATGCTATTACAAATTATTACAAGAATTGGTTGTATCAAAAGCATCGTTAATTAAAAGAAGCTAGAAGAGAATATGATAAGAAGAAGAGATATATTCAAGCATTTCCTTTGACCTGTAATTTTTCGACATAAATAGCCATATTACACTACGATATGGAAGCTTAATAGAATATAAATTGTTTATATCAAATTCTTCAAAAATTAATTGAACAAATAAAAAAGTAAAATGTAAAATTTAATTTATAAAAAAAGAAAAAATGATAAGATAAATTTCATGATTAAATAGTATTAATGAAGTAATATGAAAAGGTATACCCGCCGAAACAATAGACAAAATACTTCCATTTATTGAAGAGATTGCAAAGAATGCAGACAGTTCATTTAATCTTATCAAATATACCCGAAACAATAAGCAAAACATTTCTGTTTATTAAAGAATCGTATTATCAATCTTATTTAATACATTATCTTTTATTATACATGCAAATTTCTTATCAATCGATTGCTTAAATATACTTATCGATCTTATCAAGCTATTAATCAATTTTATTATCTTATTGTATTAATTAAATCTTGGAAATTTACAGGAGCTAATTGTAATGGGTATCTTTTCCTTATAGATTACAGAACGCAAATGTTTGATATGATAAAGCATCACTGCTTCAATGACTTATAACATATCATATCATATCAGTTTAAAAACTGCTTACTTCAATCTACCCATTTCCTCATTTTGTCATTTGATCTTATCTTATCATGTCGCATTATTATAGCACTAACTGTAATTTAGCATTAAGAAAAAAAGGAAAGCTCAGTTAATTACTATGCAAAGTTTCAGTTTCATCCAAAGATATATTACACATGCATAAACGAATCAAATACACACAAAAAAGCAGAAATTAACAGAATAAAATGTAAATATGCACAGCTACCAATACTAAAAATAAAGGTCAATACAGGCATAATAGGCAAATTTTGATGAGCAAATAAGAAAGTTACAAAACTTTTTCAGAAAATAGTAGTAATAATAATGATAACTAATAATAATAATTAATAATAATCAATAATAATAATTAAAATAATAAATAATAATGCATATAATAATAATTAATAATAATATAATAATAATAAAATGTAATAAACAATAATAATTATAATAATAATAAATAATAGTAATAATAATGTGTCAGTAATAAAAAAGATAAACTGCGTCATTTGTAAAGCATGCAACAAAAATTGTCGTTCAAAACCGGTGGTAATTAGAGAGATTTCGAAAATATATTTCGAAAACAGTAAAAAATACAACAACAAAGAAGTGATATATAAAAGTAATGTAAAAAAAACACATCAAAACAGGTTGACCGTTAACCTTTAAACCTCTGAACCTTGAACTTATTGTAAATGAAAGACTTACAGATATCTATATAACTTATCTGAATGAATCCAAAATGTCTAAAAATTGTTACTCACTAAATATGAAATCAAATAAATTACAGAGTACTAAAATTGCTAAAATCATCCATAACCTTTTCATAATGAACCAATCAATGTAACTTTTTCAAAAAAAAAAATATCATAAAATATTATGCACACATATCGTTTAGAATGAGCATATTGACGCATATTTTGTTAATTTTCAACGATCAAATATTAAAATAGAAGAATCGATGTATTCTAATTAGAATGAAAGGAATTATTGGTCACCTATGTACGATACGAAGCGGTTCTTCGTCATTTTCTAAATCAATTTGAAAGCGATAATTTTGATGAAAAAGATGATGCTCCTCCTGTTGCTGCTTATGCTTTTGCTGTTGTTGTTGTTGTTGTTTTTGATAAACAATTGGGACATTATCATCAAAAGACCGTTGTTGAAAGTTTTTTGATACTGTTGTCATCTTTGAGTGTGATCCACTAACTCCAACAATCACTCGATGCGCACGACCGACCATTCCATTATATTCCCGCGGTGGTAGAGAAAGTTGTTGTTTTTGTTTTTGTTGTTGTGTGCACGATTGATGCTTTCGTAGATTATCAGGGTATTTACAACACGTTGTTTTCGTTGTTGTTGGAGATATGTAATATTTATTATTTTGTTTCAAATTACCATGTGTATTACCATTGTTGAGAGGAGTGGACATAAGGTGACCATTATCTGAATGATTCCATGAGATATTGTCAATTGGTACCGCATATACCTTTGTCATAGCTATACCAATATTAGCATAATGTATACCATCAATTTTTTCCTGCAAATCAATTCTTTTTTTTTTTTCTGTTGTTGCTAATAAATTTTATTTTCTAGCAATATCACACAAAAATTTAGTTAATTTAAAATAAAAATTCCCATATCAGTGAAGGAAAGAAGAGTGCTGCAAACGACATTCTATGAAATTATAGCAAATAAATTGTAATTTAATTTAATTTACTAATATAATATTTTAGTTTTTTTTTTCCTTTTTTTTGAACAATTAATGTTAAAACATTCGACGCAACAATGTTGCTTTCTTCATGCTCGGTATAAATTGATCAATAATTCCATTTATTCAAGTATTAGATATGTGTATATTCAATACTTAAATAATCGGAATTGAAAAACGCAGAATATGAATTAATAAGGAAAAAATTCATGCAATTTATGTGGAAAGAAAAGATTAAAGAAGAGATAGAAAAAAGAAAGATAAAATCATCTTTCTAATCACAACCACACAAAACATTAGTATTATTTAAAAAAGTTTCCACTTTTTTTTCTAATATTTTAAGTAATTAAGTATGATAAATTTGTTGTTAGTAAACAAGATGATGCTAGTTTTTAGTTACTAAAATGTAATACTGTTTGCTACAAATATCAGCATTTAATTTTGATATAAATCCAACAAATTCTTAACTGATATTAGTGCTTATTTTTTATTTAATCTTATTTCTTAATTCAACCTATCAACTTAATACTCATTTAACTTCATTGTTTCAGAAAAATTAACCAATCACCTATTGCTATAAATTTATGGTCAAAAATCTCAATAAGAAAAATTAAATTTTTTGGCAAATTTTAATTAATGTAATAAAAAATAAACAGTTTGTTGCATATCACAGCATTGTATTAGTAACATGCTCATATTGAACTTTTTAATTACCATTACGTATTGTTTTTCATTTTCCAGTAAAATTATTAGGTTGATGTTTGACGATAGAAATAAGCTAATCATATGCCGGGAGTGAATTATCTGATGAAAGTTTAGCATAATGCTAATTCATTAGGTTATCTTTCTAGATTACTTAATGAATTAGCTAGATTAGAAGATTTTTAATGATAACTAAAAAATATACTTTCAAAACAAAAAAGTATCTTAAATATAACACATTCACTTACTTATCCTTCGAGTTTTAGCCTGCAATTAATTATGAACAATGAATTGTTGATGGCTTAAAAAAAAGAAAGAAAAAGACACAGAACAAAGAATTTATAGTTGAAGGACAAGAAATCAATTATTAGGTAGAAGGAAATAGGTACTAAACAATCATTTAATTAATTTTTCATTAATTACAAAATACATTAATCGTAATCATTAATTAATGCTATACTCTAATACTTAATATCCTATCTTATTCATTTTTTCTTTCCTGTAAAGATGATATCCCATATCACTAAAACAAAGAAAAGCTAACCGAAGCTGTTTTAGCATTGGGCGAAGTTATTGTCGTTCTGTCATCGAACGCTTCGTCGCATTCTCGATCTATTGATGCTTTTGATTGAATTTTATTCTTTGAAATAAAATGTCGATTATTTGATGCTACCTTTGAATCATCTTTCTTATCATCCACACCAATGGTAGTTGTTTGACCGGTAGTGGAAAAATTAGTTCCGAATGGTTTTGGTACCGAATTTAGTAAATTCCCACTGCTAAATGTTGACGTTTCCTTCGAGCTGATAGAATTTTTCTTCATTACTGGTTTTTTATCTGTAGCGCTAATTTTTCGCGTGTAACGATACGGTCCAACACCTTCTCTTGTTGGTATTGTCGTTTCCTCTTCAACTATTGATGCATTTATCATGTCTTTCTTAGAAGACTTAATTGGCGATGATATTTTATCGTTCTTTTTCAAACCTGATGCAATCTTCTTTGAGGTACCAGTTGAACCATTTCTTGTTAATGTTGAAGTATGCAAAGGTTCGGCAGACTCTTCATAATCTAATGAATTCTGCTTATGAATTGGCTTTGTAATCGTTGTTGTCCTCAGTGAATTCTTCACATCATCCGATTCAGCAGTCTTTTTCCGTGAAGATCGACACGGCTCTTCAGCTTTACGAGCAATACATGGAGATGGAGGTGGCTGTGATTCATCATCCTTAATCCATGGTGGTTTCTTAATTCGACCTGGTTTGACTGTTTCTTCGGATGTTAAATGAGCTTCTGGTGGATTCTCGAATCGTTTCTTAAATTTAGAAATATCAACTTTTGGCACAGCCCGTATTAAATGATTATTTCGTCCTTCTGCTTCCTTTTCTGGTTCAGAGGATTGATCCGATAAGATTTCATCAGGTCTCGTCGGTGCTGCATAGGTTTTTTTGGACACTGCTATTGGTTGTTCATTTTTAACAGATGATTTTCGTCGTAATTTTGATCCTTTCGTACCCGATTTCTTTCTCATAGAACTTTTGGTATTTGAAGTTTTTTGTTTTGCCGGCGGTATCTTTTTCTCCTCTTCGACGATTTTCTCTCCTTTTTTCTGGCACCAAATAGGTTGAGAAGCTTTGTTGGTATCATCATCGGTGGAAAACTTACGAACCATTCTTCGGATGCTACTTTCATTTCCAGTTGCCATCGCTTGTTCATGTTCCTCGGTATATCTTGTTGAAGCAGACACGGTTGGCTGTTCTGTGGCCGTGTCACCAAAAATTTTTCTCATCCGAGAAATACCAAATTCATTACTGTCTACTTCTCCATCTAATTTCCTGGATCGATTCAAACTTTGTACAGGGCTGTGTGATGCCTCTCGGTCGCTACCACCAAACATTTTGATTCGATCACGGGCCGAACCAGCTGGAATCTCAGCTTCAATCTGTTTACGAGTTGGTATCGGTGATGAGTAGCATTCATCAGCTTTCCGCTTTTCCGGCAATTGTAATGTTATCGTTTCCGGTTCGCATTCCTCAATATCTTCATCACCATAATTCACGACATCAACACTAACATTGATCAATGGTAGTAGATTTAATGGTGATTTTGTAGACGATGAGTTATGAGAAGTTGATGTGGCACCTAGTCTGCTACTAGTTTCCGGAACAATTGGTGCTGGTGAAGCAAAGTATAAATCGTTCGATTTTTCAGGAGGAATATTTGAAAGAGAGCTAAACCTTGAGGTGCCAATGCTGGAAAGATCGCTCAGGCTTTGGCTGCAGTAAACATCATCCTCATAATTTGACGTCGAAGGTGACGATCGTCCTGGGGACCTTACGCCGGAATCATCGTCATTGATTATCGCAGAACTTTTGTCATTTGTAACCGTTTTCCTTAACTTTACACCTTGTCGTATGGAACGTAACAATTCATCTCGATCCACGGTAACTTTACCGCCTAGTTTCATCAATGCTGGTTTTGGAGATCGTGAACGTCGGATGGGTTCTGCGGATGGAATCGGAGGTGGTGGTGGTACAAGTAACGGAGGTGGCGGAGGTGTCACGGCAGGTTCCAATGGAGCATGATGATCTGGAGATACGTCGCGGCTGACTGGAAACGGTGAACTACGATCGTTGGTTTCTACTTTACGTAACTTAACACCACCTCGTATCGATGCTAACAGTGCATCGCGGTCTATCGGCTGCTTACCGCCAAGTTTCAGCAGTGCCGGATTCGTGATTGGTTTCACAATTTTGTTCTGGTGCACTTGTGATGATAAGAAATCCGGTGACGGTGGAGGTGGCACAGGCGGTGGTGGAACAGATGTAACATCAAGATGTGTTGTTGAGTTTGATAAAACGGCTGTTTCTGGAATGGGAGATGCTGCACGGCTTAAATCATTACGCACAGTTCCGACACCGATAGGTGCACTTCGGTCATTGGTTACAGTTTTGCGCAGTTGCACACCGCCATGAATTTCGTTGAGCAATTTATCGCGGTCAAAATTGGCGCTACCGCCAAGTTTTAGCACGGCTGTGGCTGGAGGTGCTTTTGGAGGTGGTGGTGCCGGTGGTACCAACGGTACATCTGTATTTTCGATATTTTTTCCATAAAAAACAGGTTTCTTAGCATCCGGTCGACTATTATAAGCAGAAGTGGAAGCGATGGAATCAGGTGGAGGTGAGTAACCACCACTTCGTACACGTCCAACGCCAGTCGGTGCGCTTTTGTCATTGGTAAGCGTGTGCCTCAGTTGCACACCGCAACGAACTTCATTCAAAAGCTTGTCTCGATCAAATATAGGCTTCACCGTTACCAACTGAGGAGCTGGCTTCGATTTCGGCTTCAACTTCTGCGGTAGCTCAGGTGGCGGTGGTGCTACTGGTGGAGGAGGTGGCGCTCTCGATTTTGACGTATTACGAGCCAAACTATGCTGACCCATCTGTACCGGTCGAGCAAGATACATCGTATTTGGTAGAAAAGTATGATTTATTTCAAGCAACTTTTTATCGGAATAAGAATTATCGAGCTGTTCCGTTCGTATCGTTCGCTGATGCCATCCATAAAAGCATAACCAAATTCCTGAAATTGGCATATAAAAGAAACATACAACAAAATATGAAATAATAAAAAGATAAGAGTGATCTGTTGATGCCAATCAATCAATATTTGGTCCGTATCCATTTCTTATTAATAAATTAAAATAAGCTATTAACAAATCATAAATAATTTTAATTTATTGATAAATATTAGCTAAGTTAAATGGATGCTAAGTTAAACTTCTAAATTAAGTAGTTAAATAAATACTAAGTTAAACTTCCTTAATCTTACTCCCATTTTGCAGTTACAACCCAAAAACATTAAAAAATAAAAATCAATTAAGCATTAATTTATTATCGCTTAATCAGTTTATTAAATCAAATATCACTTCCAAATTTGAATAACTCATTCAGCACAATTTAAAAACAGCATCTGTAACCAGCTTCATCAGAATTCTCTTATATTTTATTGTGAAAATAAAACATGTAAACTCTCTCCCTCCTTTTTTTCCCTCTCTCATTCTCTTCCTCTCACATACACACATTTAATTGTAAATTTAGTAGAATTAAAAAACATCTGAATCATTCTGAATCACAATGAATGACAAATAATTGTCTCAAATTTAAGCTTATTTAAAATGTATTAATTGAAAATGTTGCAAGAATAATTACCGCATGCTCGACGATAAATTTAACATTGTTATTTTTAAATTTTAATAATAAATATGATAATATATTCCTATTTTAGGATTAAGGAGGTTCCTTTTTTTTTAAAGAAAAAGTAAAACATAAAGAAATGAAATATATTTCACTTATTTGATTAACTACATAAATAGTAACAGTTTAGTAAGACGAATTTTTAATAAATTCATTTTTTGAATTAAAATATTTAATTAAATTTTTCGTTAAATAATCTCATATTATCAAAATTATTCCGTATAAATTGTCAAATCATTGGATAAAATTGTTGCAGTGGAATGAAACAACAAGCAATAAAGAAAACATTCTTTATATCTAAAATAAAATAAAAGTTAATTATCATATCATAAAAATTGAAATTATCGATAAGAAGCAAAAAAGAAGGATCAGTTATAACCTTTATAATCGGATGACGTTCAATGAACATCACTGTAAAACGGTGTTGTCCTTGACCTCACAATTCTTCACTGATATCTTCAATCTGCAATAACAAAATAATTTAAAAATTTTTTTAATTCTTTAACTTTTTCGTTTTCTTTCTCTCTTTCTTTCTCTCGTTTAGTCTCGAATTTTGTACGCAAGAAAAGATGAAAAATACATTTGAGAAACATTTCACATAAAAACTTTTGTATTTATGAAGAATGCAGAAATACACACTAATTCCACGTACGATCAAAACACGTCACATCATTTATTAAAATTATATTTTGGTTATTGGATGATGCTTTTCGTTACTTTAGGAATAGAATTTGGATTGATAAGTCTTTATTCAGACTAGTAAGAATTAACAATTGGCCTACTAGCAGATTGTAGATATATAATTAATAATTGGAATTTGAGGATCAAAATTCAGAAGTGGCATACCATACTATATGCAATCAACAGTAAAATAATCCAAAGAGTCTATTTCAATAAGCTAATTATATTAATAATAAAGTAAAGGTCTTAACTTTTTTCATCACATGAGCTAGTAATTTTAAAATTTGAAATGCATTAATGATGGAAAGAAAAATGCAATGCGTAATGTGCATTTCGTGATTCTCACCAAATTTATCACATTCGCTTCATAATTCTTCACAAATCTGTCACATTAATATTTGAATTAAAAAAAAATACAAGAAATCTAAATTAAACTTAAGTTACAAAAAAAAAAAAATCCTTGAGAATCAGAATTTGTACGACCAATAGTTGTAACTTAATTGTAGAATCTTTTGCGAATACAATTATTGATATTGCAATATTATAAGTTAATCACTGTGAGATGAGTGTAATGATAGTACAGCTCAAAGATATTTGCATAATATTTTAGATATAAAATGAAATTTGAAAAATAGAGTGAAATAACAAACAATTCAATAATATTCAATATATTTAGCCATAAAATTAGTTGCAAAAGTGATTAAACTTTCAAATATACGAATAGCTCATTTATTAGATATTAGCTCAATTATCAGGTATAGAATGAATATTAAAGAAAAAATGAGAAGTAAATGATTCAATCTGTGACAAGGAATGAATAGTAGGCCAATTTTAGTTGACATTATCAAAGAGAGGGAGAGAGAGAGAGAGAGAGAGAAGAAGAAGTAATCAACTGAAGTATGAGATGGATGAACTGATTTTTGTTTAAAAACAATTGTTTCAACTCATTAGAAACACAAATACTGCGAAAAATTGCAATGAGCGGAACTCGAAAAGAACTGAAACTGATTAGCGATGATAATCGATGATGAGCTAAAATTAAAAAGTTGCAAGTATGAAATGAAATAGCTTGTTAAATTGAGTATGTCTGAAAGCTTGTCTAGAAAAAAAGATTGCTTAACAAAAATTTCACAAATGATAATAATTGCAAGAGGAAGAAATAAATTAGCACTTTTACTATATTCCAGTTTTAATCAAAATACACTTCTATTGCTGGATTAATTTGAAATCAAACAAATTAAATTGAAAAATTTGTCCGAAGTAATAATATTCAAAAAAATATCGTAAAATAGTTCGTTAAATTTTTATTCGAAATTATTATTATGCTCTAAATTTATTGACATAACATTATTCTGTTTAAAATTTTTCCTATTGAATAGCGAATGAATCAAATTTGAATCGAAATAAATATTTCCGAATTTTTACCATTTATTTTTCATATAAATTAAATTATTGGCAATAATAGGATTTTTAAAAAAAAACCATTTATTTTTCATCTAAATTAAATTATTGGCAATAGTAGGGTCCTTAAAAAAAAACTTTATAAAAAATGGAAATTTACTTGACAATTTGAAAAATTTATAATAAAAAAACTCAGAAAAATGGAATAAACATAGTTCTATTTGAGAAAATTGACTATTCCCTTCTGTATCATAGGGAATTTGTGCATTTTTTCAATATTTTTATTAGCCACCACATTATTACAACATTAAGTTTAACGTAGTTCACTATAGTTCATAAATTAATTTTTACAGTAATCTGGAGGCTAAACTTTTTGTAATTATTTGAAATTAGTTACTAATGAATTTCACATAAAAATTTATCAAAAAACAAAACAATAGTTAAAATTACGTGGAAAAATATGAATTAAACGCTTGTAGTAGGAAGGAAATTTAATAAAATGATAAATGCTTTTGCAATATAATTATTGAAAATAATTATCTAATGCAGTTTAAAAAAAAAGTAGAAAAAAAATTTTTTTTTTAACAAAATGAAAAGATAAAAAAGAAATGTAAAGTTGTTGGAAGCGCTAAAGGAATAACACAGCTAATCTTGGAAAGCTTGAAAAAGTTTTTGAACTTTATGAGAAAGATTTTTAACCTATGAGAAAAACAAAAAGGACATTATATTTATTTGTTAACACTTTCTTTTTTTTGCAAACAATTTTAAATGTTTGCCTCCATTTTTTTTATTTTTAAACTTAATGGAGAAATTGAGAAAGATAAAAATTGTACTTTGTACTAAGAGCTTTTTAGCTTTCTAGCCAACTGACAAATATCTTAAAGTTTCATCAAAAGCTACCTAAAAACTATGAAATATTCGGGTTGAAAAAAAAGAGAAAGAAAGGAAGAAAAAAGAGAATCGAAATAAAAGTAATATAGCAGAGAAGAAGATAGTCATGGAATTGAGAATGTTTTGAAGAAAGTAAGAGAGAGAATTTCAACATGTTCAAAACCAATCATTGAAATGTTTGATTACTAAAGTTCGTGAACAGCTGATAAATTTTGTAAATATTTTAGTAAAAATAAATTTGATAAAATCATTATTCATCATTTTAAACGGGATGAATAGATTTTATTCTCAAATTTGATCAAAAAATTGGAAAAAAAAATTTGCATCTTACATTTGAATTACCTAATTTTTCTTCCTTTTTTTTTTTTATTTTTTTCTTCGCACTATAAAAGTTTCAAATAAATTATTACATGTGGCGCAATAAATAATTTTAAGTGTTAAATGTTATTGTAATGTTATTATACCATTGCAAAATCAATTACTTTTGTTGTAAATAAAAAAAACTCGAAAAATTAATAGATAATTTTTCAGCAGAAAAGTAGGCCATACCATATTTAAAGAAACTCCAATATAGCTAGTTTCAATACAAAAAAAAAAAAGGAAATTTAATTCTTCGAAATTTTAGCATAACCATGAAGTGTTGTTGAGGAAAATGGAATGAAATTAGAAATGAAAGAAAACAAAATCGAAAATGTCATGAAATAACTTTCAGCAATGTGATAAATTCCATTTCATGATGCTTAAAGTGTAAAGAATTTTAACGAAGTTTGAAATGATATCTAATCAATTAACAATTGATATAATTAAATTTAAAAAATTAAATGCAGCACTCCATGTAATTAATATGGCAATTAACAATGGAAGACTTTTGCTAATATTTTTATAAATTAAAAAAAAATTGAGCAAGTCATTAAAATTTTTAATTTATTTTTCAATTGATTTGAAATTTTGATTTTAAAGCTTCGAAGATTCCTTTTCCATGTGTAAACTATATTTATATAACAATTACAATAAATGAATGAGAAAAATCGTTTCTTTAGATTTCTATATGATCAAATTGCACTAAACTGAAAAAAAAAATTTTAGAATTTGTAAATCTAAGCAATCAAAGAAGAAAAAACTTTTCAAGAATTTTAAACTTTTTAGCTTCATGTTTTAATTAACCTTATTTTTTCTCCTCCATCACCTGTATCATCTTATGCAGATTACAATAACTTAAATTTCAAAAACAGACAGAATTAAAAATTAAATCTGTTAAAACAAAAAGACAATAAACAATAAAAAATGATAATAATAGAAATATTTATAAAACTCCAAAAAAGAAAATGAAAATACTTTAGAGATTTCAAAGCAGTTTTTAAATGTGTAAAAAATTAAATTTGTTTACATATTTTTTTCTCACCGATTAATATCACTGGTGAATGTTTTCAAGATGAGAAATTTTTCCAATAAAATTATTCCTTAATAGACTGAAAGTTTTTGTAATAATTTTTTCTCAGCCAGGAAAAAAAAAATTTACCTTTCATACCAACAAATCCAATCTCATCTAAAATTACCAACCATTAATCACTCATTTTATCGCTGTCACAACAATTTTTACTGTTAACTCCTATCTACCTCATTTTCAATCAACTTCACTTTCTTTTTTTCTCTCTCTCTTTCCCTCTATCTTTTAACTACCATTATCATAATATCTTCTAATAATTAATTGATATTTCAATAAATGTAATAGATGCAAAATTTATAATATATTTAATGGAAAATGAATTTTTCTCCTATTTTTTTTTTAAAATCATTTCTTCATCTCTTTTTTTAGACTGAATAGAAAATGTGACAAAATGAAAAAATTGTGACCTCTTTTTCCAAAAAAAAGAAAAAAATTTTCTTCTTTCGCTTACAATAAGTAATAATATGTTCTCTCATTAATAATTGTAAAAATTATGGTAAATAAAAATGATTTAAGAAAATAGTTTCTCGTTTTTTTTTCGAACTCTTTAAAGACATGAATTTAGAATTAAGAAAATCAAAATAAGATAACATGACAAAAATTGCGTTGGAAAATTACTTTCATATCAGTTCAGTTATCATTATGATTAATTGTAACTTAGAGGAATACTATTTTATTAAAGAAAATGAATGAATTTTTTATTTCTTAAGAAATAAACATGCATACAAACGCATATTTAAATGATATATCACAGAATTCAGATACTAGCTTGAAGTTTCCAAGAAATATGCTTATCATAGTTACGCAATTATTATTATCAGTAACATATAAAAAGGATTCTGATTAGAGGAGAAAAAAACATTTGTTAAAAGAACATTTAGTAACCAATAAAAATTTCAAAAAAGAAGTACAATTTTAATAGGTTTCAAAATTTCCACCCAAATGAAAAGATAATTATTGGAAATTTACAAAATGTTGTCAAATTGTACTATTTTGAAATTGTAATTCAGTGGTGCATAAAGTTTGAAACTTTACAAATAATAGCAAAGAAATGAGATGCGCAAAAGGTAGAAGAAAGGTAAAAGGTAAGTGAATTGAAAATGCAAATTATTCATGACATGATTTTGTGAGAAATTGTTGTAAAAATAGCAGATGGATAGGGATGAAATAGGATAGAAAGGATAGAATGCTTGAAATAAGCGAACAAAGAAACAGATGAATAAATAGGCAAAGTGATAAAAATTAAACTTTACAAGTTATTTTTAGTATAGGTAAGAGAAAAAATTAGGTAGAATGATAAGATGAAAATAACTTAATCAATGTTCATAATAAATTTACAATAAATGGTTCATTTTATTTTGATATTATCAAATTTTAACTATATTATAAATGAAAAGGAAGAAAAAATGATACAATAGAGAAATAAAGATAAACAAAAAAAAAAAAAATGATAGTGTGAAATTTGATAAAAGCTAAACTTTAAACATTTAAATATTATTGTAAAGAAGAATGCATAAAGTAATTAGGCCAAAAGGTATCATAGAAATTTTTACATGATGAGCATATATCATTTTCTCTTCCTCTCTTTCATCTCAAAATGACTTATCAATTAAACTGTACGAATTCATTTGATAAATAAATGAAGAGAGAGAGAGAGAAAGAGAGAGAGGGTTCATTGGTAGATGAGAGAAAATGAATGAGGTCAAATTAGTTGTAGTAATGAGATTGAAATGTACACATTTCATTTTAACCTCCACTTCATAAAAAAAAATTTTCAAAGAAAGTGCATTATTATTTAAAACTACTTCAATATGTTTTCATCTTTTTTTAAAAAAAAGCTCAAAAATTAAAATATGAAGAAAAAAAATAAGTGAATAGATAAAGCTTTCAATAATTTCATCATAATATTTGAAATGAGAATGAATAAAAAGCGTCACATATCATGCAGCGCTAAATGTGTCAGTGATTGATCAAATTTAAAGTTCGATTAGATAAATTGATTTCTCTTAAACTTATACAATTTCAATATTTTCATTCTTGCTGTAGTTGCACATTGAAAGTAAAAGTTTTTCAAGTAAAAGATGTATTGCAAATTAAGTTGTAAGTTTGCAAGTCTCTCATCTTTCCGGTCAATTTACCCTATTGTAACTCTAAAATACATAAAAAATTTTTTGAGGAAAATAAAACCAAAAAACGCCATATTTCATACTTGTAATAATTAGTCTAATTATCTCTTAAGTCTAATTTATTCATTATCAGCAAGTAAATCAACGTATCAATGTGTCATCAATTCTAAATGGAAAAATACTGTAACTTTTGTATAATAATTAAAAAGAAAATAAAGTTAAACTGTTTGAAAAAAAAAAACAAAAAACGAAGAAAAAAAGTGTCCTTTGAACGGATTAAATATAAAGCAATGCAGTAAAAAGATGGAAGAAATTTTTGAATTTTAAGAATTATTTCTTTTTTTAATATCAGTTGCAATGAACAGATCAATTAATGACTTCATTGCTTGCCGGATTCAGTAAACATAAAACGAAATATAAAATTGCTAGAAAATTTTTCTCACAAACCAAAAAAAATTTTGATAATTTGAAAAAAATGAAACTTTGGCTATTGTTTGCTAATAATAAAAAAAGTACACAATTGATGTGGAAAGCTTTTTTTTTTTTTAGAAATTTCGGAATGATCTTTTTCATGTGAAAAATGATAAATTATGAGATTTATTGCTATTTTTGATTAAATTTACTAAAAAAGATAAAAAAAATATTTTTCAATTCATTGCTTTGTTTTTTTCATGAATTTTTCCATAATTAATAATTAAAGATATAATGAATAACAATTATAAGTAAATGAGAGCAAGAATGCATGTTTGCAGATATGCATGTAATAATTATACATGTAAGACAGGAAAATATTTTAATATTCTAAAAACAATTTAATTTCAATTTCTCACTCAAAAATTTAGGAATAAAATTAATGATATGTCCTGAACACTAATCGAATTAAAATCAAAAACCTCCTTTCTCTCCTTCAAAACAATTCAATGTTTACAATTTAATGATTCCTCTTTTTTATTATGCAAATGTTTTTCAAAATCATTTTTTTAATTAATCTTATTGTTGAAAAGAAAGAAAACGAAATTTGGAATAAGTTTTTTTTAAATTTTTCTTCCAGAATTTTTTGAACGAATTAAATTTTTGAATTGTTTCAACTAATCTAAAAGTTTAGGCAAAAAAGAAAAAAGAAACCGATGGGTTTCAACGGAACAGAAGTTTAGTGAAGCAATTAATCTCTTGTCTTTTTGTTGAGTGATGAAAAACTAAAAATTTATAGTTTGCATTTTCACAAAAAAAATTTTAAAAAAAAAAGGAAGAAAGTTTTTCGTTTTTTCTTTCTTTCCTTGAGAAACTGAATTCGAGTGGAAATGAAATACTAATAAATAGAGGGAAACAAAGAAAAGAAAAGAAAAGAAAACGAATAAGACTAATGAAAGATGAATTTCCGGAAAGATAATTTGGTAACTGTTGCATTCTCCGATATTTAACAGTAATCATACGATTAGGGAAATTTTTGTGGATAATTCTCGGAAAAGTTTAAGGAATGAAAGTTCAAAAATAATGTAAAAAAAATTGTGGTTTTCTTTTTTTCTTTTCGCTAAGCTTAATTTGCACGAAAGAATCAGTCGTCACTGCTAAAAGATAAATGGAAGTGAATTTCTCAAAGAAGTTTTATTGCAAAATTGATGAATAGAACCAGATTAGCGATAAATGATAGATATTTGATAAATATTTTCAGCAATTCCAAAAAATTTACATTAAACATTCCACAGTTAAAGCATACATCCCAAGAATTAGACTACTGATACTTTATTGAGATAGGTAGTAAAATTTTCGAGTGAAAATATTAGTAGATTAAATGTTATAAATATTAAATATCTGTAAAAAAAATTCAAAATGTTGCAGATGGGAATTAAAATTTTAATTCATTATTTATATGCATTAAAAGTGATCGGAATTAGTGTCATAGAAGCAGTCAATATCATAATGTATGCTAAATTCTCTTAGCTCTTAATTTAACTCATGAGCTATATATATGGACATTTTTGAGATTGAATTGTGCTTTAACTTAGCCATTCAACAACAATTTATCTCAATATTTGACCAATGATTCGATACTATCTGTTTGTTGCTACTTCACTATTTAACAATGATGAAAATTTAACTGAAAATCTTAATTGAAATATCACAATTGAAAGAACAAATTGAAAATAGCAATTAAAAATTTTAGGTAATAATTTAAATCTTATCAGTGCTTTTGATAAGATGGGTCATCATATATGCTAGTCATTCTCTCCTTGTTTGTTAAACATCTTTGTTGAAATCTTTGTTGACGAATCACTCAAGATAGAGCAGGAGATGCCGATAAGGGTAGCAGTGGAAAGGGGAGAATTGTTGGTATTTATGCCAACAGTCATCTAAATTCCAACTGATACGATCGGACCGGTCAGTTGGTTGATTAAATAATTGACAATCAATAATCTGTTAGAATCAAAACGATATTCCAGAAATTCTTGGAAATGAAATTTATGCCATCCCAAAGTTCGACCTCTTCTATAACATTAAAATTAATTTTGCTTACCAATTTATACAAATGAAATTTCATACTAAATCATCTTTGATGGATAAGAAATAATCAATTATTAAATAAAATCATTTCAGAATAGAAAGTAAAATATGGCTGAAAAGGAAATAAAAAGAAACAATCTTTTAGTAAGCCTAAAATAGGCAGAAGATATTACTAGTTTTAATAGAATCTGATAATAGGACATTTAATGACATTTCAAATTGTATGTTGACAATTAACAATAGCATGTTCTTTTCGAAATAAACCCATTGTTAAACATCTCAAATCTCCAAAAATTCCCATTCTGACATAAAATTCAAACCAATTTCAATCGAGCCATAGAGATATTAGCATTAGTAGTAGTAGTAGTAGCAACAGCAACAACAGTAAAGTAACAAAAATGACGGTAACAACAAACAACAACAACAGCAATAAGAACACTGACAACGACAATAACAACAGTAGTAACGACGACAGTAACAATAATAGCAACAACAATAACAATAAGTACAGAATGTGGAAATGAAGAATAGAGATAATTTTTTTATTGATGAGAAAAAATTCATTGATAATCATCCAACATGGGAAGCTAAATGGACTAGAAGAAGGTGATTTAGAAGAACGGTTGAATTGGAAATCATTAAATACTCGATAATTCACTGCCATTACCGCCACTCACGACTATTACCACACCACTACCACTACTACCGCCATTATCGTCAATGTAATAATTGAAAATGGACAAGGAGGAGAGAGAGAGGAATCAAAGAGTTATTGAATAATATTCTCCTTCACTTCAAATGCTCGTCTATTCAAAATCTGCCAGAAAATATCATCTATTAAACATTACCTTATCAAATAAGGACAAGTATAACAATTGAAATATTAATCAAATTATTGATTTATACCAAATTTTTACTTTATTTTTTTCACTTTTTTTTATTTCCTTTATTTTTTTGTAAGAAACATTTTTTTTTTTTTTAAAGACAAATGATCATTTGATTTGCAATCCTTTTATCCTCACACTGTAATTTGAAAAGACTTTTCAGCGTTTAGTAGCTAAATATTCGAAATGGTTGAAGCATTAAAAATTGTTTGTTATTTGTTAGTTTTTTTTTTTGAAATGGTCTTAATAAATGTTTTAGTTCACTTTTCATTAACAAATTTGATCTCAATTATTAATGTATTGGATATTAGTAATTGATTCAGACAGAGTGAAAAATAAGAGAAAGTTTATGAGAACTAGAATATATTAAAATTTATGAATTGTTGAACTGAATGAAATTCAAGTGTAACTTTTAGTTAAATTGTTCTATGAGTAAATGAGAAAGATTTGTATTTCATTAATAAATTAAACTGGATTACGAAATAATTCCAATTCATGAATTTCAATTTTTTTGATCATTGGATAAAAAAGAACAAACAAAAATAAAGCTTAATTAAAAAGAAAGAAAAGAGACACGGTATACTTGCTATAAATATGTAATTAGAGATAATTCAATTATCCCTAATTATCCAATGAAATTTTAAAATAAATTTGAATATAAAATTTCGAATCCTTCAATCTAACTTGTTTTTCTGTTTACGCATATCAAATTTTCATGTACTTTAAAAATGTGTAGGAAAAAGTAATTAAGTATAAAAAAGAAAGATTGTTTGAAAGTTTTTGTTAAATTCAAGAAACACCGAAGGCTCTAAAAAGAATAGATAATTTTAATCATTAAATCTAAATTGAACAACAAGCAAAATTAATATATGAATACTCTCTCCTTCTCTCTCCAGTGGTTTATTATAATTAACTCTAATTTGTAATTATACCATAACTGATGAACCGCCGTCTTACATCAAATAATAGACTTTTGTACAAAGTATTATAAATTAAGTACCATATGATCTTTGATAAATTTGCAAAAATTTATCATAATTTTAATTAATTTATAGGTAAATAGGAATCAAATAACATCTTTAATATGATCCCATAGAATCATTCCTTAACATTTGCATTCATTACTAAATAACTAAATCAGTACTTAAATTTTCACAAAGTAAACATAAGACTTATTAAAATAAAAATTTATTAAATGAAAAAATAGAAAATGATAAATAAATATATGGAAAAAAATTTTTTTTTTGTTAAGTTCCATCAAAAATCTGCTTTTCTGTAATATTAAGAAATAGCATTGATTAATTTCGAAACTGATTTTCTAAAGAAACAGAAACTGATTAATTTTTTAAAGATAGTGTTAATTAGAGATGATTAACAATGACATGTATGAAGGAAAAGTGGAAATCTAAATTGTAATTGCTAATGATATTCTATTAGTAACAGTAATAGTAATAATTGGTAGTAATGGTAATAGTAATAGTAACAATAGTAGCACGAAGAATAAAGACTTTTGTATTTGAAAAACTAACAACCAGTGGGTGGGTAAAAATTTAACCGATGATGACGAATGACAAATGCTAAAACTAGATTCATAAAAAATTACAATTGAAGAATTTTAAAATTAGAAAGTTTTTCAAATGTAATACAAATAATGATTGGTAGAATACGTACGTTTAAATATATTAGATATTCAATACACGTATATGTACGTACATATACGTGTATTGAATAAACAATGCATATATTTTTGTATTTGAATGGGAAAATGTTGAGTGATAACAAATGATTTGAACGTTTTGTTAATGGTTCATATATGAAACTAATTCAAATATAAACAAATAAATAAACATTTACAATGATTTATATTATTGCATTTTTTCATTGTATAATTACCAGTAAAATTTAATTTAGCACAAAATAAAGTTTAGATGATGAAACTGAGAATTTTCAACGTTTAAATTTTGAAACTGATATTATTTGAAATACTGATAGTGTTATAAGCATCCAATGAAAATTCAAAAAAAAAGTATAAATAACGGAAACAATGATATATTTCCGTGATCATAAAGAATCAGAATGATAAGACAGACATGTGTTAGCTTTGATAGGATTTGAATACAATAAAACTTAGAATAATCGCAATAATAGCAACAATAAAAATGATAATAGCAATAAAATTTTAATGATAATGTTAGAAAAGGTGTAAATAAGATCATCAATGTTAGACTACAGATTTTCGAGACATGTGTCACCCATTACCGTCATCAACATTATCATAATTTGGTTTACCCCATGCTACCCTAACCAATCTTTTCTTCCTTTTCATTCTTTTTGATATTGGCGTTCGGTTAACGATGGTGTAATTTCTTCCTTACATCAACCTTGAAATAATCAACCAACGACGACTATCAACTAACTTCACCTTCTACCTGTAAATACCTTTTCTCTACTTTCCACCCTTTTCTTTTTCGTTTACTTATTCAATCCATATCAAATCAATCATCGATCCATCGTTCTATCCATTCAGTCAGAAGGACAAAATAGCCATTGGTGACACATCTGTCGCAACCACAACAACAATCAAATCTGATGTATCATCCATTCATTTGTCCTTCACCCACTCATTGTAAATTTGATTCAATAATTTATTAATTTTATTGATCTTAAATCATTATATACAGAATAACAATAATAATTAATAATATAATAATAACAATAATATAATATTATGATAATAATAAATAATAATAATAACGAATATTGTGATTTTTTTGTTAAATTGTGCTCGAAAATGCATCGTATCCTTCCTTCGTCTTTTTTGTTTTATCGAAATGTGAAATAGTATTTAGCATACCATAGTAATTTTTACTCTCTCAAAGTAACACAACAATATCATTTCACTTACTTAACTTAAGCTATTCCAATTTACTTCCAAAGTAATAAGAGAGAATAAAGTATAAGTTATCAAGAAAACTGTTAATCAAATTCACAGTTATTCGTTTTACTATCACCGTAAAAACTTTTGATAAAAAAGATGCACAAAAAGAAGGAAAAGAAAATCAGATTGAATAAAATTATACATTATTAAAATTTAACTTTATATTAACTTCATCTTCCTTTTTCCTCTACTTTTCTTCCCTTCTCCCTACTTTATTATTATTAGTCATCATTTAAATTTGTACTTTGATATTTATCCCTTCTGTAAACAAAATGAATCAGATAGAAATATATATTTCATATTTTCTTCCTTCCCCTCCGTCAAGAAAAAACAATGGGGAAATTTTACAAAAATCAAATGTTGATATGATCAAAATTTTGTTACTTACTTAATAAAATACGAAATAAATCGATCGGAAGAAAAGTGATTTTATTTTCACTCCGTTTATCCACATGTTTTACTTGTAGATCTCCTTGTTTCATTCATCTTTCTCAGTTTAAGTTCCTCAAATTTTTTAATCTTATAAATTCATTTTCCAACTCATCTTCCGATAGAAACTTCAATCAAATTAACTAAACTTCATTCACCATTCAATTGATCAAAATTTCAATATTAAATATCAAAATGTTTAAGAAGACTAAGCGTTAGTATTTGCATTTCTGGTCTCCTTCTTCCGGAAAACTTCCATGCTCCATTCCTATCCGTCCATCTATTCAGCACATTTTTCCTGACGGCAGAAGTAAAAACTGATTAATCATTTATTAGAAAAAAAAAATTTACGTTTGCATTCCTTTCACCAAAAATGAGTGAGTAAAAATGATAATGATATGATTTAATAATCAAACTTTAAAATGATATAGATTAACATGAGAACTGATCATAAATATACGGAGAGATTAGCAAAATTTTATGAATTTCATAAAATTGGGATATAGGTATTAATAAAGATCAAGCTATAAGTGATGATTTATGTCTAAACTTACTTTGTTAGAGTATATCATATAAAGATAAAATTTAGCAAGCTAAGTGTAACCATAATATTCCTATCATTTTTTTTTTTTTTTTTTTTGTTAACAATAAATTAAACATCTGATAGATTATTATTAATTAAATTGTACTCATTTTGCAACTTGCATCATATCTTAAAAGAATTCGTTTATGAGATATATAATATGCGCACTTGTCTTTCCTGTCACTTTAATCAACGATACCATTTGTTTTTACTATTTAATTTTTTATACTGCTATACTTTAATATTAATTCATTCATACATCTTAAAATATCTGTCATATGACACAGCGCCTTTCAATTATTTCATGATATTAACTAATTAATTCCTTTAACTTAATTATGCCATTTATTCTCTAATAGCAGTATATTTTCTCTATGATACAAAATGGACATTAACTGATCTACTATTGCAGGTAATGAAAAAATCAATTTTAACGAGGAATGTATGTGAGTGAGTCTATATGGATCTGCTTAAAATTAATGTTTGTATAATAAAGTAAGCAAAGCAGATGAGCTCAAGGCTTCACTATTAGTTATGATAACAATATAACGTATCTATGAAGAAATTGATGGATCAGAAAGGACATACATACATACATCAAAATTTTGTAATTAGTCGCATATCATTATTGATAAGAACACTACAAAAAGTTGAGAAGAAAGTGAAAAGAAGAGAAAAAGTAAGAATTCAATTACTCAAATGTCTAGAGTATCAGTATTATGATAAGAACAATCAGACCTCAATAGATCAGATCATGGCATAAGGCTGATGATGGAAGGGTAGATTTTAATGAATGATCGATTGATGAAGTGAAAAAAAATTGAGAGGAAGGATTAAAAAAAATCTGATAGTAACTACATTGATAATTTGGAAAATGAGCAATGTTTGTAGATTTATTGATTGATCATTAGATCATCAAATATTACATATTTCAAGGATATTTAGCAAAAGTTTATAAAGCGATGAATTCTATAATACATTTCGTCTTCCTCATTTCCGTCCCAGATTAATTATATGAGCAAAATCATCACAAAATAATAATAATAATAATCAATAATGATAATATAATAATTAAATGAGAATGAAGTAACCTTCAATTTCTAAAACTGAATCATACGTGAAGTTAGGCCAACCAAAATTATTGTTTAATAAAAATTTTAATTTGCAGGTTAAAATTGTCAAACAATCGAATGGTTAAATTTCTGAACAATACTCAAAATAATCAACATTCAACAGAAAGTTCAATTAGCACGCAGAATGAAAGTGTTCCAGGAAAAAAAATGAATTGGCATACGGGAAGTAAATGGTTCATGTTACGATGTTATTCTACAATTCAAAAATCACTTTCCTCGGCTTTTTCATTGAAATTATTTAAATCAGTAGATTAGACAGACAATAAGGAGGGGAAAAAAACGAAAGAATGGTGTAAAAAGGTGGGATGGCGCAAAATAGTTGAGTGGCAGTGATGATGACCTTGCAACTGATGATGGAATGAAGGAATCTAGGAAAGCGGAAATAATTCAAATATATTAATAAAAGAAAAATGAAATGACAAAGATGAGATGACAACAATCATCGTTCGTTCACGTTTAGTATGACAGAAATAATTTCTAATAAGTATCTGTAAGCTGTTAATGTGATTTGCATATTGATAACAGTATGTTATAAGATGAAGCCATGCTTATTAGTTATAAAACAATAGAGGAATCGACGTTAAATTCTATTTAATTATCTCAATTTCACACCTTTACTCATAATCTTTTTTTTTTCTGAGATTACGTAAATCTGAGCAAGAAGATAAAATGATACTGTATCATTTTGAAAAGATAATGATAAAGGATTAATTGTATTAATTATATTTAGATTAGACTTCATTTCTATGATACATTTATGCTAATACAATAATCATATGAAAAGATTAGATGGACCGATAAATAGAAGAATCAATAAATTACTGTCAACACAAATAAAGATAGTCAATTTAGATAGATCGGAAAACATTAACTTCAATCTTTAGTAGTAATAGAGAATATATATATGGTATAAGTAACGAAGAGTAAAGTTCTTAATCAATATCGAAAACATAAGAATTGAATATGAAATTTAAATAAAAGTTCATTGATAGGTGTGATGAAAAGATGTGCAATTATCAACCGTAAAGAAAGATTTCATCATTAACTGATATTTTTGTGAAAATCAGATTATATGATAATTTATAATAACAGCGATTGAACATTAACGATTAGTCAGCTGGACCTAATGATAAGGTCAGTCGAATGACCTATCATTCTTCTTTCCTCATATCATTTTATCTTTAATGAAACATTGAACAAGAATACATACAATGGGAAGATATAATCACTAAACGCTTTACCGGGTTAATAATTGTTAAAAATAAAACGGTTGAAATAAATGTAAGATAATAAAGGAGGAAGCTTTTACTGATAATAATGAATCTGAAAAAAATTATACGATTACATGCATAGGGATGTGATGATAATCTTACCATAATATCTGATATCTGCAATAAAAAGCAACCAATTAATTAATCTAATTTTTGCTAAATAACATTTTGCATCTTTTCCACCACTCGTTTATCTTCTTTCCTTTTGCTGAAGTATTGTTGAAAATTTCAATTTATAAGTTCCAGTGTCGCTAAGCTCTTTGATACAAACTACTTTGGTTTTTCTAAGATTTGTTAAGATAAAATATCACTCAGTTATGATAGTGTTGTAAGGTTAATATAGATCAATCAAAGTTGGTTGTTTAAAGAGTTAAATTAACTGATCAATCAAGCAGTTAATTTAATTTAATGCATAAGAATTCAAATGTATTGTTCCTGCATTGGAAATTTTTAAAGTTTCCATGGGTACTGCTCATTTATTTTAATATAAGTCTCGTGAAATCGTCTAAAAAAGTTAACTCAATATTTGAAATGGGTTACAATTACTCAACAGATCTGAATGTATGTTAAACATAAATAGGTATCAATAAGATTTTTAAATGTGCAAAATTTTCATATGGTATGCTACAAATGATATCGATACACTTCGCATTCCTAAACAAACATTTTTGATTTCCGGGATATGAATAATCTAGAATTTGCCATCAAAAACATAATGGTGAAAGTTAAAATTGATTATCAATGATACATACAACAGAATGGTTTTTTTTTTAAATACATGATAGAACAGATGCTTCAAATAATTTCATGGCAGATGTTCATTCCTTTCACTAACTATTTGTCACGTTTTGCACCAAGCAACTTAGCTATCAGAAAGAAAAAAAAAATTAACAAAAACAAAAACCAAAATTTGGGATTTATTTATGCAATTGCAATAAAACATTGGATTTCAGTAAAATAAAATTTTGATATGTGAAAGAAAGTTTAATTTAAAATATAGTTAATAATGTTTTGATTTTTAATTTTCATTTAAATCAGCAATTTTATGCTAGAATTCCTGCTGACATATCAAAAATTCCCAGATTTCAGTAAAAAATTCTGGATCCAAAAATCATATGATCGTTACATTGTAGTTTCATTCAGTTATCTAAGGTGAATTCAAAATAATCCGATATCAAATTTTATTTAAAATTTCATAAATCAACAAATCGTTATTCAGAAAATACGATATGCAAAGAACATAGCTAAAAGCTGAGATACTAATACTGCAATACAGTAAAGTTTTACATGTAAATGAAGAGTGATAAGAAACAAATGAAGAGATAAAGGAAACTAAATTTGATTGAAAAGAACTTGAATTGTTTCCAAATTTTTTTTTTGAAACTTTAGATAGAGGTTTTAAATTTCAGTTTTAAGAAAGGAAAAAGAGTTGTTTAGCTTAAGGTAAAATAAGTAAGTTTAATCTTAAGCTAGAATTAGAGCTCAAGTTTAAGCTGCAATTGAAGCTTAAGTTTAAGCTGCAATTGCAGCTTAAGTTTAAGCGAACAACATGAGAATTTATCAGGTGATCTTTACGCTCTTTTCAGAGAACTAAACACACATTTTGAAATGGGAGAAAATAATAAAGTAATAGATCAAACATATGTTTAGCAGTGAATTTGAGGTATCTTTTTAGTTAGCGTCAGCTGTCATCTATTAAAATGATGGGTTATGCTGAAACAATTTTAACATTAAATTTTGAAAAGAAAAAAAAAGGCAATTTTATAAATTTCAAACTATTTATTAAAATTAGAAGAAATTTTAATTAATTATTGCAAAGAGAAATTATTTTTTATGATGAGATTAAATTTCAAAGAAAATGAATGAAACAATGAACTGATAAGTTCAGATTCTGACAACCTATTTATGTTTTTATACGATCTGATCATTCAATAAATTAAGTAATAATAAAATTTCATAATAATTACTCATACATAGTACTTAATGTTTAATTATTCAAGTATTTAATTTTAGTTGCAAAAAGCTATGGGTGGAATTATAGTTTGATTTGATGGCAAATAAATTAAATGTAAAGCAAAAATGAAAATAATAATTTACTGCAAAGAAAAGATCATCTTTCTAGCCTATTTGAATAAGAGGTGATAGTGAATAAGGCATGAAATTCAGAAATAGTTTAAATCAATCCAGTTCTTATCCAGTTCTAAAATAAATATCAGTTTAAATCAATCCAGTTCTTATCCAGTTCTAAAATAAATATCTTGAAATCTAATGACACCTTAAAATCTTTTCATATTCAACGGAACAAAAGAATACAAGTTATTAGCAAAGTCAAATACTTAAATTAACCGTCAAAGCAAATTGAAGAAACTTAAAAAATTTTGCAAAATATGTAGGAATAAAATTGCACTGAGCTATTATTCATTTATTAAAAGAAAAAAACTAACAATACATCTACCCTGTGCTAAGATTCCAGAAGTGCTATGATAGCGATCCGGAAGTTAAAAAAAAAAACAAAAATAGCAAAAAAAATGTAGACATGTGCGGTAATATGAGAATATGTTTAAAAGATATCGTGGTGAAATAACCCAGTGAAGATGAATTTTTCCTAGTCGATTGTTTCTTTCTATGTGCTGATTCTATCTGAAAAAAAGTTGGAATCAATGAATTAATTTGTATTATTTCATAAGCGATAACAAGAAGCAATTAGTTTGAATAATTTAAAGAAATTCCTTCAACAAAAAGAGAAATTCAATTTCTTGGGGGATACTGATAACAATTATAATTATGATGGTGATAACACCGATAACAAATGGTGACGACAATGATAGAAATGATAAGTGAGTTTAAAATGAACGAAAGATGCTTGGTAGACAGGCAAATAGTTTATTTTCGTTCTTGCACATGAAATTTTATAACTTAAAATCTTGCCATAAAACAAGCGGCAATATTTGCATTTGAAAAATGTTCCATTCAATGATTCATCATACTTCCTCACTTGATGAGTCATCACATTGAATGATATATACATATGTATATGAATGATATATACATATATATACAAATATACGTATGTATATATAAAGACATGGGGAAATGCAAATAATGATACGTGATTTTAACACGTATTAAACGAATCTTTGCACAATGTCACATATTATTCATTAGGGCGACATTGTACATGTCACGTTAATGTCTAACATCGATGTGACATTGTATGTGTGACGTTAATGTCTAACATTGACGTTACGCAATAGTCGCTATACGATATTATACGAAATGATAATATATGTTATACGTACAGACGTGTAATTATGTGGGTTAGATATCACGCTTCAATACGTGTGACTATAAAAGTCGCACAGGTTACATTAGACAAGTCATCATTCTATGGCATTACAACTTATACTTTAGATGTACGTAACACAACTGATAACAAATACCACAACACGTCTTCTCAAAACGTACATTGCTACCCGATAATCCTTTCCCTTCCTCGTCACTCGCCTCCTTCTCCTTATCTCTTTCCTCTCCTTTTCCTGTCACGCTAAAATACGCAAAGTCACTGACTATTCACCCAATACAAAGTCATATTGATTCACGTAAATAAGTAAATCAGTCGGTAACTATTGCATGCATCGCTTTTCTGCAATGCATGCAATAATCCTAAAAACTACCAAACATAATTTTGGAGGAAAGGAAGGAGGCTAACAGAATAAAGTAATAAGAGCTAAAAGCATTATTTACAATTCCTCTCCTCTATAACAATATTAGGGTATGTTATGGTAAAAGGGAAATTTTAAAATCTAAAATTTAAATTTCAGCCTTTATACTAAAATTTCTTTCCACAAATTCTCTTACATTCTTATTATTTTCAATTCTTAAATGGTTTCATATTTTTGTTAGGATATCTCCTGGTTTATGAATGGTTCATTTACCCTTTATCATTTCATTCTTTGTCATTCAAATAATACCAATTGGAAGATGTTTAGCTAACAAATAAATGGACAAAACAAATGCGCCATAGAATGAGAGAAGAAAGGAGGAATAACAGACAATCACCGCCATATTCACATTTCATTATCATTCATCTCACACTGGTTATTACAAATGAACTGACAACAATTGACAGCAAAAAAAGGAATGAAAGAAAAAAGTGGATCCAAATAGAGGACAGACAGACGAACAGACAGACAGACAGACAGACGAATAAATATAGGACAGAGAGGTTTTATCTTGGATGAATTGAAAGAAGTGACAACAATTCGATGAAATAGTATTGGACTGTTATAACGTGAATTATTTTCACTTTATGGTTGCACTGTTTGCTTACTGACCGATGGTCAAATGCCATCTGACAATTGAATACTAAAGTATTCATAGCCATCTGTTGAGTGTATACACTTTATTGAAATGTAAATTTTACTGCACCATAAAGACAAATATCTGATCTCACACTGCAGTTATTATTATTTCCTTCCTGAATTTACTATTTTTATTATTAATTATTACTATTTATTATTATTATTGTTATTATGTTTATTTTGTCAATATTATAAATCATTATCATGATATTATTATCGTGTTAAAATTAGAAAATAGCTGAAATGTTACTTTTTTGCGCTCCTTTTTGTTTACTTTCAAATTGGAAAGAAAATTGCTGAGTGATATCAAAAAGTCTTAGTAAATAATTTTAGAAACTGCTAAAAGATTTCTTCCAAAAGTGCCACAAATTTAAAATGATAAAGATTTGAAATGTTTTAAAAATCTAAAGAGTACAATTAATAACATTGACAAAGAAGCGAATTTATCGAATAGATTTTATCAGTGTGTTAGAATATGAAAAGTTGATGTGTTCAGCAAAGTATGACAATTTTCAAACTATAAATAAATAGTGTAAATGAAAATTTCATTTTCCAATGATATGCTTTGTAATTAACCATTGAGACACCGTAGTACAAAGCTTTACTTAGCTATCGAAAGGTATCAGTAGTCTCTTTTTCCTCTTTCTTTCTTTCTCTCTCTCCTTGTTCTCCTTTTTTTCTACTTATACTTTATTCTTACATCATTTCCAGATATGTGTATGTTTGCGGAAAAAAGAACACAAGAAGTAGTTTTTAATGACAATCAAATGCGGAAATCTTTATAACAATACTTACAGAATACTTCTAATAAAACCTATTTTTCTAATTATTCTTCCTTATAACATTTTATTATTCAAATTTAAATTCTTCGGTCATTGGAAAATTTTGATGAATGTGCAAAGCTAAAGTTATTAAGAATTGTAAATTCGTTTCAAATTCGTAAATTAAAAGAATCGCTATTGAGGAAGTCACATTTTCTGACTTGAATGTTGTACTGATGACACATTGCTTAGTTGAGATTTCAAGAATGCAAATGCTTTTATCATAAGTCACTTTCTTATCAATGCTTATGGCATTGTCCATAATAAAAGACAAATGAGTCACTTCTAAAAGTAGAAGAATTGTCTAAGTGTTATTTGGTATATTCAAGAATAGTTACTTAGCAATTTAAAGACAAACTTTTTCATTAGTATCATTCTAGTTATCGATCGATTCATTCACCCAAAATTAAGTTTAACACAAATCATAAATGTATTTCTACTGATATTAATAGAGAACTTATGGACAATTATTATTAGAGCCATTGTCCAACTGGTCATTTAATACAATATGATGAGATAAGGAAAAAATTTTCTGAAAATAATCCGATCATTGCAACTTGCTTCTAGTTGTTGAAGTCTCAGTGATTGAGTAAAGCTCGGTTTTCTTAAAATGGAAATTTCACTCTCGAATTAGTAAATTTTTGATTGAGTACTAATCCAGTTCAAAAAACAAATTTTAAATCTCTTACCAAGTAAAAAAAAAATTAAAATATTTTACAGAAATAACTTAAAAAGCAAAATAAAAGATAAAAAAGACAAAAAATAAAATTAATAATTAAAATGTACAACCGATTAATCTGGAACACTTATAAAATAATTAGAAACTACCAATGAACAAAAAAATTACACACTTTATATTTATTCGTATAAAATTAATTATAATATATTAATTATTCAACTAAACGGAAAAAATTTTTCGAAATAAATATACATTAATGGATTTTGTTTTCGTTTTTTTTTTCCTTTTTTTTTTAAATGAATGTACAAAGATTAGAAATATTTTATTGATGGATATAATTAATTTAAAAAAGAAAAATGAAAGGATAGAAACTGTATTATTACAATGAATGTTTTACTGAGAAAACGATAAGTGAAGTTTCATTCCTTTTTTTTTCCTTTTCTTTAAACTAATTTCTAGAAAAGATCAGAAAAAGTGATTTCTTTCACTTTTGTTTTTCTTTCTTTAAAGTGGGTCTGTGGGTCTCTCCACAGTAGCAGTATCGATAATAGCCCACTTCTATCATCTCATTCAAACATAACTTCATCTACCGTTCTCAAAATCTTCAAATACAAATTCGTCACTACTACTACTACTACAATAACAGCTACTGCTGTTCAAATATCATCACAATTACTATTACAACTACAACTACAGCGGAAATATAAGCTAATATTATTGTTGCAATAAGAACAAAAGCAGCAGCAACAACAACAACAACAGTTACCACTACAATAACACTACTACGTTAATCTGTAAAACAATAAAGTAAAATTCAAAATTGAGAAAATTCTCGAACTTCAATTCAATAAAATATTACATTTTGTTAGGCTAAATATAAAAATTTCACAATAATTGCTGTTCAACAATTGAACATTCTTTTTGCTTTCTTTTCCTGTTTTTTCAATTAATATTAAAAGAAACTTTTGTTATGTTTGGAGCAATTTATTTAGCAATTTCATTTACAATAGATAGTTTGGTTGTGAGAAACATGATGACACTTTCAAAATTGTCATTTCGATGAATAAAAGAATAGCAAAATCAAGAAAAAGAAAGAGGAAAAATTGATGGAAAAGAATTTTACTGTTCTAAAATTTTCCAATCAAAATTAAACTCTCAATTATCTTCCTAAAATGCGATCCCAAAAGGTAATATCATTATCTTAAGCTTTATCATTTATGGTACCAATATTCAACAAGATTTATTTCAAATTTAGAACGAAAAATTTGTAGCAAGAAAAAAAGAAAAAAATGAGCTGTAGAATTCAAAATTCAATTTTTGAGTCAGCGTGAAATAAAAAGTAAAAATTCGGAGATGCTATGAATGTCAAATGATTTCATTTAATCACACTAATTGTTAATCCGTTCAGTGTGATTATTCAATGAAAAGAACTTATAATTATGGTAAAAACATTTTTCATGCATCTATGAAATATCAAAAAATTTGATGGAAATCATTCTGAGGAAGGATAAAATAACTGAAATATGTCTTATAATGAATTAAATGAAATGTATTAACTGATACAAAATAATGGGACATTTTCTTGTTCAGTTGATTTTTTGAAAATTGTTCCGAGACGAATAGAAGATTAAGATTTCTAAAAAAAGATGTCCTCGAAGGCAGGAAACGATTTAATGGAATTGAACCTTTTTAAAAAAAAAAGCGAAAAGAAAGGATAAAACATCACATCGCACAAAATATAAATTTATTTCAATAATATAAAATTCATTCAAGAAATTCTATATTCCGAATTTCTCTTATATTATTAAAATATGTTTCTTTATTCTGCAGTTTTATTTTTTCTTCAAATTTTAAACATAACACTCATACTCGCTTATAATGCTAATATAAATTCATTTTTTTAAGTCAAATCTTCTCTTATTGTTAATTTGATGAGGAAAAGATAATGATACAGTTCAAAAATCGTTAAAAAAAGCAATGCTAGAGTATGTTGTATCTAAATTTCATTTTAATTTTGTTTTGTTTTGCTAGCATTTCTCTGGCAGGGAGAGAAACTAGCGGAGAGAAAGAGAGAGAAGGAGAGATAAAAAGAGAATTAATCAGGAATTTTTATTCTCATCAATTATAATCTTAATGGATACAATATTACGAAAATTACTCAGTACATTTCACCTTTTGCCTGAAAGAAATAATATCCTTTACCCGCGCTACTAACTAAAAGAATGGGTAAAATGCCGAGTTGTGATGTGTTCACATAATCCATAATATTTAAGGCTATTAAATTGTTCAGAATATGTGACAACTAAATGGAATTTGTAAGATACGTTATTTCTGTATTGGGCAGAAGGATCATTTTGAAAACGGATAGAAGGACAAAAGCGCAGCTGGATTGTATCCATTTTTAGTTTTGCAATTTTATGCATTTTATAATGTTTTTCTTTTTTCTGATACATTGAAAAAATTTGAAAGGTCAAAATTGTTCCAGAAAGCATTAGCACTTTTTTTTTCGCTCATGAAATTTTAACTTTGCTTTGCTATTCTTTCTCTCTCCTAAAAAGTGAGAAAGGAAAAGAGAGAGGAGGAAAGAAAAAATTAGGGTAGCATTTAGGAAGGAAAAAAATTAAGTTTAAGAAATTCAATTATCATATATATTAGGAAGAATAACGAAATCAAATAAATGACAAAATCGAATTTGATTATTTCAGTGTAATTTTCATTTCTTTTACTTCTTAACAACTAGGTGAAATTTCATTTCTTTCCTTTAAAAAAAAAACATGAAATTTAACTATAAAAATATGACTGTTGATAAAATGGAAATGAAGAAACATAAGTGTTACGCCTAAAAGCAACGAAGTAATCATTTATTCAGCTATTTTACTTATAAAGAAATGACTACACGTTGGCAAAGTAAGAATTGAATAATTAAAAAGATAGAGAGATGGAACAAATCATATAGATATTAAGCAATAGAAAAAAAATATTCTATTTAAAAGTTTAAGTGATAACTGTGATGAATGAATAATCGATTATCATACAAAAAGAGATATATCATCATGATAGTATGAAACTTCTGGACAATAAATATGTCAAATTGATCAATTATTATGTGTAAACAATCGTAAGGGAATGATTAAATGATTATATAAAAGAAAGAAAAGAACAAAAATGAATTAATTTTGATAAATTTCGAGACAACAATTCATTTCTAGTAACAAGACATCATTTTATTTTTGAAATCATGAATTAATTTGCATAAGAAATGAGTAAAATTGATGAATTAGAATGATGCAAAAAATCTCCAAGCAATAAGTTAATGTGCTATTACAATTGTTTACTGTTTCAAGTTCATTCTCGACCAATAGTAGAATTATTTTTAATCCTTATTCCTTCTCTCGAGAATAACAGCAAATGAAGAGGTTGAAATTTCTGATATGGTATTGTGCTTTGAGGATGAGATAATCTTCTCCTTCAAAGGCAAGCCAAACTAAGTTACTATCAGAAGTTGATGCAAAACTTGGAGTCATAAAATTTCACATTTCATTTCCACTTTAGTTGTTTGATTGAATTTCAAATTAAGCATTGTGCTGAAGCATTTTTAAAACAAATAAGCACATATTTCAACAAAGCAAATGTGCTGCAAGTAGACATTTTGAGAATTTTCAGAAACAATTGATCGCACCATTGTTATATGGTATCAAATGATTTAATAGCCTAACAATTTTGAGTGTGACAAGTTATTTATGAGAAATCAGATGGAAAATCGTGTTTTTTTCTTTTAACTTTGCCAATTAAGACAAAAAAAATTTTGCTCTTTCTTTTTTTAGCAACAGTTTTACTTGAAAATAAACAATGGTTGAAGTATTTCAAAAATTATTCCAATTATATTGGATTAACTCAAATTGCAGCAGATTAAGAAAATGAAGAAAGATGAGAAGTATAAGGAGTTATAAATCAAATAAACTAGAAATTAAACGAACGGAAAAAAATACAAATCACTTCTTGCTCTTCTTGAGCCAAAGTAAAAAGATATTACAAATGAACAAAATATTTTAATCGCTATGAAAAAGAAATGACATAAAATTATAGCAGAAAAATAAATTAATATCTGCTAAAATTTAATTTTCTAAATGAAAAAAGAAAAAATTATTAATTCGACCAAAAAGTTCAACTGAAGGAGCAAATTCTCAATGGATACATCGAATCTTTATAAATTTTAAATAAATTTTCAGTTGTAAAATCTAAACTTTTGAATAAAATTGCAAATATTCTATGTTCTTTGCATGCATTGAAGCAATAAATTGATAAATATGAAAGCAATGTAGGATAATATTCCAGAAAGAATAGGAAATCTGTGATACAACAACTAAGAATAACAAATATAGAAAGTAAGTATGTGATAAGGTTAGAATAATACATGCATAATGCAAACAAATACAGATCCAGATAGATTAAATGCTTAGTTCAATTATACAATTATGCTTACAGTTTCTCAGGAAAATATTGATTGGAACAGATTTTATTTCAAATATAGATGAACATTTTCAAGAGACCGATATTTATTATAAGTTAATATGATGTGCTATTGTGTTATATTTATATTTTTAAACTCTATCATCTAAAACTGAAATCTTGACAATTGAACATGTAAAAAGCCTTTCATTCAATAAATTCATGTAATTACAACATGATCATTAGTAAATTCATTTGAATTTTCAAATGAATTATATGGTGGTTCTTGTTGAACAATACCAAAACAATTGCGAAATCGTCCGATTAGTCGACGAAACGAATCACAACAGTCTATAATAAATAAAAAGTAGTTAAAAGTTGGTATTATCCTTATAATAACAGTGTTTGTCTTTTAAAAAGGTACGAAAAATCTAAAAAAAACATACTACTTTAATCAAAACATATATATAAATCGGTCAGAGAATCATCTTATTTCAAATTTGTTTTAAAACTTCCTGAGATAAATGTTGCTATATTTCAACAAATGGAATCTCCAAAAATATTAGGAATTAATCTAAACTAGAAACATAATTTACATTAATTCCTTGAATAAACTTGCATAAATCTGTTAAGTTAGAAAGAATAACAGGAAAAAATTTTTTTTACCTAATTTGAGTAAGTTTCCTGAAGAATACTCAAGCCGTCTTTCCTCAGCATTCGTTAAATTACATGAATTTCCTGCGCATAAAAGTTGTAATAGTGACTTTTCTTCACTTTCCTGATCTCTATAGCGATCCTGTAATCTTTGAAAATATGAAAAATCTACATGGTAATATTAACCTAAGAAATTTTTTTGAACACTACAATATTAGAAATTATTGCTGGCAAAATTTTCAACCCAATGATACATAGCAACAATAATAAATAGGAAGAGTAGTTGATGGTTACCTACATAATACCAAGCAACGAGAAGGCGAAAATTTTATTATTCTATTTTTTTGATTTGGGTAGAATAAATGCCTGATTTCAAAGTATTCTTGCATTTACTATCTTTCTTTTCAAAGTAATTACTCGCATTACAGAGTTCTCCATTTTTAATTCAATTATTGAAGAAACATTCTTCTAGATTTGACATAATTTTCTTTCAAGACTATATTCTTATTTCTAACGTATCATTATTAGTCAAGTAGCATAATCAAAAACGTTAAATAAAAAGAAAGAATGACGACTATTGAGGAAAGATTGTTTTTAAATTTGGAAAATGTTTAGAAAATATACCCTGATGACTTCATAAGCATCCATGATAATAGCAATAAATAGTGATAAAACTACATAAATGAATAAAGATACAAATACATAAATGTAAGCTGTGCCAACTATGTTAATAATTGTATTAGAATCGTTGATAGTGAAAAATGTAGCGAACATATCATCACCATTTATTAGTGAAAATAATGCTTCTGATGATTTTCCTAATGTGCGAAACTGAAATTATCTTGAATTTAACAGAAAATTTTGAATCAACCGGATAAGGAATAACAATTTAGTGAAGAGTAAAAAATTAGGGCGAAACATATTTCCTAGAATATCAATTATACTGTAAAATAAAATATTACACTTCATTAAATAGTTTAAAGTAATCACTAACAGCACGTCAATAAGTAAGTAAAACAGGATGGCATTTACTACGATGTTAGTAATAATCCTTATGTTGCTATATCCGAATTCAATCATATCAATTTAGGATGACCAATTAGACAAACTCTTTAGTGATTTCAATAATAAAATTAAAATAACACTCTGCCATTACATTATACCATTAAAAAAAAACCTTTAAACTATACGGTCCAATTATAACCCATCCGGCAATAAGAAAACCAGCGTAAAGAACAGCTGCACATGACATAAAGCGAAGAATATTTGGTAACGATTTCTTCACTGTTAAAATTAATATCTAAAATAAAGATGTTACTACTAAAAAAAAAAAAAACCCCAAAGATAAAATTCATAGTTAAAATGAAGCATTTTATTACTACATAATGAGTTTTTTAATGGAAAGAAACCAACATTATATTTTGAAAAGAAACAGAAGTAACGTAGTACACCAACATATACTAAAAGGGCACCGGTGCCCAGTAATACACCAGATGTGGTAAACAAATCATTATCAAAATCCTGAAATGTTTATGAAAATTTATATCATTAAAAAAAAATATTTCAAGCTGAAATTTGAAATCACAAAACCGTTAAGGATTTAACAATTTTATGAAGTCAGCTTCCACATAATAGGATTTTTCTCCTACCCAAATTTTTTGTGGCTAGAATTCAAGCCTAAGATTAAAAGGCTTGAATTCTTAAGATTAAATAATTCCAGCAGTAGCCCAATATGCTTTAAAAGTTTGTTACCTTACATTTTGATGAAATCTCTGGTAGATTTTCAGAACTGCAAATACAATGGTGAAAAGACTTACTCTGAATTCAATTGTGATTTTGCAGAGAGTGCCACAGATAATGCATATATCGTTTGTAACGATCATCACATACCAAAAATTTAGGAATTCCAACTTATCACTTAGCACTAACTCACGTTGCAACACATTTCGAACAAATTTTACTGTTGCCTAAATTATGACAAATTAGTATTAATCAAAAATTGATATGTATTTGTCATAAGAAATTCGTTACTTCCAGTAAATGGAATAAATGGCGAACAATATCGAATAAAAAAATGGATCAGAAAGTATGACACAGGAAGATCACTAAATATAAGGAATTATATAACCGTACAGATGGATGATAGTTAAAACTGATGAGCTGATATTAACAGTAAGATTTCAAACGCAAAAGAAAAATTTTAAACTGACCAATTTCAGGAGATGAGCTCGAAGAAGCGCACGACAACACAGTACTAACGAGGCGATACACATCAACAAAACCAAAACATCAATAATAAATATAGCAATACTTACTGTTAATACACCACCTCCTGATATGATAAGTGGTATAAATACTTATTAAATGTGCACGCCAATTCATTTGCAAACAGATATATAACATATAAAGCTGATCTCTTATCACTAATGCAAGCGAGTTGACATTTCCAGCTTTTTTTCTTTTTTTTTAATACTTATAACACCATGTTTCTCGTTTTCAAAGATGCAAGTTTGTACTTTCTACCAAATTAAACATAACCAACAAACAGCTATGGATACCTGAACCATTTGGTAAATGGTTCATTCATAGTTCCTACTAAATGGTTCATAGTTCGTCTTTCTCTTTTTCTAAAAGACGGAAAACAAAAAAAAAAGAGAGGAAGTTTAGTATTCTATGAAGAAAAAGGACGAACTAAAAAACCATTCAGATTATTTAACAACTGATACATACCATGTACAACTCGACCATTGCACAGAGTAACGTAACTAATAACTGTTGACAGAGAAATGTATACTTGACCAGTATGTCGTGAGTTGTCGAAAATAATTGAGACCTAAATAGTCAATATTAGTATGTACGAGTGAAGATTACGATTTCAAAAAAAAGGACCAAAAAAGAAAAAATTATCATATCACTGACTTTAAGTGATGTGCACGCGCTCAATTTACCTATAGTAGATGTTCTAACAACTGTTAATGTCCATTTGTATAAGAAGAAATCACTACATGTGATTTTTTTTCTAGCAGATCAAATATCATTTTTGAAATGATAATTTGATATCACAAAAACCTGACGAACAGTTATTACAGTAGAAGAGGCGATAAATTTCACGAATTGTTAAAAATTTACTTGAATTAAAAAACATTCTGGTCGCTCATCAGTTGAAATTGTACTGAAATGAATCGTTCGTAAATTGAAGCTCAATACACCTTTTGATATGATCAAAGCATCTTCCGGTTTAAATGTAATCTTCCGTTCTTCAAGGAATTTTCTCAGTAAACTTGCATTTCGACGGATTTCTTCCACTTCGTTTTTATTAAATTTCAATAATACACAATCTATAAATTGTCCCGACTGGAAAAGTTACAATGATAAAAAGATTCGACAGCAAATTCACTTGTTACTTTTGAGTAGGAACCTTTCCAATTAATATTCTGTTTTCACTTTCATTTTGGTGCGAAAAAGTGTAGTCATCTGGACATCAAAAAGAAATTTGCCAATATTTCAAATGAAAAGGTATTGAAATCAGTTTTCAGCTAAGCGTTTTAAATTATTTTGTAATTTCATAAGATATAACTAAAAGTAATGCTTCCATATAAAGGATGTATAAATGTATAACGGACAACTGGATCTAGTTATTGAAAATACCAAATTATCTTTCCGAAATCTCTAAAAAATATTCCGAAATGAAAATTAGTCTAAAATCTGAAATATTATATAAATAAATAAGTAAAGAAATAAATAAATATATATATTAATATCAATCAAAACAATTCTCACCATTAACTTCTGAAACATCAAATTCATAAGTATTGTTAAAAACCGTCACGTTAGCAATTTTTTTTAAGCAAAATTGCATCGGTGGTATATCATCAATGGAAATGTCGTCAACAAATTTCGGATTATCAACCTGAACCGAAGTGTCGATGTCCTGATTTCTCAACGTGTCATACGAAAAACTGGCGAATGAATCTTCCCTGATTGAATAATACTAGAACAGATATATGTATATGTATGCCAGCATTGACAAGACTTTTAAATTTAAATTCACATTTTAAATCGTCTTTTAAAATTTAACACTAAGATTCCATAAAACTGATTATTCATACTTATTAGTTTTCAAAAACTTCCGCATCTCTATGAATTACAAGTGATTTGTAGTCACACACACAAAAAAAGAAGAGAAGCTTACAGCGACAACCATGAACGCAAACTGATTAACAATATCAGTACCGGTGTAAACGGAATACCGACCAGATGATGGTGGATAAATGAGTGTATCACGCTCATTATTCCAATTTTTCAAAAATTTATGCCGGATTACCGCATGTGTTTCATCCATAAAATCAACATGTAGCATACGTAATTCGGCAAAAAGCATTAGCTGCAAAAAGACGTAAGTGATGAATTTACCAAGTGAATCAGGAATAATTGATGACAATTAATTAATTACTATAAGTAATGATTTATAGTTTCCTATCCACATGATGCACTCAATACTCAATTTACTGAAACGCTAATTAAAATCTAATATTTCTGTTGAAAATTATAAAGTTCAACTGTCTAAGTGGCATCCATCTCTTCCTCTATTAAAAATTATGTAAAATTAAAAAAATTATAAACTATGTAAAATTCGAAGTATATTTTTTTTCAATAAATTTTAAAAACATCTTTTAAAATTCATTCTACTAGTAATCAAAATAATAAAGAAAGTATGATCAATTAGTCCTTACACATAGGAAAATCAACATGAAAAGAATATTTATGAAAGCAGAATGAGATAGATTTTCGAAGAGGAATATCTTATCAGTATTAATCCCAAAATTAATCCTAACACTGTCAAATACTCATCAAATTAGTTTGAAAGAATATAGCTCTTACCTGTACAGAAATAAAAACGATTTTGAAAATTTGTAAGACTAATTTAAAAGGAAACTGATGACGCATTTTCCATTTTGTTATTGGATCCATGAAAAAGAATTGCAAATGTCGACGTAGACGTTCGCCATCCTTACGATCAGATGCTGATAAAGTTTCCAGGATATCTTGCTGCATCCTGTAAAAACAATTTTACCTGTTTTCTTTACTTAAACTTGAAATTTTTATAGAATAATTCGCAAATTTTGCTCGAAATTTCGATGCCTCTTTAAAAAATAAGCAGAAAAATAAATTTGTAACTTAACAATATTTCAGCTTTATTTATCTGCCAATAATGAGACTAGAATATTAATCATAAAACAGAGTATGAAAAAGCATTTCTCACCGACTAAAAAAATGTTATATATTGACCTATATTAAGCAGAAAGAACATTAGCTGATAATTCGACTAAATAAATAATATTTAAGTAGTGCCAAATAATGATATCAAAAAAGATATTTTCAACAAAGTACGTCTTCTGCTATTATTCTTAAATACAGCTACTATTTCTATTCCACAAAGAAATATTTAAATTCAGATTATGGAAAATTCTGCTTGTGATATCTTGGTATATTCGAAAATATTAACAAAAACTGAACCTAAATTAGACCTATTTCTGCATTTCCTCAAATTCTTTCTTTTTTCTATTTTTCAATATCTCTAATTACCACTAATTTTTTTTCTCAATTATACAAAAAAATAACCGGTCAAATTCAGCCGATGACGGTTGCATATCGTTGAAATTGTCACTGGTTACTTGTCGTCCTTCATGCATCTGCAAAATATCGAATAACATAAGGAACATTATTAAGGGACAAACAGTCGAGTTAACTGAGAAGAGAACACGAAAAAGAAAAATGATTATAATGAGTTCAAATTTACGCTCCAAAATGCAATTATTTTTGCAGAATAGCATCGTGACCTTTGGCATCTCAATCACTTATCATATCATAACATTTCTACTCTATCAATTTTTACATTTCTACTCTAAATAGTAGTTAATGTTGGATGATTCTGCAAAAAAAGGAAAGGTTGAAAATTGAAAAATCAAAATTTATTTTATAAATATAATTCAATTCTTGATGTAATTTTGTTAATTTTTACGTTGCTACTATTAAGTTCTAAGTCTACATAATTTATTTCTAGCATTATAATATATAAACTAAATTGTGTATGGTAATTGATGTAATTCATGCCATTCGTTTTGCTAATGATTACGATAACAATAACAATAACATGACCATCTTACTTGATCACTATCAATAAATATTGAATATAGAAAGAATATTATCAAAATGAGCTGTAATTCTGTTCCATAGAAATGAGTGGATGAGAAACAGTCTACGTTATCACTATTGATTGTAACAATACTACTAATATCATTACAAACACATCTTTCTTATCATCATTTCGTCGTATTAATAAAATTCACCTACTCTCACATAAACTACCATTTCATCATAATTTCTGTTACCACACATCCACTGATTGAATAGTTTTTTCGTTTTCGCTTGTATCTTTTTCCTCCCCGATTTTTCTCGAATATATTATTGCTTCTTGTGAATGCAAGAACAGGAAAGCGTCCAGTATTTGGCTTTTTTTTTTGGGGGGTTAATTCTTAATTTTTACTTTCTTATACTTTTAAATTAATTCTTATAAACTACTAAGTAGTAAAATGTAAGTAAAAAATTCAATATATTTTGATGAAATATGAAATTTTCACATAATTAAGCTAAAAACTTACTAAACTCTCCAGTTTTGAAAATTTTCGACTTTTTTTTTTGCTGTTTATAATAGCTATCAGCTGTTGTTATCTTACACAAAATTATTCGATATTTTAAGTATACTATGATATATATTTTAATGTATTCAGCATTTTTGCTTTAAAGATACACCTGACAGTAGACATGATAACTTAATAAATGGGTCATCATAGAGTTGATGGAAGGTCAACTTAACTTACTGTAAAAGCAAAGCAATAGAATTTTTAAGACATTTTTAAGAATGGGCACATTCAACGAATCTTTCGCTAATGTTTCTGCTGAGTTTGTTCAATATACTGTTTAACATTTAAGAAGAAATTTTCGAAAGAAACAAAAGAATAAATTCTCAGTATGTTAAACTACAACCCAAATTGTCATAAACTAGTAATTTTCACAAAATTATCTCAACTACATCGTTAGTTTTCAAATATTCCACACTTTCATCATATACAAAAATTTCTTGCAATATTATAAAATGATATAGCATCGATCTTGTGGACCGGTCACTTATGCTATTTTATGAGATTCAGCTTCTCTCCCAACTTCTCTGTTCTTTGCCTATTTTGTAGTCCACAAATGAAGAAACATAAATAAATGATTCCCAGGATAAACAGATCCCTAATTTCTGATAAATCAAAGTTTAATAAAGCAATCAATAACGATGAGTGTGGAGATGCATAACATATGAACATAAAACATGGAAAATCTGTACGTTATCTTTCGCTAACATCACGCATGTATCAATAAATATATATTAAAATGATCTGAAAATAGATTTGAAAAGGATAATGCAACTGAAATTGTTAAGAATTTTCAAATGTTTATCATAAAATGCATCCATTTTCTATGAGAAAAAATGATAGGAAAAAATTTACTCAAATTTTATTTCAGAGAAACACGGCAAAATGGTAAAAATAAATAATGAAAACGTCCATTATGTCGGGGAAAGAATGAAAAGATCGAACAAATTCTATGACATTACTTAAATAACGTAATCATTAAAACTACTCGACTATCGATTACTGAAGATAAATTAAGTAAGCATAACCAGATCCAAAACTTCTTCCTTTCCTTCTCAACAGCCGGAATTTATTTTATCAATATATTTAAAAAAGTTAGACTTATTGGCAGTAAACAAAATAATTCAGATGACGACTTCGCATTGATCCTATATTTTCAGTAAAAAATTAAAATGAACTAATATTATTAACAAAGGAAGTAGGTACAACTAATAACCAAAAAAGTAATAACACTCAATCTAAAAAACCAGTGCTTCCAAAATCGCCGTAGTTTTTACACTAACTTTTTGAGAAACTTGTTTAATTAACAAAGAATATGAGCTATCAATAATTGGATAAGTTTTGTCCTCTAAAAAAAAACTGTTATCTAATAATAAACCATTTAAAAAATAAAACAAAATTCTGGAGATATAACACCGCAAAGAGAAATACCCTGGAAAGTTATAGGATAATTTTCTCAAAATGAACGCTTCATTCCAAATTTTTCACATAGTATATATTCATATAAACATATCAGAAAAAGTGAGCATCAAGTTTAAGTTTATAAAATTGACTTTTAACTTTGTACAAAATGATACAATACTTTATTTCTGCAGGTAATAAAATACGAAGAAAAAATAAATCAACGAGGATACAAATTGCACTATGTGGTCCTGAAATACATGATTAAAATTTGGAAATGCACAAAACAATCTCAATTAGTGACAAAAAAGTGAAACTCTCGTGTCCTCTTCAAGTCATTTAATTGAAAAGCAATTATAAATACATCAACAGGACTGAAAAAAAAAATTACAGTTAGTATATTTCGTCGAAATATTCACTATCTACTATGTCAAACAGTCAGAAAAAAAAGCTTATTATACATAAACATACGTGGCCTGAAGAACAACTTGAACATGAAAATAACATAATCATGATGACTTGAAAAATGCAATCTACAAAATATTTGACATAATTATTTTTGATTTCAAATTATATGCAAACTTTGAAGTGTAACCGTTGTGTCTTCAAGTTCGTGTCCCATAAGATTAAAAAAAGCCAAATTGGAAGTTTTGTTACCAAGAGTAAACAGGAAATTTATAAGAAGTTAGTTAACTAACAAGTTAATCAACCAAGTACATGAGTAATTAAGAGATTCCACTAAACTTAATGAAATATACAGAAGAGTTCGATCGTATCCCTACGAAGTCTGAAGAAATACAATTCATTCCTAACTAAAGAACCATTAATGAGATGAACCCTACATCTATGCACGAACTAAGCAGCCTTCTTAGATTTCTCATCTCACCTAATAACCTCAATTGTTAATAAAATTATTTACAGAATTTATCGTATCGCCAGCTGCAAATATTTGATCTCCCATTTTTGTAGTAACAAAGTTCGAATGACTTCTTGATGAGCTGCCTTCGTGGCAGAAATAGCTTAAAGCTGACCAAATATATTCGTGATTAATTCGGGATAGAAATGTTGCGCGAAGCTGGAAGTAAAATGATATAAATTTAGACAAAAAAAAAACCAATGTTTAGCTTACCTTTAACAATATTTCGATCTAAATCTCTCATAGAAATATATCATCAAAGTTGCTGCCCAGAATCCACGAAGAGTATAATATTAGTCTATAGCTTCAACATCATAACACGATTAGATGTTAACAAAATCAATCTTAAGAAATTGTACTAGACCGACAGATGATCTGCTATACAACATAAAATTTTATATGATTTTGTACAAAGAAACATTATTTCCTAAGCATTTCGTTTTTTAACTTTTGATTCCATTTTCAAACATGCTTTAGAAAATGTCGATGTATCTAACTCATTAAAATTGTTTTTTTTTAAATAACTTTCTACATATATTTCAAAATAATTTTTGTTGCACTTATTCTAACATAAATTAACATATATTTAAGTAATGATCAAAACAAAACTTCCGATTTTAAGATGGTTGATAAGTTGTAGATATACACAGTATGAGATAATGACAATTAATAAAAGTGTGCATTAAAGTTAATTTAATGGTATATTGATTTATTTCTATTATTAATGGATTTTTAGCAGATATAAAACAGCCATTTTCAGCCATATAAAGTCGATATTCTCAATGAATCAAAAAAGTAATCTTCAAAAAACAAATAAGTTAATTTATTATAACGAGAAAGAAAATTTAAGCAAAAAACCCAGTATTGACATTAGCTGCTGAATACTTCAAGCCAAATTGTTTCTGCAGCAAAAAAAACTTACTGGCAAATTCAAATGTTCCAATTATAAAACAATTAAAAAAACAAACAAACAAAAAGCACAACCTGCAGTTCAGCTGTACTGATCACATTTGGATGAATATTTCGAGCCAGTATTGTTTCCGCGGCAAACAGAAGAGTAAAATTATTCACCGATGCTATCATATTTTCTTTAAGCTGAATTTAAAAAAAAATTTGTTTAATCAAATATTTTGAAAATAGTGCGCGTATAAATTCCAATTTCATTTAATATGATACTTTCTTTTAAAATACGACTGTAATATTTTCCAAAAGCCCAATATGAGTCATAAGTATAAAAGAATCTATCTTTTTCATTACTTTAAATAGAAAAATCAATTTTATAACATTATATTATCAAAATCATTCATCTGTAAGTTGAACCATTAAGTCTGCATTTGCTGCACCTTAATCTACTTTCTCCTGCACATTCGGTTTATTTCAGCATTAGAAATAATAAATTCAACAGCAAAGATGGTCAGAAGCTTTTCTGAGCAAATTTGCTCAAAATTGAAAATTGAATTAGGTCTTGCCAACAACTGGAGATAATACTTACCGCTTCCAGAGTTTTACTTGCAGCATTCTTTAAATCGTTAATTTTTCCACCAAACAATGTTTCATCAAAACCACAATCATGAAGGAGTTTATGCAAATTATGACCAAACCGGAACAATGATATACTAAGAACATTTGCCGCGACAGATGGATCTGGTCGCTAAAAAATGTTTCATGATGCAACTAAAAATAGGTAAGGCCAGTTTCCTGAAACATTTCAGGAAGATACTGTTTATTAAGTGTTATTTAATTATCAGCAATCATGATTTTCAATAAGTAAAAATATGACTTTCTAATTAGGCTAATTTTATAGTACATGTATTAAAATATAATACTTTATTTGGATCAATTTGTAGCATATCCCGAATAACCATTTTTACTGAACAATCCACCTTCTTCGGCAACGCTGGCAGTTCACATTCCACATACTGATCGCTTCTCATATGGCCGTAGAACGGATTTGTTCTGTAAATGATTTGAAGGTTTTATTTTGTTTTTTTTTTTAATGAAAAATTTTGAACAAATCTAAAAGTTAAATTTCTAGAAAATTATGAATCTATTTGAGAAATATATTCTAAATTTGCAAATTAATTCTTGACTTCACGATGTATCACAAATTACTCCCTACAGATTGTAGGAACGACAACCACCGTTGTATACTAGTGACAATGACGCTCACTATGCTTGAAATTCTTGAAGTAATTTGTATATCATTTAAACGCTAATTTTAAAATTAAACTGTTGCCTCGTAAAAATTTCATATCCAATTGTAGCAGCAGCCCAAAGATCTGCCATATGAAAATCAACCCAGTTATTGGGAGCTGGATGAGCGCAACGGATCTGGAAATTTGATATGGAGGTTCCTTACAATGAAATTTCCAAACTAATAATCAATTAAATGAAGTCAAAACTGGCATAATAAAGTATTGTGATGCTGCTGCTGCCGCTTTAGTATATTACTGCCATGGAAACTGTAAGATATTAATCTTTTTCAGAAAGAATAGAAAGTTAAGTATGGAAGAGATGACACTGAATATTATAAATGTGTCAAGTTGTAAATTCTTTCAATCATAAGAAAATCCAACACTAAATAAATTTTTGAAGGAAAAATCAAATATCGAATAAACTATGAAAGAGTTTACTTCTGGAGCTCTTAGTGCCAAATTTCCTCCAAGATGGACCGTATCCACGTCGTAACGTACTTTCCAAGACCCTGTTGCTAATGCACAACCAAAATCGCTCAGTACCAAATGTGGAGCATCATCTAAATAAGATATTTTGTAAACATAATGAAAGAAGTAGCTGTCCTAACATCTGAAAGACAAAGGGAAAAACTTTTTGTAAGTAATTTTTAGGACATAAAAAAAGCACTGCTTAAAAAGAAAGATGTGAGATGCCAACTTCAAACTGAAATAAATAAGGGAAAGAAAAATCAATAAAAAATTTGCCATCGGAATTGAAATCGAGTAGAATATTATCTGATTTTATATCGCGATGACTAATTCGATGACTATAAAGGTAAACAATTGCTTCCAGAAGTTGTCCAAACATGATCTTACCAAACCAATAATTTCTTTTATGCGTAAGTACGTATTCTCGTAAAGTCATTCGGTATCTGAAAACTGGAGCATTATTTTCATAAATTTCTGTCGACAGGTTCCCAAAATAGGAAATGAAAGACATTATCTTCATATCTAACAAGCAAAAATTTTACTCTAAATTTTTCAACTCATTACTTTTACTATAAGATAGACAAAAAAGTCAAGGTGAGCAAAGGAAATATATGTAAAAATTATGTTAAGAACTTTAACCTACTGAAGTACCGCAAGTTATTTGCCTTCTCATAACTATAAATAGTGTTTTGGGTTCATCAACAATCAATCCATAAAAACCAGCTGTTGGTAGAGCTTCCGGATACAAACGTTGAGCATCCTCCAGTACTGGCATACAATCCGTGAATGCTTTATACATTTGCACTATATTTGGATGCTCATGCGGTAAAAAAGTCATACTGCAAAAATCTTAATTTTCATTATCCTTTAAAATGTAAAGTGTTATTTGCGTGACTCTAACCTTCATATTTGGTGAAAAATTGATATGAATTTCGTAAAATCCATTTAAAAAAAAAAGTATAAAAACTGATTGAAAAAACATAACGTACTTGGCCATAAAACCAATTAGTTCTGGCGGTTTTTCGATGAGTGGTACCAGTTCTGTACCCATATCCATCCACAGATGCCTTTCTGACGTATCGAATTCATAATTATACATTATTTTCAGTGCATATGGGTATGCCTATGTGTAACATTTTTTTATTTAAATTGAAATAAAAGAAGAAAAACTAACGCAGTGCATTTTGAAAAAAAATTTCTGTTTTTAATTTGAGCAAACTAGTTCCGTCGACTTTTCAGAAACTCAATACCTCAATAAATTTGAAAAAAAGAAAGAAAAAAACTAACAACAACAGGATCTTTCGTAACCGATTGCTTCCTTTGTGAAAAAGAAGTGAAAGGTAAGTTTGTACAAATGCTAGAAGGAAGCCTTTCAGCTTTCTCTAGTGTACGTATACGCGCTTCATATACAGCAGCATCACAACCGCAAGCAATATTACTACCTTCAAATGAAAACTTTGGCAATACAGATGATTGTACAATTTAAAAAAAAACTGAAAATTAGACATTCAAAATTGAATTCAACAAATGTTTAATTACGATTGTCAGGAGAAAAGCATTCTTTTTCCTTTCACTCTTTCAATCGAAATATTCAACCTTCATTAGACAAAAATGGAAAAAGGATGGAAGTGAAAGAAAAAAGTGAACGATGCATATTACAGAAAAATAAAAAACGAATTAGCAAGACAAAAGTTTCTACAGTCAGCTCCTTAACCTTTTGCTTCCTTCCTCTCTCTAAAAATTAACCCAAACGATGTAATTTTTCGTTCAAGCGATTAGTGAATGGGTATGGATATAAGATTTCTTCTTCCACTACTACCGTTATTTCATCCTAGTAGAAAAGGATATACAGCGAAGGATAAGCCATTATACAGGAGGGAGAAGAGCAATATATTTAAAATTATTCCAATAATACATATTAACGGTATTTCACCTATGTCATAGTCCTCAAGCCTGTTGGGTATTTCCACAACTCGTAATCCGCTATTATACCTTGTGTTTGTTTGAAATAACTTCTGAAAATGTCAGTAATTATCATTCTTTCAGTCAGTGAAACACAAAAATGCAAAGGTTATGCACGGTGAGAAAATCTTCCAGAGAATTAGCATCAAATGAATTCTAAAAAATCCTTTACAACCGAGAAATCTATTCTTCCTGCGTTATTAATAATTCCTCTAACAGATAACCGGGTTTATCAACTAAATAATTTTCCTAGTTCTTGATTAGTATTAATAAAAAGTGATATTACCTTAATTCTTTCCGAAACATCAGGGTTAGAATAAATTTTCAATAAAGGTCTATTTGATCGATTGATACCCCACAAATTGTTATTTCTCCAATTCTTCTGATAACTTGTCAGCGCAAGTGGTCGTATTATAATTCGCCTCCAGAGCTTAAAATAATGATATGGTACAACAGAATTCAAAAATAAAAGATTCCAAGATTATTTATTTAAAAGATTCTTTTAAAAAAATGGAATAACTCAATCCCATCCAATCTGGATTTACATATATATATATATATATATATATTTTTATGACACTGACATCTTTAATTAATAATGGAAGTATGAAAGGAATGGCAAGTTCCATTTGAAGACCAGTAATATTACAGTATTTCTCCTCTCGACATAAAAAATTTAGATACTCTTTCATCTCATCTACAATCTCTTACCCAATAATACCTCCAAAGTAAACTTTCTATCTATTCTCTTTAAAGAGAAAGAAGGCAAACCGTTAAATCACGACCAAGCACTTTACTTTTTAATATCGGACGACCATAACGCAGAATTGTAGTACTGGATCGTTTCAACAAAAATCGTAGTGCAAACCAAAACTTTCGCATTTTTCAAATCTAGAAAGGAAAAACACAACACTAAGCTTAGATTCTATCAGTAAAATTATAGTACAAATCACTAAAATTTGATCAATTCCGGACACAATTTTATAAAAATACTATAGAATGACACGCTGCATCGTTTACTTCGATATATTCTAGTAGTACCGAAATACATTAAAAATATAAATTGTTTGAATCGGCTGTGAATAACTTGATAATGCTTGTAGCTAAAATCCATCGTAATTTATTTGATTAAATTTATCTATAATAAAAAGACAAGGTCAAGTAAATTGTACGTATCGAAACAGATATCCGTTATTATTGGAATTATCATTGAAACTGAGCAATTTGTAACATATCTAGAATACAAAAAAAAATTTAATTTGAATTGTTTCAAAATTTACAGAAAAAAATCAACTTTTATATTAACAAAATCAAACTTAGCCTATTAATAGTATTAGGCAGCTTGGTTTTATTAATACAAAAATCAGTCTTTTTCTCTTGCAAAATTTTGAGAAAATTTAAATTAAATCAAGGAAATGCGTATTATATTTGAGTTGATGATTATTTCATCAACAATAGGTAGGTATTAAAACAACGTAGATAAAAAGATGTCCAATAGATAGAAACTTAAAAATATAAAAATTCTTCGCTTTTTCTAGGTATCTAACCTGGTTAAAAATAGTTGAACTGATTCAAAAACACTCGTAATCAATAAAGCATCATTAAGCCTATTCCAAGTAAAATTACGGAATATGCAGTAAACTTAGTAGTGTATACATCCAGATTTTTCACGTAAGTTCAGGACTTATGATGACTTCTTTACATACTGCAATCAAACAATTGTGCATCAGTTATGTACTTTTCACGTAATGTAAAATAGGTGTACACCCAATGCTACTTTCGTAAATACAGTACAAAAAAAGTGAATAATAAGCTACAGAGAATTTCCTTACTTAAATTTGTGACATGTACACTTGCACACTTGCGCTTGGAGTAGAATAAAAATTAGGCATCAAGAAGTGAAAGAGGACACTGGTTATCGCCAGTGAGATACCGAATTGCATCCCGGCATGATTGAAGTGAAGGAAGTAAGATTGGTTTGCTTTGTCCTTATCAGTGATTTGTTCTGGTCAGAGTATTCGATCATCTTCTTATGTGCAGTGTGGGAGAGTTGCGTTGGTGATTTATAGTTTTGTAATTTAAAAGCTGTATTTTTTAATTAAATATGTGTGAAGATATTTACTAACAAATATAGTTATAATGTTCAATGATTACAGTATGTTTTATGTTAATTTATTGATATTATGCTATTTGGTTTTATCACTCGTATACCGAATGAAAGTTTTTCCTTATTATATTGATTCAAAGTATTCCCGTTCCCATTGACAAATTGAATGTGAAACACTTCTGATCTCTCTTGTTCAGTCGCTGAAGTAAAGATTCAAGCAATACTTAACTTACATCTTTCATAGCTGTGGACAAATTTTTGGAACTAAGTTTCTTGTAAGAAAACATTTCCAACTTTATTCAATCACAAAGTATATAATATCAAACTAGCTTAACTTTTAACAGTGATAGTAATGACTTTTCATGCTTTACAGCAAAATTAAATCCAATTAGAGGCTTCATTTCTTGAATAAATAAGAATGAAACGAATTTGATTGTGTTTGGAAGAAATCATTAGATTCTTATTTCCATATCTGATTTGTTTTTCATCTCTGTATAGATAAAAAGAGGGAGAGAGAGAGAGAAAGGGCAATCAGTATTCTATACATTAGGCATGTATTACTATATTTATTACATCCAAGAAGCTGAAAACTTTCTTTAAATCTTTCAAGAGCATTATTGGTAACAGTAATTCTTCAGATAAGCGAAAAAAAGAAAAATCAATAAGCTATTTGTGGATTCGTTGCAAAAATTCTCTCGCTGTCTCTCTCTGATCATAACAATCTACATTTAAAACCAGGAATGATTAAATGTTCAATAATTTATTAGGTACCTTATGAAAGTTATCACTTTTATTTCACTTATCTGTATTTTGAGTAATTATCTGTGTGCTACTTGAGAATTTACAAATTTAACCCTTTCGAGACATATATATCACTACTTACGTAACAAAATTTGAAGAAACATTCTAGAATTGAATATAGCTGACAATTCTTGTTAACTAATTCTGTACTTTATGTTATCTTTAAGTTGTACGAACTAAAATTACTGTAGTTTCTTCTGTTAATGACTATGACATAAATATATTATATATGATATACATTTGCATATAAAATATCTATAAACAACATTACAAATTTGGAATCTTTGTTTTCACTTAATTTTTTATCCTTTATAATAATCGGTTTCATCAATTAAATTATTCATTTCTTTCTCGTTAAATTTCATTTTTTCATTTTTCTTTTCTTTTTTTTTCACGTAAATGTTTGTCTATCATTTAAATTCATTAAATCATGCCAATTTCGCTTTCTTCTCGAATAATGTTCAATTTCATTTCCTTCTGCAATATCAAGTAACTTATTTATTTACAGGAAGCAATTTAACGGAGAAAGTTGAGAAGTTTCGATTTTTTTTAAATAACCTTAGAATCTTGCAATGAATTGAAAAGGAGAAGGAAAAAATGTTCAGTTTTTTACTGAAACTATTGTTATTTGCAATTGTTTGGATTGTTGTTATCGTAACCGTTATTATTCAAAATATTTCTATTTAACCATAAATTGATGTATACTTTTAAATGAAGGCAAACATTTCTTGTTTGTTAAACAGCTAACGGAGAGTTCTTTTATTAAAAATTTATTTATTATGAGAAACAACTTCATAGACGAAAAAAGGGAACAACATGATAAAAAACAAACTTAACTTGGAGTCACATTAATTTGACGTGAACGAATATTCTCCAGATTTTTTCTGCTTCATCAGAAAATTTAAATCTTTTGGGAAAAACGAGTGGCTGTTTTCAAAAAAAAGAAAGAAGGGAAAAACATAAAATTGTCTCATTGTTCAGTTTTATCTGTTGCTAATACATTTATTGTATTCAACCCATTTCTATCAATTTCACTAAAATATACAACTATACTTCTGTCTTGTACCAATAATGATGTAGGATTGGAAGAGAAAAATCTGGATGGTACTTTTCCAAAACTGATTGTTAAAAGGTAGTGCTAGCATTTGTACCGATATATACTGCTAATATTAAAGGTATACAATTTTAGGATAACAGTCAAAATTGTAGCAATCTGAACTTTGTGATAGTTTTAATAGATAATCAAATTGACACTTCCCGGTAATTCTGTTTAACTCTATAAAGACTTAAGTTTTCTTCATCTTTGTTTCTTCATTCTTTTGCATTAACTTGTCAAATGATGGAATGAATAAAGGATACTGAAATCAAGTTAAATTTTAATAAATGCGAAATGTATAGAAGTGTCAAATGACAGATACAGTAGCGTCTACTTCATCAGAGGCCATTATCGAACTGTTAGCAAGAAAAGAAAGATGTGGAATGTTTTTTTCTTCTCCAATGATATTTATTTATCAATTAATTGAATGCACTCTTCTCAAAGGAATATTTGCGTTGGATCGAAATCATCGGCATAATCGAATTCATTATCCGGTTGGGATCGTTTCTGTGTCATTAGCATTGTTCCAAACAGGTAACGATCCTATAGATGTAATAAGTTGTTGCATTAATGAAATTTTTACCCATAGTGAGCAATTGAAATTTATTTTCAAATAATATAAGGCTATGCATCTTGAAAATTTGAATCTTAAGGAAATTATCTTGCCAGATTTAATCTTGATATTAGCTATTCTATGATTAGGTTAGAAACTGTCACCGAAATATTTTATAGGAATTACTGGTCATATTTTATGTGTTGACAAATAGCATAAATTGCTTGTTGCTAACTGATATAAATCCATATTTTGTCAACTAGCTTATATTAAGCAATTCATAAATTAATGAAGAGTTAAATTCTTGTATAAAATAGTAATAGCCAACATGGACTTCTGGAATATTTGCCTAGAAATAAGATGAAGCTTATATTTCCTGATAGGCAGTTACACTCTGTTATCATAGCAGTGATGTAATCAGTAATTTTTGATCTCTGATCCTCCATTTTGCTTCCTCATATCATAATACAAATCCATCAGATTCAAAATCTTTATTGCTTAGGTGATGACATAAAAAATGATACGTCTCATTATTAAGAAAGAAAGTGGGTGTTTTATTTGGAGAAAAGGGACGTTAAAATATCTTTATTGCTTAGGTGATGACATAAAAAATGATACGTCTCATTATTAAGAAAGAAAGTGGGTGTTTTATTTGGAGAAAAGGGACGTTAAAATATCTTTATTGCTTAGGTGATGACATAAAAAATGATACGTCTCATTATTAAGAAAGAAAGTGGGTGTTTTATTTGGAGAAAAGGGACGTTAAAATAGGTGCAATTAAACGATTTCGTTTAACTGCTTATAATTTCTGAAAATACTCAATTTAGAAAAAGAATTTTCTAAGAAAATAATAGTTTTCCAAAAATGACTTTAATAATAAAATCTAATAATTTTAAAAGTATCTGACAAACAGGAAAGTTGAAATTTTTTTAATGCAGATCAGCTTTATTTATCAACTACTTAATGAATTTTAATTTTAAATTTTGCATTGAAATTTACAAGCTAGCAAATTACTTCCGCTCATTTCTAGCTTTGACTACGACAAATTTAGACGTGGATATGACCACTTTCATGACGTAGCAACTTTAAGAAGTAAAATTAGCAAATTCCCGAAACGTAATTAATCCTTTCAATTGTTATGCCAGCTTGCTTACCATATGAATTTACAATTTCTTTGAAATGGTTGAAATATTATCTCTCTTAGCAAATTGAAATTAATTATATTGGCTAACTAGAATGTTGTTGGCTGTGTGCGTGCACTTGATATAACAGATCCTTTTGTTAATCTGATCATTATTTGTACTATTCTCTTTTCTTTGTCGTTAATTGCCAGTTTGTCACATTTCTAAGAAATTAATGAAAGACGATTATAAAAATGTTTGCCTATAAACAAAAACAAAAAAAAGAAAACAAAAAAAACAAAGAAAAGAACAGAAAAAAGGTCATTTAACTTCAATTATTTAAAACTAACTTTTAATCTGACACTTGCTTAAAATTTAATTTCAATAGAATGAAAATATGCATATATCTGGAAGCTACCTAAGAATCACTATAATTTTTCAGAAATTCAATTTTTTAACTTCAGAAAGAATTTATACCATGCAATCTATTATTAAAAGAAATTATATATGAAGAAATGTTTATTATTATCATTATCTATTATTATTCATTATAATTATTATTTTATTATTATTACTACTGCTATTGTTCATTATTATTATTATTGTTATTATTATTATTATTATGTTATCATTACTATTATTATTAATTATTATCTTACAACTTACTTTCCTTTTTTTACTATCCTTTTGAAATTCTGCATCAAATAAACTATTAGCAAAGCCATGCATGCAATGAGCTAAATTAATTTTAAAGAAGGAAAAGCAGCCAAAGAAGAATTAAGAGAGATAAACATTCTATTGTGTATCTAAAGCGATGAATAGTTAGTTATTTTCCGAATAAGAAAACATTACGACGTTGAAGATGACAATAGGTAATACATAGATAGATTGGAAAATATGCAAACTGTGATAAATCTATTGAAATTCTTTTGAAAATCATTATATTATCAATTTCACTCTTCTAAAAGACTCTTTTATCATTATATGAGTAATTTATTTATCTATATTATCAAATTCTCATCAGTTCTTTCAAGTAAAAGAACAAAATGAAAAAATTGAGATGCTGAGAAGATATTTTGAATAATTGACAAATTAAATATTTGTTTATTATTTATCTAACTTTTGCATTAAACGAAATAAACAATATAAGTGAAAAAAATTTTCTGAAAATTCTCTAATTTTACATGAATTGCTTTTGCATCAAATATGTAAAAGAAATTAAATAATTCATTTGTCAACTGAAATTAACCTCTACAATATCAATTATTATCATAATATATATTTCTATCATCTATTGAATTTTACATGAAAGAAATCAGTGATATTATACTATTAAGTCCATTAATACTATTTCAATTTATAAATTATTTAATTATGAAAGTGATGAATGGAAAAAGACGACAAACCCTATCAGCAACTGGTACAATTAATAAAGGCTGTCGTAATATTTCCCTGAATGGATGACGTTGGTGACGAAAATAAGGAACTATTACCGCTCCTACACTTTTACTATCATTGAACATTACAGCTATCAATAATAAAATATTAAAATATGCCAATATTTTATGCATTCCTGAAAATGAAATAAAATCAGTTTCAGATTTTTTTTTCTTTTGTTTTTGTGATAAGTTTTCTGTTATAATATCATCCAAGCATTTTCAATAGTTTTATTTTAAATTTCAAATATTATAAATTATGCACGAAATATATTGAGATAATATTAAAGAAAAAGATCGGCAAATGAATAGCTAAATATAGATAAACTCAATCATATAGAAGATAATAATCATAGTGATAAATAATATAATAATGATAATTCAGAAATGAAATCGCATTATACTCCAAAAAGTTAACAACGGGTTTTCAATATATATATATATATATGTATGTAGTATGAGTGTATGTCTGTGAATTGCTCATTCAGCATTAAAAACTAATTAACCGATAACATTCTATCCGTTAAATTCATTCAGTACAGATGAACTATTCGTATATAATTGTTAAATTTCGTTAAATAGTTTTATTTTTTTTTTGTTCGAAACAATCTGCAACAAAAACAATTGCCTTATCGAACCGAAATTGAACGTAGGCGAAAATGAAAGGAAAAAAAAGCCAAATTAACTGAGTATTAAAAGCAGAAAATGTATTCTATTTTAAAATGTTATAATTGTTATTGCATATAAATAAATTTATTAAATTCATCAAAATGTTTGTAAAATCTAAAAAAATAATTTAATATAATTACAAAATTTTTTCTTTTTTTTTCTCATGGTAACAAGCTAAAAAATAACATTTATACAAAAAAAATATTTGAAAAAGTTTTTCCTTTTTTCTTTATTTGCATAAAATTGAAAAAAAAACAATAGCATTGATTTATACATTAAAAAAGACAAATTAAAAGTTTTTGAAAAGATAGAATAAGATAAAGTGATTAAAAAACGGATAAGTAAAATAAAAATGCACTGAACAAAGGATGAAAATGAGATAATTTTAAAAAATGTTGTATAATTCAGTTCTCATTTCTTTTTTTCCGGACATAATGGTGTACTGATGAATTCAAAAACAATTTTTATACGAGATTTCATTAGATATAGCTTTACTTATTAACACAATTTATTAATTTATCATAGGCATAGCATTTCTGAAATGATTAATATAGTATAAAATAATTAATAGTATTAATTGGGATAATATTTCTAAAATAATCTCTGATAATAATACCAATCTCATTCTCATATACAATAATTTTATCTAATTTGAAATAAAATGTACAAAAAAATCATTTTGTAACTCTGTCATTTTATTATAATTATTTTAGGATAATAAATGAGAATGATTGATAAATTAGAAGATGATAAAATTGAATTCTTTTTTCAATATTTATTGTACAATTTTATTCTACTTTTCTTATTTCTTAGTGCATTATGCAAAAAAAGAAAAAAGTATGAATGATAATTAGTTGAGTGGAAAGATTTACTAACAATTCAGCATTGTTACATCTTACTACTATGACTTTATATTTTGTGCTTAATGAGAAGTAATACTCATTAGAGAAAATTTACACCTATTTTGGATATGGCATGAAAAAGTTTAGTGTAAATGAGTAAAAAGCTATAATTTTTTGTATCTTTCTTTTGTTAATAAATGAGCAAATACCAATTACTACTGAAAATTATATGTTTATGTGAATAGATTCGAGGGAAGATGATGTCCAGTTCACAGGAATTCATTGATCGAAAAACTCAATTATATCATGATGCATCATTTTCTTTTTTTAAATAACTTTCATCATATATTATGTTGTTACTTTGTTTACTTTCTCTTTTTCTTTTGAAAAATTGTTACGAAATAGCATTAAATTAAAATTTGAAATGAATGGATTAAAATTTTGAATAATAGTTCAATAAGGAAAAACGGAGAGAAATGCAAAAATAATTTTTCCTTTCTCATTAATATCACCAATGTTTTTGATAATGACATTCATTCAATTGTACCTGTTCAAAGTTAATTTTTTTTTTTTTTTTTTTTAGGGCATAATGGAAGTTTTGCAAGAAGCTTATTAGCTAATTTAAAACATAAGTGCGATTTGAATTATCACAGCACTTTATTACCAACGTTTTGTTTTACATTCGCGTCGCTGTCATAGTTCGGTTTGCTGCACCTTTTGGTACAGATCGGGAATTGTTACCCAGGAATAGTTGAATTTGTTTTAATCGATTTAAAATATGAATTCACAGACTGACTGATATTTCAAAAAATTCTGATTAGTTTATAACTTGAATTTAGCTACTCGAAATTTAAGTTCATTTATTCTAAGGAAAGGAAGATATGATCCTGTAGTGATAATTCTTTTCATTATAAGTTGAGATCGTTTATATATTTTTAAGTTTTTTTTTCTCATCATTTTTTGTAATATAGCATAAAAGTAAATTTCATCAGGAAAATATTAAAATGCTTAAAAATTGCACAGCCGAACATTTGAAATCATTTAGCAAAAGTATTTTAGATAAAAATTGAGGAAATGAACAAATGTAAATGAGAGCAATTTGAAAATATATTTGTTCCACTTTAACATCTAAATAAAAAAGAAAAGAAAGAAAAAAGAAAAGAAAAAATAAATGAAAACTTTAGGATATGAATTTTACAATGAAATGCAAAACTTTTTTGAAGATAAAATTTTCAGAATTCTCAAAAATAAAAACAGAGCGCAATAAGTTGATGAAAGATTCAGTAAATTCAATTTATTTAAGAGAAGAAATTAGTTAAAGAATGCCATATAAAAGTGAATAGATTGTTGTCGTTGGTGTCAACGATTTTATCATTTTATAAAGTTATCAACCAATTACGCATTTGCAGTTAATCATTAAAAATTTTAATGGGAACACGAATCTTAAATTTTGAATTTATGCATGAATTTTACAGGGAAATTATTGACATTTATCAAAGAGTTTCCTTCAGAGAGGTAAAAGTACAACTTGTTGTACACCTCAGTATCACTTATCACCTGTATTGAATAAATAGTCACCTAACGAGAACTGATATTTATTCATAATGATAAGAACTAGGAATCGATCATTCAGTCATTTTTACAGTAATTTTTTTGATTGCTTTTAGTAATATGCAAATTTTTGCCCCTTATTTTTATGCTCAGTCTTTTGTTCCCTGATTCTTTTCAAAGTGTCAAAATCAGTCAATTCTATAGTCAAAGTGTTTCTATAGTCAAAGTGTTGGAACCAGCCAAAATCTGTGATCAAAGTGTCGAAACTAATAAATCTTTCCTGAAACTCCACTAGCGTCAACATTATTTTGTTAATTATACTGTTCTGGAACTAGTTAAACAATTGGTGTAATTACTGCTTTCTAATTGCGCCGTTTATGGTGTACTTAGCATGTAGAGCTAAAGGACACAAATAGAACAAATTATGAATATTGCTTCCTCAAAAGGATGTGCTCTTCATACCGCAACCTAACAAAAAAGTACAACAATTTTGGAAAAGATGAATGATTGGTAGAACAAAGCAAGAAAATGGAATAAAGATGAAAAGTACTTTGTGATCATCTAAGAATTATTTTATCACCAACAGCTAAATTAAAAAGTAAGCTAAAAGGAAAAGAAAATAACCTTTTAAAAACTTTAAATTTTCAGTTGAAATTTTCGAATTTCCAAAAAAAAGTTTGCTAAAGCGATGTGAAGTTTACAGTTCTCTTAACAAATTTCATTTTCATTTTTCATGTTAATTAAACCAGAAACTAACATTCAACAGCAGTCGTAAAGAATCGTTAACATTTTATAATTAAAACTATTTATACATTAGAAAGAAAAAAACATTAATGCGACAAATGAGCATAGCAATTGCACTCTTTCGCTGTGGGAAATATTAAATTTTTGTTAAAACATAGAAGCATTTTTGTTTATGATTGTAATGAATAAAACTATTCTTACATTTAATTATACTTCCACTGAAATAAGAGAGTATTTTACAGCTACTGAATTTTTCTTTCTGATTTTCTCTTAAGATTTCGAGTTCTTTTCTTTGTGCGATTTTTTCTGTTATATTTTTTGGTCTAAATTTTGTGTTTAGATCTGATGGCAAATTCAATAGTGAATAAATAGTGAATTCATCTTGTTGATCAGCAGTGATCGAAGCGAATCGATTAGTAAGAATTTCATCTTGATTTCGAAATTCCAATTTTAATGTTAAAATTTGCGAAACTAAATTAAAAGTGATTTTAAGTATGATTTTAGAAGAGCTTATGAAACGTTACAATCGCAACAAGTTTCCAGGAAGAAATGAAATAATATTCAACAAATTTTCCTATTTGTGTTTCAATGATACGATGCAACTTGAACATCAAACAGCACCGTAAACTGGAAGCAACCAGATTTTATGAAGAAAAAAGCTTGTGATAGAGGAAATAAATAAATATCTGTTAGATTTCATTAGTAGGAGGGAAGTATCACAAGAAAGCAGGAACCATTCCAATCACATAATTTCAATATTCACTATCTAGCGATTTTAAGATAGAAGCGAAGAAATTACCCATCTTTTTCTCTTTCCATAAAATGTGCACAGAGTTTCTGAATTTGAAAAATCTAGGCACTTGTAAAGATGAATAAAATGTCAAACGACAGAAGAATGATGATCAGTAATTTTCCTGCGCAAGTCATTTCTGTTAAAATTTTGTTCAAAATTTTGCTTTAATGAACTGTTCATGTATGTTCCCATTTAGAAAACTTCATGCTAAGGGGATGACAATCAAGTTGTGACAAGTTATCTGAAGGAGGGAAATTAGTATACTACATCTTGAGTTCGAAGGTCATCCACATGTCATGGCTTGCAAATCTGTTTCACTTAACATGAAGATACTTTTGTAGGTGCACATGATAATGTGCCCGTTGAACGTTGTGCGCAATTAAAAGACATTAATTGCTTGTATGCAACAATATGTCACGAAATACTCTACAATATTTCACACCTTTCATTTCCCCTTTCCACCAAATATGTTTTACGGCTTTATTTAATATCAATTTCCTTGAATAACTGTAATAACTTCATAAATTTCATTACAATTAATTTTAAGATTTTAATGCTATTAATTTTTAATGTTGCTAAATAAATTTCTTTTTTTTTAGGATTTAAAGGATTTAAAGGTCCTATCAGCAGCAGATTTCAAAATTGGATTTTGAAAGATGTGTTTCGAATATAGCAATACAGTCATTTAATATGTCACCCATTGAAGATTCATTGTCCACTTTCCTTATCTCTGTAAACGATTATACTGCTATTCTCCTACACCAACATAAATTCAGCAAAAGTCGTATTTAAACGATGCCTCCAAAATAAATTACATTCAACCAAAATAATTAATGTGTACAGTCATTTTACCATTAAAATCAGAAAATATTGAAATTCCAACGTGCAGTATTTCATAAACTAAGTATTAAAAACATATCAATAAAGAAAAAACACCAATTCAAAAAGAAAGCTTCATAGCAAACAATAAAATATATAGGGCATTTTTGGAAACTCCGTACGTTTAATTTAGTGACTTTTATTTTAGTGATTTAATTTAGTGATTACTAGAACTAGAGTTTTTTTTGCAAAAACTATATTATGGATAGCTATAACTGTCAATGGTTATTTCAAAATTATTTAAGTTTTTATAGAGAGAGAGTTATTTTAAGGCGAAACATGATAAATTCATTCAAGTCTCTTCTACATTTATTTTTGTGTTCATGTTTCTCTACTCTCTAAAAAGATAGAAGCATTAAGAAGCATATGTACAACAAATAAGTTGCATGAGAAAAATATAACACTAAGTAGCGAACTCATTTACATAATTTATATGAGATTCAAATCTTTCCTTTCCCCTTCATCGAGATCATTCTTCACATCCTCTAATGTCATTTCTGAAAAGGATCAATTAATTTCTGAATTACCTAAAACGATTAATCCACAGAATAACTTATGCGACTACTATATCGTCTTTTCAACAATTAAATCGCTCACTTGATTATCAACAACATTTCAAATCTAAAAAACTTACCACTGCTTTGAACAATTTGTTCCAAAGTATCCATATGCGGTGGCGTATTCGACCCCACACCAACGTAATGTATAGTTTGAGTTTGACCAGACCTTTCATCCAAATAGACAATATTTACACCTGGATGAGTTTCCAGTGAATTGAAGAAATGTGAACTATTATTATCAGTTGGAAGCAGACTAATACCATTTGACGCTAAGATCGGTTGCGATGCAATAATTTCCACTGTCCCTGCTCCTACAGCAGTCGTTTCATTGAGTACAATATTTTCCATTACCTAGCAAAAAAAATTGCAATCACTGAAATGATTAGATGCATTGTACTTTAAAATTTCCTATGTTTAACGAAATTATTTAAAATATTTATTTCCATCTTCACATCATTAAAAAATTGTTTTGGGATGAGAAAAACGTTGCAATCGTAATGTGGAAATTTTAGCAAGAGTAGAAGGAGCATTTGTGCTGTCAAACATGACCTTTACGAATTGTCAAAAAAGGGTGAAAATATTTTCTATTGAAAACCTGTGTCATCACGTAAATGACTGGCTTATTGGAAGCTTTGGCAAGTCGTAATTCCACCAAATACAACAAATATTCATCGAAAAGTAGACGGATAAGGTGAAAAGAACCAAATGACTGAGCAGAGCGAAGTGTGAGATCTCGTATTATCATGGAGCTAAAATTGTACATTTTAATATGAACAAAATCATAAAGAATAAAGGGATCGTCGATGAATTATGTTTATGTGAACGGATGATTTACCTATAAAATGACCAATTCTTCAAAAACTGTTTCGAAACATCCGCCAAAACAGCATAGGGCTTGTCATGGTATTTTGCTAGAACCTAAAATTCAAACTATAACGTATCAAGATATCAGTGAGTAATTAAAGAATGTTTGCAAATAGTTAAACGCACAAGGTGATTTCCTATCTTTGACTTTAAGTCCAGCTTTTCTTTATTATACATTATTACCACCAACCTATCATATATTATATATCATATATACACCAGCTATTATCACTAACCTGATCAACGACAGCTTCCATCCACTCAGCCCATTGCTCCAAACTTTTTTGTTTTTGTAAATTTTCTCGAAAATCAGACTGAAGATTAGATACCAGTATTGGGTCACAATCGCACACCCATCTAGAAATTTGTAAAATTATTGGTAAAATATTATCAAAACTCATAAAAATCATGTCTGAACCAATCCAGCATAAAATTGCTTATTGCTGCTAAATGTAGCAACATCAGTAACGAATAACTGACATCAGTTCTGACATCATTCTTAGCAATTTCCAAGGTAACATCTCGAGTAGGTTTCGAATTAGTATCAGTTGAGATCAAACACAAGATCCTAAACATGAAAAGAAATAATGATGGACGAACCCAGCCTGATCCTGAACACTGGCCATATCAACTCGATTAAAGTCTTGAAGCATCTGATGGATTTGATCCGGTTTTTGTAGGACGCCACGAGCAGCAGATGCCAGATGATTTAGGGAAGTATATCGCCTTAATGTTTGCGCCAATGTACGTACAGCAATAAGTTTCTTCCTTTGAATAACATCTGGAGCTCCTTGCATTGCCTTCTTTAGTTGCATTTCCAATGATTTCGCAAAATTACGGATTTGTAAAGTTAGTGATCCTAGAAGTTATTTTATTACAATCATTATAAGTGGCAAAAAACCAAATTATTGTCTGTTCTCTTTTTTTCTGATTTGATTGTTTATCTTTCCGGAAAAGCACTGATATTAAAAGCACCGCATACGACTCACAATCATTCTACTTTTCGTCCTCTAGAAAAGTGATCATAAAAATTTAAATTAAAGCAAAAAGAACATTTTTGAAATCAATTGAAAAATCACGACGGCAAGAAATAACCTGACACATTAGAGCTCAATACATCCGGAATCAAAACTTCTACAACCACTTGATAAAATGAAAAGTCCATGTTCTGGACGAATGCCTGCATCTGAGGAACTGTACACAGACGAAATAGTTGAATTTGACTGAGGCCCTTCGATGTTTTACTGAATAAATCCAAAGAATATACACAATTTATGTATTAATAACAATATATTTGATTAGTATTTATTATCTCTTTTATGTTACTTTTAACAAATCGTATGAAAAATTTCAGCAAATCGGGATCCTTAACTGAACTACCCATTATAAGAAATTTTACACGCACTCATTGCTAGAGCAATCTTCATCTTCCACATCTTCCTGATCATTTTCTGGCTGCCAAAAGGTTATCCAACACTCCTCTACCATATCAAAATGCAACTGTTTGACGCATTCCAAAATTTCCTAGAAAAACCAGAACTCACATTCAAATGATAATTTATCCAACCAATCTATATTTATTCACGTATCTCGCTTGACATACTTTTTTATCTTTAGTTCTGATTGATTTCATCATATACAACCTTCTTACATGTTAGAATACACTAAAAAAATGGAAAAGGCATCCAGAAAACTTAGAATAAATAATAGTTTGAAAATTTTCGAATGAAATTATGACAAAATTTCTCAACTTACAGCACAGTTTGTCGTGTAGCTTTCGATAAAACGCACTGCATGTTGCAAAGTCAACCCTAGCGGTTGCAAATAAGTTTCCAAGCCTTGCATATCGGGTATTCCGATATGCGGTACTTCACCGTCACCAAGAACTTCTCTGTCCATGTCTGAAACAAAATCCACTTTTGCAAACATTCACTAAATTTTAAAAGTACTACTTCGAGGAAATCTTGTCGATTTGAATCAAGAAATCTTAGAGTTTTCGAAACATCAATTTCAGAACAACCTGTGCAGTTATCTCCACCCATCGAAGAATTGGCATTCTGATTTCGATATGAACTGAAAGTACCATGATCCGATGATATGCTACGTTCATAAGTGGAAGGTGGACTCCTGAAAACAAAAATAGGAAATCCAAAAAAACAAAAAGTATTAAGAAAATTAGAAAAACCTCGTATATTTTACTTGTAAGTCACTCACTCAGCACTTTGATTCATTCAAAATACTTAAAATCAATAATCCAGACGAGAAACTTACGATCTGGAATTTGTAGCTTGGCTAAGCATTGTGTCTGTTTCCATCGCAGTAGAATTGGTTCGCCGATTAGTTACTGAATTGGATCCCAAAGTGGAACGACGAGATGAGCTACAAATAATGAGGAAGTGCTATATGAAGGGAAACATATAATTCCAAAAGATTATTTAAAAAATCAACAACTTTTTCAAAAATCATTTAAAAAAATTTCATCCCTTGTATTTAAAATATTTAAAACATTTCCTGTATAAAAAACAATGAAACTTTTGCTTAATTCAAGTTTTCTCCTATACTTTTCACTTCCCGCTTACCACTCATTTACTCCAGTTATCAAATTCCAACAAACCTTCAGCAGTTCGAGAAAACACTTCTCTACACTTTGCGAATATCCATGGCTATGAATTCACAAGAATTTGCTTGCAATTGCAAATACAAAAAAAAGAAAACTTTTCGCATAGAGGAATTTAAATCAAGAATTTAATATAAAATGCGAAATAAAAAAGTTTCTTAAAAAAAAATCTCTTGTTGGAATTTGATAACTGGAGTAAAAAAGAATTTGATAACTGGAGTAAAAAAAAATCTCTCAAAGGTAACAGCATTTCAAATTTCTATATACCGCTTTCATATTTCGGCTAGTGTTTAGTACTCATAATGACGAATGGAGAAATAAAACCACTTAGTGTAACTTTCTGCTAGCTTCTTATATTTCTTAGTCCTTTAAATCGGGATTTTCAAAGCTTCGTAAATTTTTTGTTTCTTACATTTTCGAATTAAATTCATGAAGAGAATTTTTTTGCTATACCTTCTTGGTGGTATATGATTTACAGACTGCACTGAGGATATTAATGGTGCGCGGTTATCTTCACCTAATGCCATCGCACCATTAGCACCTCGATTTAGCGGAGAATCAGGTTTAATCCGAATCCCGTAATAGTGATACTTCGAGTTACCGCGTGTACCAAGCCGACGCGTACGTAAACCGTGAAATACTGACCGGATAAGCTTGCCGAATGAAGCTGCATTTACCGGTTCGAGCTTATTTTCATTGCAATGCCTAAAACAATACTTTTACATTTGCTCTACCATGTTATGAAATTCAAATTATTCAATGCTTCATAAATATATATAATTAGCATTTTATCACTTAATACCAATGTAATAATGATTATAGGAAGTAATTCATAAAAGAATACAGTATATCTGCTAAGAATCCAATTCAGCCATTTCTGAATTTATCTTGCACAGTTAATATTGATCATAAAGGAATAAAGCATCTATTATTATGGATATGAGATGCTTCCCCTTCAGAAACAGTATTGGATAAAATTATATGCTAGTCGTGCTCTCTTACCAAATCTTTTCTTAACTTTAAGAAAGTCAAATTTATTATGTGATTTTATGTGTTATAGCCATTTTTTGTTCTAAAAAAATCGATGTTAAAATCTGATATTTCGCAAACCTTGAAATAATGACTGGAAAATGTAAATTTAGATAATTGTAAATAGTTTACTCAAATATATCTTATCATATATTAATATTATTTTCGCTAAATCATTATATATATCAATTTAATTCAATAACTTACTTGATATAATGACTGTAAAGTGTACAACGCGGAAGAGAAGTACCATCAGCTGGTTCATAATTATTTATTAACCACTGGATCTGTAAAATAGTTAAACATTCTTCACTGTTCATCATAATTATTAGTTAAGCAGAAACTAACATGTTCTCAATCTTCTTTTTCAAACAGAAATATGAGTTTATTTTTAATTGAATAACAATGGAAAGATTGCGCTAATATTTATTGGTAAAACATATTGTTTTAAAAATGAAGAGAAGCACTAAGTTCTAAATGAAAGTAGTGTCGCAAAAATTGTATTCGTTGCAATAATTTTTTGAATAATTTTTTGACTTCAATTACATCTTTATCTCATTTTCCCTGCTGCAGTTGAATCTATTTTCGAACAGCCAGATACGGCTTAGTTTGAATTAAGCTTAAGAGAATTATGGTTTCTTTTCTTGACCCCAAATTTATTGACCTCATTTGGTTGGCACATGCAATGTGAACTGTTCCATTATAACCAATGATTTCGTCGCTTGCTCGACTCTCACATTAGCCACGCCCTATGTCCGTCCAACTACTGGCTCCCATCAAAGGCAGTTAATTATTTAAATAACTGAATTGAAAGTACGGTAATTTCAACAATCATTGTAATTTAATCATTTCTCATCGTCTGCCTAATTAACGATTACCCTTTACTACCGCTCCTCTCTAATCATCCTTTCATGCACTTGCCCAACCTCTTTTCATCTCTCTGCAATCTTCATAATATTGCATGTTACAGAGTCATTAATGTAATTGCTACCCGTCCGGCTTAATCATTCCCTCATTTACCCATTAATCACCACCGTTGTTATAACTTCTCATCGGTTTATCCAGTCTTCACAAACCAAAAAATTTTCCGCTTTATAAACTGAAAACCCAATCTATATATATACTTAGTTACTTTGTTCTGGTTGCTATACATGTTATTTTGAATATACAAATAGTACAACAATTAATGAGATTACTTATCATATTGAAGGCATAATTTTGCATCACATCTAGATGTTTCACTAAATTTACCATTTCATTTCAAGGACAATCGGTTAAGTTTGAACAATTGATTGTAAAGCAAACATTATACAGCATAGTTTTTCGGGATTTTATAGCAAAGTTTCAGGAAGACTTAAAATTTCCCTGACAGGAAGGGATTTAAGTTTGTATGATTTATTTAAAATTAGAATTAAACTAGTGATAAACAGTGTCCAGCTATGACTGTAGGACAGTCAAAGTTATAAGTTGGCACAACTGAATTTTTGTAGAAACATTTTAAAAAAATATGCTAAAACGCGGGAAATAAAACAGTAAAAAGCAAAAAGAAAAAAATGTATCAATTATGTAAATTAAAAGAAATGTTCCATAAATCATCCTTTCTCCTAATTCGGATCAGAATTATTTGTAGATTAGTTTTAAAACCATTCTTGGAGTTAAGCAAGCCTAGCCTTCAGCCAGTCCTCAAGATGAAACAATACAAACAATACATCGTCCAAAAAAAAATGATTATAAACAAACTAACAGTAGCAGGTGAAGCACGTGTTGTATGACCCAACTGAGCTCCAACATCCTCCTCTACAGATCCTGGTGAACCTTGCTGTTGAATAACGTAAGTTTGTTGTGTTGGTGAATGTATCGGTTGGTACTAAAGAATGAAAATAATATAATTTATAAAAAAGCTAATAAAAAAGGAAAATCAACAATTACCAACGGTTTCGATTATCCATTATGCACCCAATCAGCTAGCAGTTTTTTTTTTTTTTTTTGTTTCTTTTTTTTTTTTTTTTTTTTGAGAATTTTAAGTTCCTATTTGCTTATCCACTATTATTACCAAACACAGATTAACTTAGTCAAAAGAGAAATACTGTAATCTAACTTATATCATATTGTATCCTCAGTTCACTAACTGCAAAAAAAGCAGAATTAATCTGAATCGCAAAACAAAATTTTCTATAAAGAGAGCTAAATTCTCAGTATCTTGTCCCCGTAATCGTAAAAACAGGAAGTCAAATTCGTTAACTGAATGTGGTTATCATAAATCACTATTAAATGGTATTTATATTAATAACATATTTGGTGAGTAGGTACTTATATGTGATGAAAATAACGAATTATAATTGAAAATGATCATTAGATTGGCAAAAATAACTAGATTCAGTATGTGATAATGTCAAAAAATAATGGAATGTCAAAAATTCAAGCAAAAAATATAAGAAAACAAAATAACAAACCTGATAATACGATGGATATTCGGTAGTATAAACATAAGTAGCATTCCTGCAAGATACCATTTCTTGGGAATAAAACAAAACAATGTAAGGAAAGTTTAGAGCAGGAAAATGATCCAAACAGTATAACTTGAAACAATGAGATATGGGAAGAAGAGTGTTGTAGCAGCAACCGACGGGCAAAATTATATCACGATAATGCTGTCGGGAAAAATGAGTGACAGGAAAAGCAGAGGTTTCAAGCTTTCCATATATTATATTAAAGCTTTTTGAAACCTACCTTCTCGTCTATCCCGATTATTATCCCTCCTCTCAAATAATTCTTCCTCACCTTTCATTCTCCTTCCGGTACTGAAAAGGAAATGCCCAATGGGATTTGACTGGGAGCATAAGGAATGATTATGTACACTACGTTGTATATTATGCTTAAAGTGCTTTATGCATATATACCAATCATCCCCTCTTCTGCACCTTTCCATGAATGCTTCCGGAAACGGTATATTTTATCCGGAATATCCCTGTCTTACATGTTCTATATGTAGCAACACAAAAGGGAAGTTTACATACTATATGAGAAAGATATTTAGATATAATACCATATTATAAAATATATATAATAGCAATACCATATTGTGCAAATTATTTTAGAGAAACTGCAAAAAAGAATGCATGGCGCAAATTACTTATTACTTAACGAAAATGTGTAAATTACCTTAAAATATAACATAAAAGATAAAATATAAGATAAATTAACCTAGAAAAGACTTTCGAACCTGACTTTCGGATCTAAATTCCAGTACCACACTTAGTAACTTCAGATATAATTAGAAAAAAAGGAAAGTTATAACTAAGATATTGAAAAATGGATAATTTTTATATACTGAGCTAAATTTCATGTACTACGAAGTTTTCCAAAACTTCCGGAAGTTCACTTCATGAAAGAAATATTTCCTTCACATCTCTCTTTATTGAAATGAATGGGAAAAAGATCAATCGTGAAGTAGGAAATAGACCATAAACAGATGAAGTATCTACATAAGATACGAAAACCACAACGCCCCAATCTGATCCCATATACGTAGAAATATTATAATCCAAATTTCTAAAAAAATTTTATTAAATTTTAATAAACTTGGACTTCAATAGACCTCTTCAATAGAGCTAGGAACTAACAAAAAAAGAATTTAAAATCAAATACCTGTCTAGATGCCCAGCTGGACTACCTTTCGTCATGGATTTTAGGAGCAAAATCTTGGGATATGAATGTGAAAAGGGTCCCTTTAGAGGAGAGAATGAAGCATGCAGGTGAACTCGTTTGGCCTCTAAGAGGCAGGATATATAAGCAAGGAAAGGGAGGAAGCGATGAGGTGAGGTACATTATAATGATCATAATGATGACTGGCTCAGTACGCGGCTAATCATTCACTCACACCTGCTCTAATAACATTTCCCTTCTAACTACGAATATTTCTTTGAAATTCCGCATTTTCGTCCATTTCCTCGCATTACCGCCTATCCTAAAAATGGATCTTATCTATCAGTACAGAGAGAAAAAATTTAGTCTTTATCTCAAATTGAAAAAAAAGAGTTCGACGAAATTATGAAATCCAACTTTAAAATCTGTCCAAGAGAATCTGAAACTATCGATCAACTTTACTTGAAGGAGAAATCTTGACAGGAAAATAATTATTAATTATAAGTCTAATTTTATTAAGAACTAATAAGGAATAAATGAAAGAATGGACGAATCATTTCATGTTTTTTACATTTTTTTCTATGCAACTTAAAAAAAATGTATAACCATTTTACCATTTGCATTTTTTAAATTCAAAGTGAAAAGTGGGAGTAAATGATTATGGATGGAATTAGTCCAAGATATATATAAAATTTAAAAAAAAAAAGGAAAAACTGAAGAATAACATCTCGGTTAATCTTTCCAATGTTACCTGAATTAAAGAACGAAACCAACTAATGCTGTCAGGTACTAACCAACTAATATTTATAACATGAAAATATTTCACTGATTAAATGTTTGGTTACCAAGGTATCATATGCATACAAAATACCTGACAACAGTAGTTAAGGGAATAAAGTTAGAAGGAAGCGGGTAAGCAGAGGCAGAAGACTGAGGCAGAACTGACGCAAACTCACAAGATAAAAGAAGTGTACATCAATTTCTTTTTATATACTTTATGTATTTTTATATACAACATCTTGGCGGTATATATATTTTATATAAAGTATATATAAAGTATATATATAAAGTAATGCAGAGCAGTGATGACAACCATAACGACCATAACGATGAATTGTCGTCTCCTAGACGACCCATCATAGAAACGAAAAAGACAAATATATAACTGCCAAAAAATCTGAAGAAACAAGCTTATGTGGAATTACCGTTATCTCCTTCTCTCTTCTCTCTACCATGCTTCTCCCATTCCTCTCTTCCAGTCAAAAGCAGTTCACATATTTTTCTCCCGGATAATTTCAAATTCCGAGAAATTAGAGTTAATGAAATGAAGGCATTAACTAATAATTCTTACCAACTTTTCAAAATTAAAAATCATTGATTCCTATCGATAAAACATTCCACTCAAGGATATGCGACCCTTCAAAGAAATGAAAAAAAATGAAGTCTTTTAAAGGTAAAACAATATCCTTAGACTTTTTTCTTGCTGACAGAAGCATAGCAAAACTTTAAGCATCGATCACAGCTCCAGTTAAAAATTCTTCTATTCCTTAATACTACTAGTTACAGAACTTATTGCAATTCGTGCTTTTCTTCAATTTTTGCAATATCAAGAATGCAATTCATAACATCTTTCTAGTAAACAATATTTTTACCTAACATCTTAAATTGAGCGAAACTGAAATTATCCATCATTATTATATTACTATATTTAAGGTCAGGAATTATCTGAGCTACTTTTAGTAAACTCAGAATCCTTTTTGGATAACGGAAATTCATAACGGAAAAAAAAGCAATAACCCAACTGAGAGTAATAAGAGAAGAGAACTCTTTAGAGAGAAATATTTTTACGGCTGCTTGCCTATCTTTAATCTTAACCGGATACCATATTGCTGCTATCGCTGTTGCCGCTGCTTCCTTGGTTACCGAAAATTTTTGGTAAAAGCTTCAAAGACTTCACTTTAAGGCTCGACATATTGAGAGATAAACATAAGCATATAGATACACACATTCGTGTCTCATAAATCACCTCGTAATGATCAAATAAGGAGAAAGAAGAGATGGGAGGCAAGTATAGTACTTTTACTAATATGCATATGCACAAATATAGAGACCACCAAAAGACCAGCTTTTGAGCAAAAATAAGGAATGTTCGCCTGGTAAGGCCTTTAGCATGCAAAGCTCCATCAGCCAGAGGTTCCACTAGAAAATTAAAAAGACTTTTTCTTCTCCCCAACGATCAAGAGTTACCGCTGTTCGCTGTTACTACCTATCCCTTTCTCCCTTCCTCCAGTTGTCATCCGTTTGCAGTCTTCTTAGGAAATCAAAGTTGTTGTCACTGTTGTCAAAAGAATTCCATTATCATCGACCTCGATAACATTACAGGATACATGCTTCGTTAAAGTCTAAAGCTTAAGTCTCCCACACTCCGTTGCCTTAGCTTCGGTCGTCATCCTTGTTTCTAGGTGGATACATTTCAGTTGCTAAACAACAACCATCACGACCAATCATCTCAACCGATCAAGCTAACCTTGGAACGTTATTTCTATCAATGTCACTATTGACAACGGTTACCACCACTATCACCATCACGGCCATCTCTAATATTTTAGCATTATTTCTTATCTTATGGATCACAATTAGAAATTTTCAAAGGATATGAAAGAAAAATTGAAGTATTAACTTACAATCACTTTTTATTCGCTTTTTTCTTTTATCTTTTTGCAAAATTAAGGAACGACTGAAAAATCCTAAAATTAAACCTTCGTATATTTCAATTGAAGGAATAGGTCATAAAAGTAGCTATTTGATGCAATCATTACAAGTCCCTGTGATATCATAATGAGAAATATACTGTAAAAACTTTAGCGATAATTAGCAATATTTAATGATGGCCTTAAACGGTTCAATTCTATCTAAATATTACTACATCCTACGAATTACATATATATTATCAAGCAAGAAAAAAATCAGTTTCTCTTTATTGAAATGTACCAATATTTTTTAATGATTTAAAAGAAAAACGCAAAATGGAAGCCAATGATTGAAATTCCAGATGTGGTAACCATCAACTAATAAAATAAGTGTATAGCGATACTTTCTATAATCTTTCTATAATGTCTAATACCAGTAGCAGAGTTCGTATTTACTGCCTTCGTTTCAAAAAAATTACACTTAAATTTTTACAGGAAACATCAAGTGGTCTACAAAGATATACCAATGTGAGATCTCTAGATGGTATGTTAAAATTTCAAACTTCTTATTTATTTGATCTCTTTATTTTGACTCATTTTCAATACAAAAGAAATCTAAATAAAAAAGTCCAAACTTAGTACTAGGTCATTTGGATAGCTCATCGAAAACAATGACCTCTTCTCTCGCATCATTCCTCTCTCAAATTTCATCGCATTCCAGTCCTCTTACTATCCCAACAATAAAAACAATATTGCTTCCCTAATTCCTTAATTACGGCATCTTCTTAGCATCGACTACTAATTATGCTCACTTTTGTTAAGTGAATTTCAACAGTAAATAAGGCGAATATAAATTTGCAATAGGCTTGATATTTAAATAGGTTATTAAATCTAATTGACAGATAGAAATTACGAACAGTTTTCAAGTAATAAATTTTTTAAATGATAATGTGTTGTGAATAAAAATCCCCATATATCATAAGATTTTAAATGAATATATGAAATGAGAAGGATGAGAGTGGAGAGAAGAGAGATCGTAAAAAAGAGAAAGAGAGAAAAGAGTTTGAGGATGATTTAAAGGAGATCTTCTGTGTATCAGAGAGATAGAGAGAGGAATTTGAGAATAAGACTTAAAAGAGATCTGTGTATTAGAGAGATATAAGCATCCTGAGAAAAAGCTCCAGAATTTAGAGCTGCTTTGCAATGTTAGATTAAGCAAGAGATGGTACAATTTTTGAAAGTTGAATTTCGGCCCTTCACTTGCTGTTACGATACTCCTCACAACACTAAATCATCGATCTCGTATTATAATGGTCATCCATATATGGTGCAACACAACTACAACACGTCAGGTGCTTTGGTGCATTGATATCGTAATAACTTAGTACGTTGATGTCACTTGTCCTATTGGATAGGCATCCATCAGGCTTAATTGTTGTGACTCGTCACTACCACTGATATCACTTGACCGAACTACCACCGTCTCCACGGTACCCTCTGCTTCACTTGTCAAAAAGCCAACTTCCGTTGCTGCAGCTACAGTAGTTGGTCTAAGTGTGGTTGTTGTTGCTGCTGTTGCGGGTATAGTTAAACTGTTACTGCTAGTAACATACGTTACTTCATCACCCAATGGTTGATGATGATGATGATGATGACTGGTGCTGGTACTAGTGGTTCCTGATTGACCAAAGCTATCAACAGTGGTGCCGTCACTTGTATCAATGATTACGGTATCACTTGATGGTGGACCTCTTGCTTCTGTGAGCGTTGATGCTGAACGAAAATCTGACACTGAAACAATTATCGCTTTTAATTAACAGTCGCAACAAACTATTGGGAAATCAAAATAAAACAACTGCCTCAACGTAAGGAAAGTTTTACCCTTACTAAGAAAACCAAGTAATCTTCAAACTTTCCCTCTCAATTTAAATTTATTAAGTTCCAATTTTTACGATAAAAGTAAGAAACTTAAGACTTTTCCAAATGTTAGACAAGCACACAAATAGTATGAGAACTATAGTAATCTTTTGAATTTGTAATGTCATCCCTAATTTGATTTATAAATTGAATCCTGCAATGCTCTTCTAATTCTCTTTCTCGACTAGAAGTTTGAGTAAAAAATTTTTTTTTTCTCTTCTAGGATGATGAAACAAACAGATAACTTTGATATGTGAATAATTAATTGTATTGCATATATTTTACAATATTTAAAATATAGAAAACTACTCATTACTAAAGCAGTTGGGATGTTGAAGTTAGCGAACTATCGTCAGCAAAATGGCAAATCGATAAGCCTTTTCACAGTTAAAATAAGACGACCTTTCCTACTTAGGCTTTTATACTAATTAGGTTTCCTCTATGAAATTTTTCTGTGAAATCTATCCATTCCCATTCCCACTGAGTTCTGCTTTTACAGTCAAAAAAAATCTACTAAGTCTCCCTCAGTTTCTTAAAGTGTATAATAGAAGTGACCACTTCTTAGTAATTATTGGTGGCGAAGTATGAAAGAAGATAACTTGACTCTCCGCTCAAAACATTTACTTATAGTTTACGAGAAGAGAAGGGTTTAAGGATGTTTGTTTTTAAAAGGTTAATTATGTATTGCTAGGACTATAATCGGTTTCTATACATCACTACACAGCCAAACCTAATTATCGTATAACACATACAATAAGGTAAAATCATACACGATAAAATTATTTTAAGCTAACAACCATGTAGGTAAATTAAATGATGTATATGGACGACAGTAGGTCAGCACGAAGGCAAATTAAATAAGCGAAAAAATTTTCAAAATTAGTAAAGATGTAGAAAAAAAAAAAACTAAACGAATGTTACAGACAAAATTATTACAAACTATTAAAAATTAGTGATAACAAAACTACTAAAAATTAGTGATAACAGCGAAAGTAGCTCTGACAAGACACGATGGAAACATTTGTGATTTTACTAAACTCAACTTCAACCATAGGTAGCTTTTTCTTTCAAATATTATATTAACATTTTAAAAAATCAATGAGTTTCTCTCAATCAAATTATCAAGTACAAATAATGTTAAAGTAGGTGGGACAGCTATAAGACGTAAATAAATAGGTCAATAAAACTAAGCAACGTTAGATTAGTCAAGTAAGAGAGAGGATTCCAATACCAATTCGTAAATTATGAATAACATAGCAGGATAGAAATTAGATCTTCGAAACTAAAAATTTCTACTTATTTAACATCATCTTTTCGCTTTGTTACCTACTTGTGACAAAGGCTGATAATTTAATTCGATCATAGTTAGATCTCACCTCATTTTTTCCGCACTACAACATTTTGCAAACCTACTTTGCGACTTAAATAAATTGTCTGGATAATATATGGCAATTCTGGATTTTGAAAATTGCTATTCTCATTACATTTCTAATTTTAACAAATACAAGTAAACATCTCATTAACTTTATTATTTTTTGAAAAATAATAAATAATGCTCGTATTAGGAAACTATGCAGATAAATTGATAAGATCGAAAACAGCTCTATTTCTATCACAAAATAGACTTTTATTCATAATCTAAACAATTGCGCACATATTTTCATGTATTTTCACTTGAATAAAAATATCGTCATATGGTAAGATGCTAACTTATTTCAACTCCATTAACCAATCAAATAGGTCGAAAATGTTTTGTTACATTAACTTCCTCCACTTTCCACCCCTATCATCCCTTCCTCTCCTAATTATGATTTCAGCTCGTCTCTAAATCCAAATTTAAATCATCCATAAACGTGGAATTAATTGGAGAAGGCAACATACATCCTAGCACTATTAGCACCATATTTAACCTATAAGCATATATATATGCTAACTATATACAACAAACACATACATATACACACACACACATACACACTCATATGCAGTAGTAACTTCTGAGCTAATAGGTTCTATCGGCGTCAGATTAACCACTTTACTCGATCATGCTAATAAACTTTCTCCATCTACCAGTCATACCACCATCACATAAAGCATTTTAATTGCTTCGTGTGTACTTTAACATAGATACACATACAAAAACAGACATACATACATACACATATATATATATAGTTATATATTCAGAAAAAGTCATACACGTATATGGTTATAGACATTAATATTAACTGCAGGATGGATATCATCAACAACCTCAATAAATCCCACTAAATGAGTTATTTAGAAACGGAAATAAGTCATACTTGAATTTTATTTGTCCATTTAGAATGACCGAAAATAATAATCTGGAACTAATGATAAAACAGCAAGGAACTTTCGCTATTCTCTTCCATCATTATGAGCTTTTCTATATCAAAATTTTTACATCTTTTATGATCCAAGATTACAATAGTTATAAGACAATAGATCTAGCAAGTTCAAGTAAAATATATGAAAACTTTGAATTATCAATTCAAATCGTTTTAAGAAAATAGGTCCTAAAACTTCTGCAGTTGCAGATTATCACTTCCATACATTTTACTTATTATGGAATTCTAAATTAGTTCAAACTTATTGGAACTCATAAATATTCTAAGGATAACCTAAAACATATATTTCAGAGATCATATCCAGAAAATCATGATGTAGAAGTTATGCCATACTTTCACTCATCGCATCCCAAGCATCCTTCATTTTGATCCTTTTTTTTAACGATTTGTACTGATTTTTAAATGATAGAAAATGTAGGAAATAATTTTTGGTAGAGATGAGGAATGGTTCAAAATCTCCCGAACTATTCGTAAAATTTTTATTTTTTAATTATAAAAGTACCGTACTTCTCAGCTATAATATCAATGGAAAATAGGAATCATGAAAAGCTGTAATCAGATCGCGAGACGATTTGAATGATAATAAGACCTGATGGACCCTTTGGAGATGGCAGTATCGCATGAATGCAAGATCTTAGACAACTAATCTTTTCCCATTTAGGATATAATTTGAAATTTTTAATTGAAGCAAAACATTTCAACCAGACTAACTAAATGAGGTATTTCAGAATTGACCTCCAAATATACACGATTCAGTAAGATTATTCCATAGCTTATAACTGAAATTAAATGAAGAAAATAAATTAAGCTCCAAATGTGCAGCAACAGACGAATAAAAGTCTAAAGATGGAATCCAAAAAAATCAAAAGAAAAAACAGAAGAAAATGTATTGTTAGTTTTACTAAAACAGGAGAAAATCTCATCTCATGTATAAGCCATAAGGACAACCATTTTATTATCCTTGTTAGCCAAGCTTTAGATAAATAGTAAGCTAGCTTGATCAGTTGATTGCACTTTTAAGCTTTAGCCTTTAGGCACTAACCAATGGTATACGATGGTAGCAGTTGCAGTGACTGTGAACGAACAAATGAATGAATGAAAATATTGCAAAATCAATTTAAGCCTAAGCAGGGAAGTAAGCAATACATTGGCTATGATATATGGAAAAGAGTGATGAAGAGGAGATATTAGCGGAGCACTTCCGAATAGCACAAATACTAAGGGATATCTCTTGTCTACGGTATATTTGAAAGCCTATACATACATACATACTTCGATGACATTCACCCTCTTTCTATCTTACTCACCTTTTCACCTTTTCCATTAATTCCTTTTCATTTCTCTCTTACCTGAAAGGATATTGCACATGACATCGGCAATAATTAATAACATAACCAATTCATAAATCGATTTATCCTAATTTCATAATTTAATGTGATCACTGCAGCATTATCAAGTAAGGGTCAAACAATAGCAAAAGCTTACAAATATTCTTTCTTCTTTCCTAATTTCTTGAAATTATCGAAAACATACCTCATATCCGAAAACGTATAAGCAAATGCTGATATAAATCTATCTCAAATAAAATCCTCAAGGATTTTAAACTCTACTTCCACTAGTTACCATTACACATTACATTATTTTTTAAAGAAATTAACGAGAAGAAAAAAGATTTCGTGATTATAAAATAATCGCTTTCTTCGCCTTCTTCAAAGAATCAATGCAGACAAGGGGAAAAAAATACTTTAATAATCAGACAGGGTGAGAAAAAGCCATAATCAGTTACTTTTTTTCACAAAGGAAAATGGGAAAAGAAAAAAAAGAGAGCAATTTGCTATCACTTCATTTCATTTCCATAAGACTATGAAATTTAAAAGACCAAATCTTTTTTTTTCTATCTCACTATTTGTAATTTGACGAAAACAAGGATTAAACACTTTTTTTTTCACTCGAAGTTAACCTTTTTTCATTACTACATTATAGCATGGTTCATGATGTTAATAAATCCTTTGTCAGAGATAAAGATTATTTATTTACTCCTGCGCTTAAAGATAATTTATTTTGCTCCTAGTCAATAAAATGATTGCCTATATAAAGTATCCATATTTTTATCTATTTTCTTGAAGACTTATCGATCATATTTAATAAAAAAAACATCTCGAAAAGTAGTAAGAATAGCTTAAAGAGAGAGAATGTTAAAACCACTTCTATTCATATAACTGCTTTAATTTACTTGACCGGCATCTTCTAGAAGGAGTTTAACTACTTCTAACCTACAGCAAGTCTTCAATTCACCAGTATCAAGATTCAAAATATCATGTTATCAACTACTGTTCAAATTTTATTTTATCCATTGAGAAATAATTTTCCAAACTTTAATGGGTTATTTCAGGAAAAAGTGATAAAATTCATGCAGAAAGAAGTTTACATACTTACAACATGGAAATCGAGTTGCATGAAATGGTGGCAAACCAAAAAAAGAACGCTGGTAGAAATTCATTCTCGAAGATTTGGAGCCATGGAGTAATAAACACAGCGATGCTGGAGATAATACTGGAGAATGAAAGTTAAGATCCGACTTCTTTGATCAAAAAAAATTGAAGGAATGGAAATGGTGAATGAAACGAAAGGCTAATAACAATCATCCAGATGCTAGTCCTTCCTCTTTTCACTTTTCTCTTTGTATGGGATATTTGGGAAATAGTCCAGAGATAGAACATTTTTTTTACAAAATAGATCTAATAAGGCGGATCTTATTTCAAATGGATAACAGGTATAATATATCATGCTAAATGGTCATAACAAAGCCTCAAAGACCAATCTAGCTTTTCTTCTTCCTTCTCCTCTTCATTTAATTCATTTTGAAAAGAAACTATATCGTTTAATATCCTGCTTTTTTCAGTATCAATCATTCTCATTTTTAAAAGCACACCTCTGTTACGATAACCTAGATTTTGAATTGAGTGCCATTTTTTTCCTTCAATAGACTGATTTCTATATTCAGCTGGAAAAAATTTTTGCACTGGGAGTTGAAGAGAACAAGTAACTGATCGTACCACCTTGGTTATATGTTAAAAATGAAGTTCAATTCCATTTAGTTGAACATGACAAGGATGCATTAATACAGTAGATATCAATGAATCCATTAAACTACTTTCAAGCGTACTCTGTCTTTAATATTATTTCGATATGAAAACAATGCTAAAAAAAAAACAAAAAATAAAAAAAAAATAATGCACGTAGTAATACAAGGCGAAATGATACAACACTTATTGATAATCACTCATCGATGGATACACAAAAGGTAATGTTCCAAATATTCTTCATGGATCTCTGCACTTTTTTCTTACTAATAGTTGGCTAATTCCATTAACGATGAGGTTAATTTCACTAACGATGATATTTTAAGCTAACAATAATGTAGGTGTTGGAACGAAAATCTTTTCAGAAACTCTTACACTGTGAACTGCAGAATACGACATTTTCCACTTCAAATCGTATCATTTTTTATTAAAACATTTTGATACGATTAAATGATATTCTCGCAAAATTTTCACTACTGTCATATTATTTTGCTAATTTTACCATAACATTCATGAGTATGTTACAAAAGAAGTATGAAATATATATCAATATCATGTTTTCTGTCCTTAACGACGAATATCCTTAAATAATCTAGATTAGGAAAATGAGAATTTTCTCTCAGAGAGGAAAATGAGAATTTTCTATCAGAAATTCCTAACTTTTAATTCCAAAACATATATATATTAGCCAAGCTTATGTTATGCAAATAAATGAAGTCTACAAATAAAGAGAAATATGGAGCAAGACAGAATTGGCTTTTCGAGCTACTTATTTTGATGATTAACTTCCAATTATAATTTACATCACACATAAAAATTTGTAACATGCACCTGCTCCTTTCGATTTTTCTCTCATGGAATATCCCTGCCCAATCCGCGCTTGCTTGATATTTCCCTTCCCCCTTGGATGCTGCCATTTCTTTTCCAAGCAACAGTGCTTAATCCTTCGCACAGTATCTTGAATCTTGATTTTATTTTTTTTTTTTCATCCCCAAACTATAATTATCAATAACAAACAAAAATTCATATTCCTGTAGCGAATATAAACATTGAGATTTCGAAAATAAGGGAGAAGAAAGATTCAATGATTTTATATCGATATAACTTCCCAATTCTACCAAAGCTTTTGAAACATCTTTGATGACAGTACATGCATTGTTATCACCAATTAGGGCTTATTTAGCTTCCACTATTTATTATTACAATAACCTTCAACTTATCGGTGTCTGCACTCATTCAAATGCAGATCTTGTTAAAATCAGGAAGACTCAAAATTCAAGAAATTAAAAAATTCGCTTAGAAAAAAAATATCTCCACCCACACCAATTTCGCCTTCACTTTGCCCTTCAGAAGTCCAAATTTTGTTGCTGTAAGGGCAACTCTTGAGAAAATAAAATACAGAACGAAAATTTACCATTAACTATTGGTTGCTGAGTGAGAATGAAATGTTGTACCGCTTCACCACCATTACGGCTAATAATCAACTTCGGTGATCGTTGCAAAAATATCACTTGTGCCTTTTTCTAAATTAAAACAGTAAATCGAAATTTCAACAAAAATTATATTTTCTTGCTTTGCGATAGTTTTCCTTTGTTTGAAATTTCAAATTTGCCTTGATAATTTCACTGTTTTATAAATTAAATCTTGATAATTTATTGACAGTCACTCTGATAAATTATGACAATTTATTAACCCATTTTCCTCTTTGACTCCTTTTATTTACATCTCCTGCGAAGCAATATTTGTTAGAAAAACTCTGAAAGTTCGAAAAAAGATTTATGCTCTTTCCTAGACTGTATGAGAGGATGTTTAGCCTAGAACAAAGAAAATGTGAATAGCTACAGCTAATTTTATTCACAACCTTCTCACAAGGCAAACGAGGCAACTGGACCTTTTCACCTTTTCGTCAGTATCCTGTACTTGTTCAAAAGCTTCTTTCAAAAACAACCTCTATAATACCTATCCTTTTTTGAAGATATTCATTGTCAAATACTATGAGCAATTTCTTTAACCACTATTAAACCTCTCTATGCTTTTATCAAGTTTTAATTATAGAACCTATATCACGAATTATTTTTACACAGAAATTCATTTCATTCACTTGTTAGCTTTACAAGCAAACATGCGCACTTTAATATCATTAAATATTTGTGAAAATATGTCTGCAATACAAATAAAGAGACTAGACAAAATATGAACATTAAAGTAGAACTATTATTTCTTAATCTGAATTCTATTACAAATTTTCGGTTATTAGATTAAAATTTGGTTAAATTATTCAGTTGCAATTCCTTTCTTTTATTACTAACTTAAATCTAAAAGACATGAATGATCTTTTCTCATTAATTAGCAAAATTTGATTTTATTACAATTTAAATAGTAAAAAAAAGCGAGATATCTAAAAGCTCCATCTGAAATTACGCCTACAGTTTTGCACTGCTCAATATCACTTGTTTACTGTGATATTTTTTGAAATATGTCCAATTAAATATTTAATTGTAAAGTTTGACTGCAATTTGATTAGTGACTAAATAGCTCTCATTATAAAAATTCAGTTATCAAATTAGCTCTGAGCATTTGATAGCATTCTGGATTCTTTAAATTGAGACATTTTTGAAAAAATAAATAAAGTTTATGAGAGGATTGAAATTAAGTATAAGAAATAAATTACATGTTGCGATGATGCTGCCAGCTCGGTGCTACCTGATGTCGAAGGCATAGCAGTCATCGATGCTGACACACTTTTACTTGGCATATTTGGCCACTCTGCTTCGAATTACATAACAATCTGAAAAAATGATTTAAAAAGCAATAATAATAATATGACTAGAAATACATTCATCCTGTCAAAAATGAACTGAAAAAATTAAGATCTGGTAAAGATCAATGAAAGAAAAATGGAGTGGAGCAGTTCACCAATTAAATTATCTTTCTTATTGTCATAACACCAGGACACACAACAAGAAAAGTCATATCTTGCAATGTAAAAATGATCGAAAATCATTGAAAATTTTGACTAGATCAAGGGCTATAGAAATTTTCTATGATCTCACATTCTTGACACTTTTATTTGTATGTGTTTCTACATTATTTTGACAGCATACTATGAATTAGTGCTTATTATGCGGACATGGAAGGAATGTAAAATCAATTATAAAAATACTGTTCTAATTTAACTTTTCACATTCCTCTTTCTTCGGCAAAGAAAACATAACATAACAGTAATACGTGCAGAATTACATGTAATTAAAAACGTGCATAAAAAAATTAATGTCAAATTACGAGAAAGTTGGTAAAAAAACAGGAAGAATTTTTCAATGACCTAAAAAATTTAAGAACTAATTAAACTTTAACTTTCGAATAGTTAGTCCACAGCTGAACTTTGCCAATTAAAATAAAACATGTCAAGCTATGCAAATTTCATTATGAATTACGTTTCATTCCATACAACGTGAATATTATTTTATGCCAAGAAAACTTCATCCAATGTATCAAGATACTGTAGGAAAATGCAAGTACTGATTTAGCTTCGAATTTCCTCTACCCCTTGGTTATAAGTTGTTGCAAAGCTTGGAAATTTTGTCTTTTATTTTCCATATCAATTTATTTATTTGTAAATTAATTGACTCACAAAAAAGCCTTCAGATTCGATAAATCCGAATCTTCGAATTTCTAAGGCTTGTTTCATTCTCCGTTACCTGCAACTTTTGCACTTAAAAAATATGCAAATCCCAAACTTCGTCAATTAGAATATATAACAAATGACTGAATTACACAAATTTAATCAATTCAATATTTTCCAACAAAACTAATATCAAGCATAGCGAAATTCCCAACATTAAAATCAAACTGTTCAAGCATAATCAACTGGTCTTAAATATGCAGCAAAAGGATAATACATAAGAGAAATATTGGATCAAAAAATTTTTCCCTTAATCTTACCAAATTTTCTTCCTTAAATATAATTGATTTACTACTTCTTTTTTATTTTTCAAATTTGCTATTTTGATCTAACATATTTCTTCATTTTTAATTTTTGCTCTATTTTTTAGATAAAATGTATAAATGCTTTTGTTGCAACCAACGGCAACAAACATTTATTTGCTAATAAATTAAATAATATATGGTCATAGAAACGGTAACGAAGGGATAAAAGCAGTGATCTCACGTATATATATATATATAAAACCAAGTTATTGAAATTGAAATAATCTTTATGAATTGAATATATGGAGAGAGCGCTATAATCTCCATGAATTCAATGAAAAGCTTTGGCTAGCGACCGTTGTTGTTTAATGGGGTAACAAAAAGCGATACCTTGAAAAGCCTTAAATGGTTCGTTGCCTGGAGCAACCAACTGACAGCCATGTTTCACGGTACTCTTCTATCCACGACCAAGTTGAAATTGAAGAAAAAAAAAGCAGAAAAGTCTATTTTCATCCCTCCTTTACCTCTTTTTATTGTACTCCATTTGACAATAGCTTTGTTGTCACGGCAACAAAAAAATCCCTCTACTTCGTCCTACTGAGAAAGAAAAAGAGTATCTTAATTTTTTATGGTCTTTCATTTTTCTTTTTTTTGAAAAATTAAGAAAAAAAAGTCGATGTGTATCAGAATTAATGAATTTTCAGCTGGTATCCAAAGTAACAGAAATTTTGAAAAAGCGTACTAATGATTTATTTAGAGATTTGCTTTTATGCCTATAGGTTATGAGAATGCAACATGAACGACTGAATATAGGATTAAATACATGAATTTGACGTGAAATATGACGTAACGCAAGTTACATAGGTAACAGATGATGATGAATATTTATCACTTTTTCCAAATATTACAATAAAATGGGGGAAAAAAAGAAAAAAAGAAAAAACGAAAGAAATGAAATTTATGAATGAGAAAGCTCGGCTAAAATGGCATTGTGAATCGTTGCATACAGATATTTTTGCGATATATTAGTAAATGTGTGAAGAAATCCAATATGATCCTAACAGTCATAACTACCTGAAAACTAAAAGTAAAAATTTAATTTCAAAACGATCGCAAACTAAAAGTAAAATAGATATTCATTTATTAGAACGGTCACTATCCCTATGTAAATTTCCAAATACATGTTCAATATATTCAATACTCAATTTTCAGAAAGTTTAATCAGGATATCAGTCAAGGAACAATTTTATGCAAGAATGCTTAGAATCTTTATTTGAGCGATTTTCCGCATAGTACATTCCGGACATACATCAACCTACAATACATGTTCAGGATCCGGATATAATAATATTTGTCACCATAAAACCACCAAACAATAGTAGTTGGTCGTCCCACAAACTCATCAGACTTATCAAAATTAAGAAGGAATTTCTCCGCACCAAGTTTCTCGCTTCAAAAAATCACAGATCATCTCTGCGAATTTTAACTCGGTCCGTTAAATTCGTTCAGCGGGAGTTTGAATTTTGTTTTATGAACATTGATTAGTTTTTATGTAAACATCGATTATTAGACGGTTTCATTAAGAATTTACTACATCGGTGTTTAAGATTATTGAGTTTTGAGCTAGAATTTTTGCTTACCAACAAATATTATTGTTTGTTCAAAAATTATAAAAAATAAACATTTCAAAATTTCAGCTAATTTTTCAAGAAACCTCGAAAATTAAAAAAAGAAAAACAAAAAAAAATTCTAAAATTTATTTGTACAGATGCTGAAATCACTTAAATTTTAAAACTGAAATTTTCAATTTTAGATTTAGAAAAGTTGAAAGTATTATGTGTATAACCAACTTTACCTCAACAAGTTGCAAATTGGGCAGAATTTTAGAAGTGCAAGAAGCTTCATTTTTCAGTTGAGATTTACAAAACATCTGTCTTCAAATAATTTGTAAAATTTTAGAATAATTTCAAAAGTTGAAAACTTTAAATTCAATTCAATTGACTGGAAAAACCATTAATTTTGGTAGTTACGAAGTTTTTCTTTGGTATAGTCTAAATCACAAAGATAATCCTATATACAAATTGTATTTTACTTAGGATGAAATTCGGAATATTATAAGAATGGATTGAAATTGATTAAATGAGTAAATAAGCAATGATATTTCATTAAATAGCTTAAAATCTCAACGTATCTGTAGGTATTTCAGTTTCTATTTGTTATGTTTAGTCGACCTTAATAATTGATTGCATTATAGTTAATTAAATCCGTATTTTAACCATCTTTAGACAAATTCTTAATTTTAAATTAATTGCAATTTAGGCAGATGATAATAATTTATTGAACGTAAACAAATACTTTTAATATAAATCACTCAGGAACTTTACAAAATTAAAATTACAAACAGAAATTTTGAACCAATAAACAGCGCTATGATTCAGGACGTTCTGTTGCTTCAGTTATGCTGAAAAGTGAGACAAAACTTTTAAGTAAGAAATAGGAATTCAATTGTTATTCATAGTTACTGATATAAGTGACCATAAATTATTTTAATTTTAGTTAACAATGAAAAAATCTGGATAAAATGCTTGAACAAAAAAAGAAAACTTAAAACAAATGCTATGAATTAGAATAATATTAAAGTGAAATGTATAACAGTCAATTTCATCTTTGATCAAAACGTGTTAAATTTTGAATTTTTAATGATATTTATCACGACTTGTTAATTGATTTGGTGTGCAATTTATCACATAACTGGAAATAATCTTCAGTCAAACTCTATCATCTGTCAAATCAATAAAAGCTAGAAATGAAATTTAGAATATTTAGCTGAATTCATAAAAAGCCAAATGAGACTAACATACAGTTCAGATTTATCATCCACTAAACACTGAATTTGTCTTCGAACTCGAGCAATTTTCTCGAAATCCTTTTTATAGCAAATTGGACAATGTCTTTGTCTCAACAAACTGAAGGAATCAAATTATAATTTATATTTAATGAGATGTCCCTTTTTTCTGCCTCATCTTAAATAAACTTTTTTGCGACAGACTTTTTCACCAGGAAAAATATTAGATAAAATATATTTAAAAAAAAAAAAAAACAAAAACAAAACAAATATGAATAATTTATTAAACAATAAAGATAATATTAGAATATACATGTTTTTTTTTCTATTTATTTTAAAATTAAATTTGTTTCTTTCCAAGCTAATCTTGCTTTATTTAAATTTTGCTCAACTACTCACACTCAACATTCACATCATATTTTTAAGATAGCTTTAAAATTTGCAAAGAATTTTAAATTTAAGTAATTTAAAGAATTGCGATATTTTGAGCAAAAGGAAAAGAAACAGTAGAAGGTCAAAGTTGCTAACAATAGACAACAGAGTCCAATACAGCAATAAAGTGAACCACCAAAGCAGAGAAAAAAACCAAATTTAGTGAATCGCATTTGAACCACCTAAATTTATTTTTACAATTTGCCATTTTAATTTGAATGTTTATCGAGTATTATTATAGCTTAAATGTTTATAGCTAGCCTTATTGTAGCCAGATGATAACCTGGCTAACAATGCTAATGCTATCACTGTAAGGTAATAAAGATGAAAAAATAAAAAAAAAAGTTTAAAAGTTGAACATTCAATCGCTTCTTAGGTTTAGGCATATTTTATTGCTTATTTAGCATTTAGATATTGATAATTTTATAAAATTTATTGTTGTAATTACCAAAAAATTATTTGAAAAAAAAATGATCACGTGTATGATCACATGGATATATTATCAAGTAAATTTCAGTACTGATATGAAATTAATTGATGACTCATTAGTGGAGTAAAAATTAATTGGTGATTGATTAATGGAGTAAAAATTAATTGATGAAATTAACTGTTGATTTAAGCATACAATTTCTTATTGTTTACACTTAAACTTGAAAAGAGAAAAACAAATTTTTAAAAAGTAAATACTTTTTGACCACAACGATGGCATACTTTTGGTTCTTTTTGACGGAAAAGAAACCAACAAATACAACACATTTGGTTGATTTTAGTACACGACCTTCCTTTTTCTCTTAATAATATATAAATGACAAATGAAAATTTTACCCAATTATGAACAATATTTATGCTAGTAAAAGTTCCTGGAAATTCACACGTATTTCACGTATGCCTTAATTAATTCATATTGTTTATTAATGAATAGAATATAGGACAAAATGACACTACATAATAAATTGCTACTAATATGGAAGCAAAATGAGGAATAATTAACATTATTGGATTTAAATGTTTTTTTAAATAAAAATTTAAATCTAGTGTTATCGTACATAGTATTTATCACTATTTGATAAGCACTATATCTCAAATTTCCTATGTAAATGGCGTATTACATGTTAATTAAATATTATACATTTGTAATGAGCTTAAAATGAATGATTTAAATTGAATGTTTCAATTTTTCCTGTTGGATTATTCTTTCCAATAATTAATGTGTAATCGTACAACACAGAAACTGCAAACATTACGTTATCAATCTTATCATACTGCTCCTTTTTGTTATCTAACCACATGCTTATCAACAAATTAGCCATAACTTTTGCTGTATTAAAGCAAGTTAGTCACGTGGAAATAAATATTTCCCGCTAATTAATTGAATCATAAAGTAAAATACCTAATAAATACACTACAGAAATTAATATTGATTTGTTACTTATGCTATGTCTCAGAAATGTATGTTATAAACTGTAGTTAGTTACGGTAAATTTTGAAGCATTCAAAAAATTCTCGTGACAAATCAATGTACTCCAAATGGGTAGAAATTAAATTTCACTGAAATTATTTCAAAGTTTTACGTAACTATTGAGCAATACTAGCAATACTTTGTACAATTTTTGTCATATTTCATATGCAAATTTTAAATTCTGCTGATAAAATGAACAAAAAAATAAAGAAGCAATTGGAACTTGAAAATTTCACTGCAAAAGAAGAAAATTGTTGTGTAAATAAACATTGTTGTTAGAATTAAGAGCGAATACTTTTTGCATTGTTTGTTTCTATGAAGTTTAATTCCAACTTTTATTTTTTTTTTTTTTTTTTTGATTCCTGTATTTAAAATGTAAATAAAATGGCGCTAGATTTCTTTTCTTATCAGAATTAATTAAACAATTTGACACTTCCTCAATTGCAATTAGTTTTGTCGTATGCATAATCGATAATAAATCCATTAAAAATGTCTTATATTGATAATCTGATCAATTGATCCCATATTAGAACACTAATGTAGTAATTCAAAGATTTTAACTTCTTAATAACACATAAACTGGAACTTCAAGAATTTATTGTACGCTTTTTATTGTATCAGCAATACCTATAATGGTTACTGTATGAAAAGTACGAGAAAGAAACGAATTTCCATCTTTAAAATACTTTCAAAATTTATTAAATACAGGGCAGCAATACTTTTGGAGCATAAATTAATTAGTTGCTTATTAACTCAAAAAACTCGTTGCCTTTCATTTACCTCTTTTTAAATTAGTGTTCTTACCTGTCAAAACATTACTAACAGTTGTTGAATATTTTTTGAAAAAACTTCACAAATATAATTACCATTTCAAATATTTCAGCTTGGTTACTTTCTCATTGTTTGTTATTACTTGCTTACCTGCCATTTTTCTTACTTTCAAATTACTTGTTTGGATGACCGACACTTCTTTTAAAATTTACTAATCATTCTCTCACTTTTCATACTTAAAAATTAGATTTTTTAAAATTGAAGTTCTCAATTAGAAAAAAATTTCAAAAAAATACTTAAAAATTGTCCTGAAAATTGACGCAATAAAGCAAGTCCTTTTCTTTCGGCTTGCTATGCATAATTTTTTGCTGAAAATATTCATGCTAATATTTGAGAAGCAAAATCCATCAACTGATAACAATATTGCCATCTTTCTTGCATTGAGAAATTAAAGTGAAAATTAAGACTACCGTTTCTTCTTTTTCAAGTTTTTCTAACTTACAAACTTCATTGGATTCAGAAAACGGAGAATCGCTTGCCTTAGAAACTTTTAGGAAGCAGAAATGACAACCAATGTTTCGTTTCATATTATATTTCTAAGGTTTATTGAGGAATGCGCTAACAAATACAGCAAGCTGAAAAGAGATTTATATAACTTTGACCATTTCAATTTTGCCGATTGAAATCAACTAGAAGAATTTTTGTACTAAAGTTATATTTATAGCAATTAAACCAACTTATTCTTGCTATACTTTGCCTCCCTATTTCCAAATATCGACAAACATTAATGTACCAAAACCGAATAACTTTATTTTGCTTTCTCTATATTCTTTTTCCTTCTACAAAACCATTTCAGTGTAATTCCAGAGTTATTAGATGAACTAGAAAATTATGCCATATTTACAATGAATTCAAAAATTGACAAATTCGAAAAACAGAAAATATGAAAAACATTTCAAATAGCGTATATACAAAAAGAAAAAAAAAAAACAATTGCCCAAACATGTAATACATCATTCGTTAGCACCTATAAATTGGAAGAATTAAAGCATTTCATTTTTTGGTACAAAACAAACGTTATTTTTGTTCAGTAAAAGAAATTGATTTGTCATGATTTAATATCAAATATCTCAGTTGATAAGAAATAACATAAATGGATTGAGAACAGTTTCTAAGAGAATGGTTCCTGCAAAAAAAGGAAGATGAAGTAGCTTAAAATGGTTTAAGTTTCAGTTCCTTTTTTTTCATATTTACAAAATTTTGCAAAATCAAGCAAATGCGAATTTACGAAATTAAAAATAGGAAGAGCTTTGGAAATAAAAAAGTCACTGTTAAAAAGTGAAAGAAAATAAAGAAAAAGGACGTAAACAGCCTGAAAAAAGCGTTAATGTTTCACGATGCTTTTAGACTAAATAAGTTGGCATCATTATCGCTTGAAAATATTAAGTGGCGATTTAGACACCAAAAAATATTTTTAGAATAAGTAAAATGTCTATTTGGGACACCAGCAAATACTATACAAACTATTGAAAATTTCTAGAAAGAAAAAGTTAGTAAATGGTGCATAAATGAAATTAAACAAATCATTATGCCAGCCTGTGACACAAATATCTACATATGGATCAGGTAAATTTTCCCTTAGATTACCTATTCGAATTTTCGGGACTTTATAATCTGGAAGAAATAAATAACAAAATTCTTGTTAGAATAGCAACTGAATACTAGCGACGCAAAAAATAGCTACGAACTCAATCAGCAAAAAAAATATACAAAAAAAGAAGAGGAAAAGACTTCAAGTTTCTAGAATAATTCCACTATTCTAGAAACCTCTTCAAAGAAAGAAAATAATATGGAAAGAGATAATGAAAGAGACAATGAACATGAATAGAATATATTTCCTGAAAAGAAGCATAAATCTAGAAGGTCTCGTAAAACAAGCTTAGCAGGATTTTCCAATCCCAAAACAATTCATTTCGTTATAAGACCTAAATCGAGAGCTTCACGTTCGGCCCATTCATCAATCGATTCCTGTGTTTCCAGTGGTGAATCATCCTCTACGTCGCGTAGCGCATCTATTATAAAAGATCCTGCAAATTACTTCATTTGCCTTATTCCTTAATTGAATAGAGTAATGATCGTAAAAACAAAGCAAGAAATATGAGAAATAAGACTTAAACAATAATCGATATCAAATAAATGATTTCATGTCAAATCTCTACTGCAAAAAATCTTTGTATGTGCAGTTGTGAAATTAGTGAATAACCATGGCATCTTTGATATGTCAATTCTGCGCTTAATGGAAATGAAAAAAAAAATTAGAAAAAGCAAAACTACTTTTTCCTTCTTTTGATAGACAGTTGAATTTTCCGTTTCTAAAGTATGACACAGACATAAAAGCTCCTAAGATTACATAATAATGAAAAAACCTAAGAAATGGCCGACAGAAACCAGTTAATTATTATATAATAAGAAAAGAGTTATCTTACGATGAGTAGTCAATGCATCGAACTCGTCGTCCGATGAACTTTCATCAGAATTATTTCTTGTGCCTAAGATATTTTCAAGATTAGATTTTGAAAAATTATATAAGGAAATAAAAATTGAACAAATGTCTAGAATACAATGTCTGTAAACGGTGGTCGCAGTGATACAAGAGCATACCAAACGCTACTTAACATTGGTCTCCAGAAAAAAAAGATTCAAAACTATTCATTTTAAACTGTTTATTTCGGATCTTTCTTCAGTTAACAATAAATTCTAATGAATGGATTTAATAATAATGTTTATTAAGCTATATCACAAGTAATATTTTTCCTATATATAAATATTTTTCCCTCAAATGGCTACTTTTTGCTTATTTCTGAAAGCCAGAATTATGCAACAATTTTTAATGTTAAACAATGATACACACCAAGAAATCCACCAGAAATTGAAAAAAGTTCTTCAGCTGTATTACTACTACATGAGACGATATAGTTGCTTATATCCACAACCACACGACTATTACTTTGACGTAAGGATTGAACATTACATACCGTCCCACCAACAACCACTGTGATCATCTGCAACTTTTTTCCCTTTTAACAAAAGCATTTTCTCAAAAAAAAATCCATTAAAAAAGAAAAAAAAAAAAATTAAGCGATAATACATGCAGTAAAAACAAGTAAAGATACACTTATTTTTACTTTAAATCGTGCTTAATAAAAGTTTTAATAAAAAAAAATTTTAAACTTTTAATAAAAAATTAAAGAACAGAAAATAACATAAAATTGCATGCAGCAAACTTTTTAGGTAAAAACCAAGCAAAGCAATCTTTCTAATAAAAATGTTATCTATTAAAGTAGGTTTTAGAGGAAATGATTTAAACAAGAAAGAAATAAAGCGGTAACCGTCAGTTTCTGAGAATATTCAGAGGTTGGAAAAGCATCAAGTAGTGCTTGAATGCCATTTGAAGTTACCTGAAAGTTTGTCCATCATCATCTTATAACCATATTTATAATTTTATTTTCCTATTTAGTGCTCTTAAATGCAAATATAAAGTGAATAAAACAATGAATAGTAGAGTGAAGTTATTTCAATATGCAGAAATAATTCAAAAAGAATGGAATAGCGGGATGATTATCAAAATTAACTTAGTGTAAGCATCAACATTTAAAATGCCATTCTCATTAAGCCATGGTAATGGTCAAAATTTTATCATTAAAAAAGTTTTTCAGGTAACCAACAAGAAGACATCCACTCAGATCAATGTGCTCCAAATTTTTCAGCGTCGTTAATGAACAAACACCTTCGTCACCCAAAAATGTGCAACAGCGTGCTCGAATAATCTGCAATTTTGAACAGCCGGAAATAATTGTCGATAGGGAGCGATCTGTTATCGCTGCTAATGAGCTAACATCAAGCTGAAAAAAGTGAATTATACATCCAATCAGTGTTACTGACTACTTATTCAATTTTTATTATATTCTAATTTTAGACGTGCCGTTTGAAGCTCCTTCAATTTTCCAATCTTCATAATAACTTCTTCGGTTATTGTAACATCCGAGCCAGCATATGCCAGACTAAGAAGGCGCAAATGTGGAAGATTAGTTATTTCTTCCAATACTTCATCCGATACAAGTGAATTGTTATCTAGCCTAAAAATTTTCGTAAGCAAATTGTAATGAATGGTTTCAAATTTTACAATTTTTTAAATTAAATTCATATTTTTAACTCCACATTATTGATTTCGAAAAGAAAGAATTGGCAAAAAGTCATCCGAAAAAATAAAGTTCGATATAATGGATCAAATTTCTTGAAACAAAAACCAATCAGATGTTCGGTAAAGAACTCTTGAAAACTTTCATCAACACAAAAATACTTACGATAGCTCACAAAGACAGCGCAATCGTAACAAAGCCATTAAACCCATTGAAGTTAAGTTCGGAAAATAATCACCACACAAGGCAAACGACTTTAAATGTGTTAAGCTTCTCGATATCAAACTGTAAATTAAGTTTCCTTAAAATATGATAGAGATTTTAATAATTTATACAAAATAATTTCATCTGTTTATTACCAATTCCTCTGGGAAACTTTCAGTGTCATCTGACGCGATCTTTAAACTAATATTTTTTGTACTTCTGACAAAAACTATTGACAGGAAAGAATAGTCATGCTAATTCTTTCGGAATTTTTTAAAGACTTTTTTTTTTTAAAGACTTGTTTTTGTCACGCTGATAAAAAATTCGAATAAAATAGCAATGAATGCCAAAGAAAAGTATGTTTTAAACACTCTGGGATGAATTATACTCGGAAGTTACCAACAATAATATTAGATTTAAATTGTTAGGTGAAACAGATATGAATACGAAAATAGAAACTTAGACACTATGTTCTTTTTAGAGGAACGAAAAAAAAACGTAGTTTCAATTACCTGAGTATATCATCAGAAACCAACTGGCATGAACTTAACCGCAGTTCAGTGATATTCGGTGAATTAAGACACAGTTCTTCAAGTGACTGTTTATCCAGACGGCAGCAACCGTCAAGCAAAATCTGAAAGACAATAAAATAGCTCCAAGTTCGAATTAAGAGCCATCTTCATCTTTTTTTTTTTTTCATATTTTAGATTATTTTACAAACTCGCAATTTGTAAATCACGTGAACTTTTACTTCATATCAGGTATAAAGTAAAAAATAGCAAAACAGGAAATAAACCGAACTACGAAAAAGCAGCGTGTATTTTGACTCAAAAAAGAACCAAACGATGACTCACCTTTTCTAATGAATTTCCAAAAAGCCGGAAGCAACGACCTTTGAAACGTCGACAGCCTCGAAGATCGATTTCACATATATTCATGCCTAATGGCTTGAACAAATACCACATTGTCTTATCACTTACGCTTACCATATCTCTGTATGTAATAGACCGTAAATTCGTCAGTGGTTCACCAAATGTACGCACTGTTTGCCAGTGACCACCGAGTCCCGATAAATTCACCTAAGATGGCTGCATGACTTAATGTCAGATAAGCAGAACAGAGAATTAGAAATAAAGTTCAAACAGAAGAAAAGGTTCTGATATATGCAACTTAGCTTCGCAGTTCGATTTCTTATGATTCTACCAAAAATTACAGGTTAAAAAAAGGAAAAGTTTTCTCTCGAAACTTACTTCTTCCAAATTTGGACATGAAGATGAAATAATATGAAAAGCTTGTTCATCCAGTAAATGTACTACTCCGGATAAATCCAAAGACTTCAAATGTACACCACAACGAGATAAAACTGCCTATAATAACCATTAACTGCCCTTTAGTTTGAAAAAAAAAGTTATGGGCTCGAAAGTTTCAGTAGAATAAATAAGATCATGTATTCTTTTGTTCAAAAGGCCGCTCAATATGATGTATATCAATAATTTCCAGATAATTTTCAATTTTTCAAGCAAATGGTATATTTTAGAGTGAGTACAACGAGATAAAAGGAATACATAATTGTAGAAACAGTAAAATGATTTGTTACCTTCAGATGAATATTCCGAAGAGGATTTAATGGTGAGAAAGTGTGTCCAAAACTACTCTCACTTGAGAATGACAATGCATCATTCCATTTCCAAGCCTGTAACTTGATGAATAGCTTTCAAAAGAATCAATATATAAATACTTTCTGCCATTCCTAAAAGTATGATTATTATTCTCAAGTTAAACCTCGAGAGCAATTTCAAGTAAGAAAGAAAGTTTAAAAATCAATACGAGTTACACGTCAATTTCTTGATTAAGAATACCCTTCTCAAATTAGAAACACTTAGGATACCATTCTTTAATTATTTTGAACGATGGCACTTCAGTTCTATATCCTGGACCTTTTGTCAGCCACTGGACTGTACTTGGACAATAATCTACCTTTTTCTTCTTGTTATTCTCACTTCTTTGCTTCCTTTCTTCGTTTTCTTCTATTTTTTTTTTTTTTGCATTTACTACTCAGTTGCTTTCCCTTCATCTTGTCTGTTAAAAAAAGTATCTCGGTGAATTTCATGTTAGGACTGAAAAATTCCAAGAGAAAATAATCTTTTTATAATTTGAAAACAGAAACAAGTGGGATCGGATGAGTATAATCTAGATTCAGAATATCTAACAATCTATACAAAGAACATACCATACAAATTGTCAAGCTGAAAAAAAAAACGACAAAAAGAACCTCAATAGATGATTCCAGGAAGCTTTTGCTTACTCTTTCTAATCGGATTCTATCCATCGGTGGCAAGAAAGACAGGATTAATGTAAGTACTTTTGGCGGCAGTATTGACAGTGATAATCGATTTGAAAACTGAAAACAGTCCGATTAAGTGGTGAAAATTTTCAAGTCCCAAAAGAAAACAATCTTTTTAAAATTTGGGAATAGAGATAAGTGATGATCTGATGAGTAGTAATGAATACCTCCAACCAATGGATACATTAAGCGAAGCACTTATTATTCTCATTGATAATAAAAAACAATTAAATCGCATTAAGTGAACAGAAAGCCTAGTGCCTCTGACAAATAAAATGAAAATTCCTACAAATTATCGAAAACTTAATTTTTTTTTTACAATGAACGAACCAATGATGCAACATCTGCTAATGTGCATAATGTTGTACTCCGTGATGTAACTGTTACCACATTGTTTGAAAGATCATCTGGAATTAATCGTACAGTAAAATTAATCATACAGTAAAATAAAATTTCGAAAATTACAAAAAATAAATCACGGATATGGAATTTCAGCCAATTTTTTAAAGTAGCTGAAATTCTTTGTTTTTCTCTCATTCTTTTCCTCTTATTCTTACATTTTCTCTCTTATTCTACTTCTTGTATTATCTATAAATGTATCTATAAATGTATATAGAAGTCATTCTATTTAGCGTATTTATTAAAGAGATTGAAAATGATAGTATACATTTTCCCTCTTATTCTACTTCTTCTTTTCTCCTTCAAGTAAGACCAATGATGTTACAATCTACAGCAAAGAAAGTAGAAATCCACATCAGTTAAATAATAAAAAAAAAATAAAATTTAAAAACAACTTTTCGTAAATATTCATTGATTACCTGAACCAGAATAAACATCCGTCTTTTGAATCGTATTTCGAATGACACTCTTTTTTTTTAATGATAACTGAAAAAAAAGTAAAATTCTAGCACAGAACATGCTATACTTTCTATCAATATATACATATGTACGCATTGCATCTTTATAGTTTTGAAATCTTGGCATGCATATAAGCCAGTCATTTTCATCAATACTTTTCCCATAATTGGTGTGTCTATTTCGTCCACTAATATAAACAATAGGATAAAACAAAATGTTTTCTTAAATTGAATATAAGACGATTAATAGTGAGTACTTCGAAATTTTTTAGCGGTAACTTCACTAAGACTTTATAAACAGATTCCTGACAAAACTACAAACTACCCCTGAAGAAAACATAACTAAACAGAACATCGGTCTGTAAATTTGCGAATAATTAAGTCAAAAGACAAAAAAGACATGACTGCTCAAAAATGACTACTTGCTTACCTGATTCTCGATACTCTACTGTAAATAGTAGGAATATGAAATATAGTTATCAACTTTCAATGCACCATTCGTATTTGATTTAAAAATAGTATTTGATTTAAAAATCGATTTCGAAAGAAGTTTTGAGAAAAAAACAAGAAGTTACGGCTTACCTGCGATATCAACATCACTTGATCATAAAATTTCAGTTCATCTGAAGTTGCATTCTTTGCTCGCTCTGCACCTTCCATATTTCTGAAAAAATTAAAACCAGTTGAAATTTTAGATTCAAAAAATAACATTTTTACATCTTTAATTATTGCTTATATATTATTGCTTATTGTTTATATTAGTAAAATTTAAGATTCAGTGTTTTAAAATCGATCTTACTAAATTACTGAAGTACTTCCTCCGACTAACTTGAATGTAATGTAAGCGGTCAGGCTTGATCGAGATTTTTTTGGTAATGTAGCATACAATGAATGTTGACGTTCTTCTGACGGCATATAACAACTTGAGATCTGCAAAAAATGAAGCCCTTGCCTAAATAGTACACAAATTAGTCCATCTCTTCCAAAAAAGACTTACATTGAAATATCTATGAAACAAAGCGAAAAAAGTTTTAAATCATGAAGCCGAAACATTCTATCCTATTATTTCTTCACTAATAATGCTTTTTGTGAAGAATTATTTCCAATGAAACATTGTTACTAATAGCTACAGCATGCAGACCTAAGTACTACTGAAAACAGATTAGCAATTACAGAAATTAAATTTTATGAAATTCTTTTCAAATTGGTAGCTTTATCCAAATAGATAAAAACGATATTGTTTTTATCACAGCGCATGCTGAAATTCAGTGACAGCTACAGAACCATGAGAATAGTTCACGAAAATAATGCAAAGCCGCTATATCGATATAACATTGACAGTTAAAGTACCATAAGGATAACAAGGAATAAAATCAAATTGATCGCGTATGTGAATTAAAGTACATATATAACGAAGAAACTTACGGCACCAAACTTTGAGAAAAATGATTTAAGCTGATTAGCCGTGACACGTCGGGAAATATTCGTAACGAGAATTTTTCGGTCTTCATTTTTTGACCGTTGAAGTGGACTGTCACATTCCTTTGACCGTGTCGGAGATGTTGATATTGACAGATCAGGAGTTAACTCATCGGAAATTCATAAAGAAATATAATCAAAAAATTCGAGAAACCATCAAATGCTCTGTTCTAGTCAAAGCTACAAAGCACCAGTCACTACATTATATGGAAGGAAATAAAACACAGGAAATAATAACAGTTCTAATTAAGCAGATAAAAGTTTAGTTTAAGACTTCTCTCTTGAAAAAATTTCAATAAACTACAACTGTAGATTTGATAAGAAAAATTCGTACAATCAGCGGTATTAGATGCCTGTTCGTCGGATGTCAGCATCGGTAATAAGCGCCGATATTTTAGAAATTCCACCGCCGAATGAGACCACGTACGTCTAAAATAACAAAATTAAATGCTTTGCAAACTTTTTTAAAGTGTTTCCACATAAACAAAACCCATGTAAATTCATGAAAACCAAAATTGTTAAACGAATTACTAACTAAAGAACGCTTACTTATATAGTTTGTATCGATGGCGAATGTCTCAATCAAAGCATAATTTTTTAGATCCCATAAATAATGAAATATGCCCCAGAATCAGCATTCTCCTACCACATTTTATAAACTCCAAAAATAAATCGGCAGAACAATTTACTATGAAATGCAAATTCCCACTAATAATTTGTAAGCTATCGTGACCATTAATTAAAATTTACATATTGACAAAAACAAATAAAATGTGACATGCTGTACTAATCCTAACCACCAACTGTTCCTCACCTTAATCGTCCAATATTAAAGAATCTGGCTCGCGTAACGAAATTTTGAAATGTTTCAGAAAGATCGTTCAAACCACGATTTTCCAAATTGTAGCCATGAAGGCGTCGTAATGTTTTGAACATTGCCTGAAACAGTGAACCGGAAAAATTAGCAAATTTATAATTTACATCATATAAATTTTTACTATCATATCACCACTGTTATAAAATTAATCGAAAACAGTAATCTTCTGATAGTGAAATATCATTTGAAAAGATGGCACAAATAGTTTAAATACGAGCATACAGTGTTAGCAATGGTTCTGTTAAGCAAAAATAGCTCCTTTTCCACTTTATTTGCATCTTGAAAAAAAAGGAAATTTACTTTTAAAATTAATTTACTTGCAAAAACCAAATTACAGTACTGACTAGGGCTAGTAATATATAAAAATCTGTCAAACAATGAACTGAATTGTCCTTCCTTAAACGAACTATGGAGATCTCATTAATACATAAAAATTCGAAGTAATTAATGGTTTTTCAACCTGCATTTTTAATTTAGTGATTTATACTTATCCAAAAAATTTTTCTAAGTATGTTTAAACTAGAGAAATATCGAGACAATATGAATAAAAATTAGGACTAAAATTACTCGATAAAATTTGCTGTGTTAAGCTGCTTATAGTAATTAAATTCATCAAATTAAATTGAAACTTTCTTGACCAGAAACAAAAATGCACGGTAATAACATTTCAAAACTAACCGCTGGCCTTGCAAATGTGCAAACTTCAGTTCGCAAATCCATCATGAATTTGTAATTATAGACCAAAGAGTTACTGAACCTTCAATATCATCGATTTAACCATCTAATAACAATCCACTCATCAACTGCAAAAAAAGTTATTAAACCTATTAAAGGTTATTAAATCATCGACTTAACCGTTTAATAACAATCCACTCATCACTGATGCAACTTTGTTTATTTAATATCCATAAGTTAGTTGTAAATTTAATTTTCCATAAATTATGAAACTTTGAAAATTCTTACAATTTTATTTAAATACAAAATGTTGAAGGGAACAAATAAACAATAACTTTCAGAATTATGCATACGCATTAGTATAAGTAACAGATATAAATAAATGCTAATAGACGCATTGAAGGTCACTTTACTGACAAATCATAAGTATGTTTACTTCAATCTTTTATTTCATAAACATTTCACATGCGAGAAAAAGATAAAGGAATATATTCGTATATATCTATAACAATAAATCTAAAATTTTAAGCAAAAAGATAGGATAAGAGTTTTGCTTGTAATGAAATATGAAGTAACAAGCATGACAAATCTTAATTAATTAACCATTCATTCTTCACTTTCTTGGCGAACTTATCTCTAATTAAAAGTAATGGAAGATCAAAGGAAACATTATAAGTTTCATAGCGCGCCTCGTGAGAGAAGGAAGTGAGTTGCGGGAGAATTCGTCTCACTTCCCTTCCTCTCTTCGGTGATTTCATTTTCCGCTCTTCTGATTGCTACTAGTAGTATGTGTCAACTGTTTTCTTGCAGGGAATTTGTTCATTCTTTCTGGTACCATTACTAAATATATCAGAAAGCCTGGATAAGCCGTAGAAAATTTCGTTGGCCTGAAATGGTTGAAATAAAAAAGATTAGTATTAGCTGTCTTATGATCGAAATTCACCTTAATTTATTGTTAAATATTTATCTTTCATTTTTTTAACAAATCTACATATTGTTTAATGTATAGACATTAAAGTTTAATATATATGTTAAGGTGTAATATTTTCATTTTATGTACTGTATGTTATACTTATATGATATTGTAATTAATCATTAGAAATCGTACGCCACTTAATGATCGTACAACTTTTTAGTTATTTGAACTTCTTGTTTTCTCTTTTACACTGAGTTTATTGTTCCTTTTTCTGTATATTGTTTGTATTTTTGTCTGTGTACTGTAAACGCATATATGTGTGTATGTACTGATTGAAACTGATTAATCACTATTTTTTTACTTATCGGCAAATAGAAATGAGCGATGACGTTGTTATTACAACATGAGTATTTACTAAGCAGATGCCAATAGACATGTAGCTAAATGATGAATTAGCGATCAGTGGGAAGGAGATAGTATAATATTTATGGAAAAATAAACAGAAATAATTTGGGCGGTCGCTCGGCACTTCATTTTTTGAACTTCCAATAAATGTATCGTGGAGTATGTTTTGCGCGAAGCGTGAAGTTAGGTTGTGTAGTACCAAAGAAAAAAAAATAAGTCTATAGTTTAACTGGGTTTCAAAATGAAAAGACTGCTTAGTTTATGTGATGCTTAAAATAGAGGGAAAAGAATTTTCCTGCAGTCGATATAAAATCATTATAGATATAGTCATATTTTTTGTTTAATTAATTATAGATATATAGACTTGCAGCTAAATGATGAATTAGTGATCAGTGCGGAAGGGATAGTATAATATTTATACTTTAAGGCTGGAAATTTTTCTCGGTATTGGAACTTTAATTAGTACTAGCGCTTGTTTTGGATTTTTTGGAAATGGTTGATATCGATAAACAATTTGTGACCAAATGGCCGTTTGGCATTGTTATGACCGCTCAGTGGGTAAGCTCCACATTAGCTTTTCATAATTTTTGTCCACTTCTACCACATTTAGCATTATTTATATGACTAAAAAGACCAGAATTTGTATCACACATCGAGTAATTTTTCTACGTGAAGGTTTTGCCAGTTTTGTATACTTTCAGTTAGGTTGCTTAATATTGCTGATCAATTTATATTGCTTACCGTATTACTACAGTGGGATTTCATTCGTATTTTTTTGTGCATGGACAATATTTCTTGTCGGTTTACTCACGTGGATTGTTCATCTGTTTGGTTTTCAACGACGAATGTTGAATATCGGACAGATGACTGCATTTATACCATTTGCGCTCCTGGTAAGTTTATTTTTTTTACAGCAACTAGACATTATACACTATCGTGGAACTGTTAGAGCATTCAGCGGAAGGATTACAACTAAAAAAGATGGAGTTTTTGTGTTTATTAAATGACTTTTTAAGGACTTGAGTGTGAATTTCCGCACTTGTTTTGTTTTTCGTTATTACTTTATATAACTGTTTAAAAAAAAGTTTCATTTATTTCAGCTTTTCGTCTATTCCTTGTTTTTTTTCTTCTTTTTCTGTATATCAACGTTGATCTGCTTGATTAGCATGTTTTCCTCGATTGGTTTTCCTATCAGCCTTTTCTTGTCCTACTTTTTCGCCACGGTATGTTTTTCTTAATTTTTTCTTTTTTTTAACTATTCTGTTACCAATTTTTCTTTAATTATATTCTTTTCTTGAAATATAAATTTCGAAGTTTTCAGTTATTTTGTCTGTTTTGTGCAGCAATTTGTGGTTACTTGGCAATCCTGCTATATCGTGCTACTCCGAATGGATTGCTTTTAAATTTAAGAACTGTGATAATCGAGGGTGACAAGACGAGCACAATTAGTACCGCAACGACCACAATGTCTCCGGGAGTCTATCCTCAGGGTACAAATCTTGTATAAGATGGTATTCTACCATGCTATGCAAACTATATATAACAAAAACATTTGCAGCATGGTGATTAAAGGTGCTGTATTTAATGAGTTGCTTTTATCGTTTTGATATTGTACTAGCTTAAAATTAGCTTATATGAATATAAAATTGAGAGATTTTCTCTGTTCCATTTATTTGTTCTGAAACATTTATACTTTTTGTGAGAAGTAAATATAGGGAAAATTTTTGACAGGAAATTTGCAACCCTTTCATATTATTTAAACAAACTGTTCAAAGGAAATTTGGAATTGTAGCAGAAAATATTTTTAACTGCGATGCATAATTGAAAATTGATGTTTACGATCGTTTTCATTTTGGATTTAAGTGACCACTTATTTTTTTCTCGGTATTACTTCAAATGAAATAACAGGTAATTTCTATTGATTAGTGCAGATATTTTTTGCTTGCTTCGTTGTAATTCGGTAAGTTGTACTCTTAATTTGACAATAACGGTATATTCTTTACGATTTGTTAAACTCCACTTATTTGGCAACTCTGATAAGCATCAATAATCTTATGAGCATGTTTATAGTCTTAGTGGATAATCATCGGATGGGCACTAGCTAATTCTTCTTGGCATTTTTTTAGATGTTTTGTTGAAAAGATTGGTTTTATATGATCAGTAAACTCTTACATTACTTGTTCTTTACTATTATATTGTATCAGAATAAGAGTATAATTCTTGTAACACTTTTTGACTCGGATGAGGTTCAGGTACCGTACTTTTTTTTAGAGAATGGATTGAATTATACGTGGGGAGTTTTTACGTTTTTTTCTCAGTGTTTGTATGTTACATTTTTACTTGATATCAGGTGAAGTAAGTTATTTTACTCTAGTTGAAATATGTTTTTTGTTAGCCGAAAAATTAAAATTCATTTTTTAAAAAGGGATGCTATGTTGGATTTCAGTTCATGGTCAGATTGAATTTTGAATTTCTTGCTGAATTTATGAATTTATTCACGAGTGGCAACTAATGCTGATTTTTGAGTGTAAGAACTTATTATAATCAGTGAAGTTAAATGAGTTTTATAATTTTTAAATGCAGCTTACTTATATAATTAGAGATTTACAATTTTCTAGGTTTATAATTTTTTTTGTAAATTTTTCTCATAGAAGTCTCTTAAGTACAGTCAGTGTGTTCCTTGTTGAGATCGTCGCTCATTCAGCGGTAGCGCATCGTTTCTTAATTGCTGAATATTCCATTATAGCAGCTTCCTTAAAGATTTCTTTTATTTCTCCACATTGTAATTAAAGTTGTGTTCATTGCTTTCAGTACGTAATTAATTTAATGTTTGTGTGCTTTGCCAACAATTATCATGCAGCTTACTTATATAATTTGACTATCATACTTATATTGTCGTCTTTAATAATTTAATGAAATTTTGATTGCTAGCTGTGCATGTTTTGAGTTTCGTGAATTTAAAATATACTGGTAGCTATATATTCGCATTGTGAATGCAATCAATTGTTTTAGAAAAAAACTTTATAAATCCGTCAGATATAATCTTATACTTAATGGTTTAGAAATTCTAAACCTAATTTTTAGTAATTCATTTTATTTATGGAAGTAAAAAGGCAAAGCAAGACGATGACAGCAACAAACTATACGGTTTTAAGTTATTAGTTATGAACTATGGAAATATCATAAAGCAGATTGATGATTATAAGAATAAAAGATAATCATAATTATAACAGTTATAATCACATGGTTATTACGCAACTAAGATTGGCTTGCGGAGGCGTAGGCGGTAGCAGCGGTTTTTCAAATTTGATATTTCTAAGGTTAAAATTGATTGAGAAAATCGGAAGTGACACATTAGTGTGACTTCAACAGTCTTGTACGCTCATCTTAATTGCTTGTCGCGGCTTCAAATGAATTGGTACTCTAAATGAGAAACCGGTTTTTCAGGTACTACTGCTACATCTCATTATCTTCCGTTTTTTTGATTGCGAAGACGAGTAACATATGTTGAAGTAAATTTCAATGACAGATTTTTAATTGAAATTGAAGGTAAAAATTCGTCTTTTTCAAATTGAATATATCACATTGAAGTTGTGCCGATGAATTTATACCCTACTCTTACGCTATTAATTTTTTGTATTTAGTAAATGATGTATGATAGGAGAGTAGTCTGAAATACTGAAACTTAAATGTTATTAATATCATTAAAATTTGTCTCTGTGCCAACAAAATGTAACAATCAGCAACACTGATGGATCTAGTCTGAAACCCTTAAAACTATATACTACGACTAATTGGTTCCGTGATCCAATTAGGACGGAAACACGAAATAGGAGGTTTATTTTTCAAGTTGAATATGAAAAAATGAGCAAAGGGAGCAACATTTACCACTTTCCCTCTATTCATTTTAATGGAATAGTAAAAAGTGGTTGTTCTTAAGTATAATAAAAGATAAATGAAATAGTCAATTCGAGATGGTCATCAATAAAAAAAGGGGTTGCAAATTTTTTGTTAATTTAATTGAATCTGATGATGAAATGTTAACCAAAAGCTATCAGTTCTTTGTAAGGCAGCGATCAATGAAATTCCAAGTTGAATTTGTGAACTTAATTCATGAAACAATTAGTTCATTTAAAAATATTTCTGTGTATTTCTTCCTTTCTTTATAATGCTAATTGTCTATCACTATATGAATAGTTATTAATTTTAGACTACATCATCTCCTAAATCATTCCAAGATTAGCATTAGCTCAGATGATACAATGGCACATTGTCACAATCAATATATTACTTATGAATAATTTCACATTACTGTTTACACATTGTACCGCGAATTTCAATATCGCGAAACTTCAAATAAAATAAAATAAATTTATATAAAATTTAGTCATTCAAATTGTAAATAATTGTTAACAATGCTATGAATTATTTAAGGAATTTTAGATTCCTCAGCTGTATTACGTTTCCTTTTGTTATCTTGATCTAACAAAAATTCACATCTTAATCTCCCGTTTTGATTTTAGTACAATCCCTATACAGTATGCATCTGTCATGTATACAAATAAAATCTGATGTAATGTCTCTTGGAAGCCGGTGTAATGTCTGTGGTAATCCGTTGTAAATCTGTTGTAAACCACTTCCAACTCTTAACATATATAAACTTATTGCCAAATGAGGAACTTCATCTTCTTCTTCTTAAGGAAGAATCTCTATCACGATTATTTTCTTTTTCTTGGAGGGCTGTTAACTACTGGGACAAATAAAGGTTTCACTGTTAATCTCTTCTTCGACAAAAAGTCAACTACAACTCTATGAGATTATACTTCATCTTATTTTGCTGCTCTGTATATTAGTATTTTTCATCTTAAATTGGTATTGCATTAATAAAGATTCTATAATCTTATTGCGATTTCACAACAACGAAGCGTATCCGACGCCAACGATTTCGCTCGCATAGTCAAAATATCACTATTATTACTACATCTATTGAACTGCTTATTCTACACTCATATAAGCTTTTCAATTTCCTGTTTGTCCTGACCATTGACAACCTCTCAAAAAATCCACGACACATTGAATAAAGTAAGAATAGAGTGGAATACTATATTTTTAAGTAAATATTAATCCCTCTATAAAAAAATACCAGTGTGAATATTGAAAGAGTTTAAGTTTATACTGATGTATACTACTTTTTTTTTACTTATCTGTATGTTTGCCTATTTACGTAACAACGTTTATCAATAAAATACACGCTAAAAACATAATCACTGACAAAGATACATTTTGACATAATCACTTATCAAAACACACATTAAAATAATCACTAATTAAGATACACGTTAACATAATCACTAACCAATATACACATTAACATAATCACTAGTTAAGTTCAGATTTGCTTCGAAATCCAAACTCAAACATTTTTTTTTTTCAAACGCAAACATTTTGCACATATAAAAATAAATAGTTGAACGAAAAAAAAAGTTTGAATAAGCATAAAATTATTTCTGCATAACTAACGCAATAAATACACTACAAAGAAATATGAATAAAATGAAAATCATTGTAACAATAATGGTGTCAGATTTGCTTAATTTCTTTAATTTATCCCACATATCATTGCGTTGATTAGTGATAATCGTTGTAGCAGAATATTGATGAGTTGATATTAGATATTTTCTTGTTTCATTCCTTATCTCATCTTTGTTATCACTCTTTACAATTCCATTCTTATCATTTCTTCTTTCATCAATGGATACCATTTCTCCAATTCTCTCATATTTTGTAAAATTGGTACTAGTAATAATATTGGTACTAATAGTAGTGATAATAGTACTATCAGTAGTAGTAATAGTAGTACTGTCAGTAATAGTAGTAGTAGTACTGTCAGTAGTAGTAGTAGTACTGTCAGTAGTAGTAGTAGTAGTACCAGCGGTAGTTTCGTGGAGTCTTTTGTCCCATATTGAGTCATTACATTCCACAATGAGTGCCACATTTAATAAATTGTCAAATATGAAGAGAAAAGTAGTAAGATGACTAAACCAGTTAAGCATTATTTTATAAATGATTAATTTGTAGAATAAAAACATTGTATATTATATTGTGTTCTATTTACGAGCATTTTTTTTTTCTTTTACATACTAATTTGCATAAAATAAACAAAATTGTATGCGTATTTTTAACGAATTTTGTTTCAATTATTTTTTTATAGAAATAATGAAAAATAAGTTGTAATTTGAAATTATTTAAATGATACGATAATAATTTTTTGCTTATCTACAAAACTTGGAAAATTTCAACATTGATTGCATATTTCATACAGCAGATACACTGTTCGTGGGTCGAATATGAAAGTGCATGCATACAATTTAAAAATGTTCGAAATAGAAGAATCATTCATATTCAACTTACTCACAATAGCTACTAAATACTAGGCTTACTCATCTCTATTTGCTATCCTTTTTTAAATCATCAATAACCGGATTGTAGTAATAGTAACAGTAATAGTTAACAAAAAAGACGTACCAACATTATCTTCAAATATTTTAATTAATTATAAGATGATAATATATTTTGACTACATTTCTAATCTTAATTTAGAAATATACATTGAAAGTTTATTATTTAACCTATTCAATATATAGTGGCAAACTGAAGGAAAAAACAAAGATGGAAAGAAAATTTTTCGCTAATTACATTAGGAAAGATTAGACATTTTCCTTTTACCGAGCAAATTTTCCATTTTTTATCCTCAGTGTTTGAATGAGTGGTAAGTTTCTGACGACGAATTAGCTTATAGAAAAATTCAAATTTCGTCTTTATCGGTAATTACTGATTGTGTATTCTTTGCTTACTTGTCAATTGGCTGCAATCCATTTTCCGAAACGTTGGACTGAAAATACTCAAAGGAAAAGTAAGGTAAATTAATGATTCATTGAAAGGAAAAGTAGTGTTTCTAAATAATTTCTGACAAAATTCTTCATTTTCGATTAGATCTTAAACACTGTCCCTGAGATAGTCGTTCCAACAAAACGTTCACGTTAGGATTTGAAATTATGACTGCATAACTAATGAAAACAAAATTAGTATGTCTCTCCATTTTCCCAAACTCCTAGCTTGTTTTAATTTTCTGATATCAATAATGATTGCAGAATTTTAAAAAACTACTCTAAACTGAAACAAACTCGTTTTTGAGGGAAAAGGAAAAAAACAATAAAATTGGGAACAAGTAAGTTACAGGTAATTTCTAAAATTCATGGCATCCACAATTTTTAAGCACAGAAATTTTTTATAAAAAAAGGATGAAAAGAAATTAGTCTTTTACTGTTAACTTTCTGTTTGTTAAATTTATAGTAAATTTTGGAATTGTCGTATTTGTTGAAATCTATAAATTTTTTGCCTTAAAAAATCACATAGAAATTAAGAACAAGAAAAGGCAGCAACAAATTTGTTTGTATTAATTTTTTTATTAATTTGAAAATTTATAATAAATTTATTGTAATGAATTCTGAAATTTTCAGCTTTGCTACAATCATTTATTCAGTCGATACTTTATTCAACTGAAGTAGGAAAACGAAATATTAAAGTTAAAACATCTCTTCATCAAAGGAAGAACAAATTGCTAGAAGCAGTGTAAACAGAAATATAAAATAAATGAATTGAAAATTTGCATTACAGATTGTTTAGTTTTATGGACATTGCCAATTTTCCCTGGATGCACAATATGAATATTCTAATTTACCATTGTTCGTTCTTTCGATAACACATGAATACAATATATCTTCACAGAAGCAACCTTTGTCTCTAAAAATAGAAACCTTTCCTTTCAAAAGTTGAAATATTTGCTAACACGCATGCATCAAAAATTCTAAGGTATAAATAATTGAAATGTGCTTACGTCCAAAACTGATTTGCAGTCGGTCTGCACCAAGCTATTGGTTCAGAATAATTGTAGCAATCTGCGTGAGAACTACAAGACATCCATCTGTAAACGATTCAGATAAAACAACAAATGAACTCTTCCTTTTGCATTTATTTTTAAACTTTACTTACAGCAGATTTTAAATGTAGAAATAGAGCAATATGTGATGATGAAAATTATTCAGAGTTAATTTTGAAATTGCTATTCTAAAACATCTTATTTAATGAAAAGTTTTTCGAAAAAAAAAAAATCCAAAAGAAAAGATTACAACGATACAAATAGCAACAAATACCACATTTTCGACAACTCATAAACAGTCTTATCGATAGTATTGAGTGAAGTCATTAACATATGGGAATTAAAATTCATTAAAGATATTTGGGAAGATTGAAATTACTAAAATTCCAAGATAACTCACTTGCCATCAGTTTCAACAAATTCCCCTTTGACCGTATATTCATCTTCTTCACTGTAATCCTCGTCACTGCTATTGGTATAATCATATGAGGAATCCTGAAAAAAAAAAGTAAATTTCTTGTTAATAAACACATTAAAAATAGAATTTAAAGTAAAAAAAAAAGAAAGAAAAAATCAGTTCAATGCTAAAAATAGTAAATTGAAAAGGAATAAATTAGGATTCATATTCTATATCACATCTCATTCTAACCAACTTGCACCACGATAAACAATATTTTCATTTTTTGTACAGTCGTAAACAAAAGTTTAGAAGATATGATATATTTATCTAACCACTGCATCACTTCTCATCTCATCTTCTACCTCAGCTCGTGATCAAGTCAGATCCTTATTTATCATATGCAATTACTATTAATGATTTAGTAGAATTAACTTTATCTATGGTTTATTTTATAAATTTTGAAGGATAAGTTTGTGAAAATTACATCGATTTCTAAATCTGATTTTGATGGGAGTATCACAAGAAGAATTATTAAACCGAATACTATCAACAGGTTATTCATTTTCTTCTCCTGGAAAACAACCAAATATTAATCGTAGTAACACAAATTGGGTAACACAAAATTATAGACAACAACAAGTTAAGCCAAAATGCGGCATTATTTTATTTACTACCACTCATTTAAGTGAATGAAATTATAGTTGAATATGTGAATTTGATTTTAAAACTATCCTATATCCATTCCAAATACTATTTGTTATTTCATCGCCATAACTCACGAATTAACACGGATATAAATAATTAACTTCAAATATGAAAGGATTAAGCGATCACTAAATGATTCCATTTCTAAAAGCTGTTTCTTATCAAACATTGCTTCATCTCAAACTAAAGTCCTCTCAAAACGATGGCAGTAGCAGTGAACATTATGAGAAGAAAAGATCGTCGTAATTGTTGAAGTTAAAATATTTCAAGTCTATATGCGTAAAATTAAGAACCATCAACGGCATTTTGCAAGTCGCTGTGTACTACGACTTTATTAAAATTAAACTAAATTAAAGCCTTAGAAATTTCCGTCCATCACTTGGAAGGATCTCACAGAACAGTCAATTCAGTGATCAAAAAGAATTGTAAAAACTTTTATGCAATTCTTCACATCACTACTTGCTTCCCATAATTTTCCCATTCATCGTTGCATGTATCTGTCCGTTCTAGAACCAACATTAAATCACTTAGATTGAAAGGTTTAGTCAGTTGATAAGCTTCAAAAATCGACATTTTATTCTTGATAATCAAGATATTTATAATAAAGTCACCGATTCTGTGAGATCTTTCCAACATATTCTAAGAATGTGCTTTTTACTTGTAATATATACAAAAAAAAAAAAATAATTCCTCACAATATAAGTTTAGCTCTTATACAGTAAAGATTATTAGACTAATATTTATATGATCCGTTTCTAAATATGTTAATTAATTGACAAGTGGTGTGATACAGTGCTAGTTGTAAACAAAAATGTCATCCTAAGAGTTTCTTCAAATGAGCAAAAATACAAATGTAACTCTTAAATGTGACCGTGCAGAAGAGAAAAGAATGTATACGAATCTTGAAAAGTACAAGGCGCATGATTACAAAGAGTAAATAGCTGTCACACTCGGATAATCTTTAACTCTTATACAGTAAAGATTATTAGGTAAATAGATAATATCAAATTATATCACACTAAGTAGACAAATTAAATTATATTACAGATCGTAGGAGAAATTTGTATGAGATTGGCTCGAAGAAATTTGAACAGAGATTGATGTACAAAATAGAGATGAGCCAATTTCAAGCTTACAATCTCTAAAGAAGGAATGATTCCAGACAATGGTTTTAACTCTTTAAATAGCTGGCATTGGCTTACAGTAAAATACATAATTGTAATGAACAAATAGCTATCATTCTCGAATGATCTTTAGCCTTTATATAGCAGAAGTTGTTGGTTTTTAATATTACGTCAATTGCTTATAAGAATAACTGTTAGATTAGCAAACTTCTGCAATACTTTGATATTGCAGATAGATCTGGATTATAATATGAAAGTTAAATGAACAAAGAGCTAAAAAATTCTTAATAATTGAATTGGCTCTCAGACTAGAAAATTATGACAATAAAATTAGAAGCAATTTTCAACACATCAAGCAATATGTATATTTTTTATTAACAAATTGTAATATCCTAGACAACATTCATAAGCTTCTTACTTGGGATGTAAATCTGAAACAGCTTATATTTGTATAAAGTAAAATTAAATATGACAATTTCTAGTCTGCAAATCTTTATCTTATGACTTGATATCTTCACTTTTCCAGACAGTAAAATTAAAATCATTTGATCCGCAAAGCTTAGTTGTGACAGCTTAGTTTTCGGCTCTTTTGGCACAATAAAACGAAATCTAGAAAATATTCATTCTAGGAAGATTTCAAATTGTTACATGTTTTAATAAATGCACGAAAAGACGTATTAAAAAACAAAAACTTATCAAACATATGATTGTTTACCTTATCTTTTATGTTCTGTCAATGTCTGACATCAAACTTTTTTGTGACAAATTTCCTCAGTAAAATCCTTTTTGCTTTACAACAATAACTTATTGTTATAAATCCTTTTCCATACAACATAATTATAGGAAAAAATGCATATTTAATTGAGATAAAAATATCTTCGTAATCCTTTCTATGATAAGTTTTAATTTTGATAACAATTTTGTTATTTGCTCTATTAGACCGTTTCACCAAATGGCTAAAAGTGCGATGATATCAATTGCGACAACAATGAATGTTGCTGGTTATTTCAGGAAAACAATGAGAAGGTAATGTGACCAGTATTTTAAAATTTCTTTGATTTAATTAATGTTTTGTAATATTCCTTTTTTTTTTCTTTTAGAATGTTGACAAATTCAGATGCTTTAAAGGTAACAATAATGTAATGAATAAGAAATCTGAAAAGTGATCGTCTCTGATACATTTCTATTTTTTAAAATAAGTAAAGGCTACGCATGTTCCTATTTAGCTGGCTTCTTTTACTCATTTAATAAAAAATGACTGTAATATGGTAACAAAAGAGTTCGTTTCTTTTTAAGTATAAAATATTCAATAAGATTTGCATTCGTTTTTGATGAAAACAACGATAGAAGCAAAATAATTGAAAAATTTTAATTCATTCGAGCTATCTTCTTTTTCCTTCCCTTATTGTAGTAGGAATTTATATGCAAACATTTTGATTCATTTAAAAATGATGGCAGTTTAAAGGTATGAATAAGCGAGGAGAGTACAATGAATTGTTATTTTCAGGTTGAATGATTATCTGTCATAATCAGTATTTAGTGATAAATATATTTTTCTTCCTCTCACTTAACTCTTTTTGCAATTGTTATCATTGATGAGATATATCTCGCAATGTTGTTGATGGGTTTCTGTGTTCTTTTTATGACTTTTTGTCTCGAATATTTCAAATGAAAATGGAAATTTTGAAATTAATTTTAATGCTTATTAAGAATTTCGTTCGATATAAGACGATCGGCTTGAAGGCTTATTAGTAATGATTGAAATAGAGCAAATTTACGTATTTTTAAGGTTTTTATGCTGCATATTTTGACATGTTTTTTGTTCGTTTTATATTCAATTTACTGGTTTCTAGATAAAAAATAAACAGAAGAATTAGAATCTCTAAAAATAGTCGTAAAATATACGTGCGTATATATTTTTATCGGATATTTTTCAATGTGATAATAATATAGTCATCGTATAAAAAGGTGATTTTTAATCAATTTTAGTTGGATTCTAGATCGAAATAACACATTTAGGTTTCAAACAACGATTTATTAACAATTCGATTTCTACAATTGCGCCAAATTTTATAATGACGAGCATCATAAAATTATACAGTGCATATTCATCCAAATTCCTCTTTGATTTATTTCGAACTTCTCTTCACATCTCTTGAAGTTTTTCCCGATTTCTAGAAAAATGATTAATGGTGGTAGTCGAGATTTAAGATCATAGAATTCCGTTGCAATATAACTATAAAAAATGGAAATTTTTCTTGCTGCCTGTATTAGTGGTGGAAGCCACAAAAAATATTCCTTCTATTTTTAGATGATTCAGTCTAAACTAAATTTTTTCTAAAGCAACTAAATTTCATGGTCATCAAGATTGAAAGCAGTGAGCTAACAAAAGTCGCACTACTAATTGCACTACTAATACAGAGCCAAAGAAATCGATGATTGATCTGCCGAAAGTTCAATTTACTTCAGTTTAATTTAATTTAATTCGCTGCACTATTTTGTGATATAAAACTAACAATTTAGCAATTGCAATTCATTCATTCTTTTAATACAACAATTGAGAAAATGCTTCAAACAAGTAATCTTACAATGAACAAAGGTGAATGAATAGTTTTTGTGGCCGTCCCAGAATTTTGTTTAAATTCGGCAATAAAGAAATTTCGGTTCCGGCATGTTTAAAGAAATCATTTTTTGGAGAAACACATTAAATGGTAAGTATTCTTTACTCTCTTTTTAAGCACTAGCAATTCTCCTCCAATTTAGCAACAATCGATTGCTTTATTTAAGAAGCTGAAAGCGTGAATCATTTCTTCCTTTTTTAATTCAAGAAGAAAAATTCAATAAAAATATGAATTGCTTGAAAAAATTGCAAAAGAATTATTCCTAAAATTAGGCAAAAGGTACATTTTAGCATATACTAATTGTCTGCACAATAATTTTCAGGTTCTATCCTCTGGAAATTAATTGCTCACTTTCTCATTTTCAATTTAAATTTAAATTTGAATTTAAGTCTATTTTAAATATAGCAAAGAACATGATTTTCCTTATAATATTGTATTTGCAGGAAGCATAAGTTAGCATTATAATTAGTTCTAAAATACCATAAAAAAAATATTTGTTCGAGCAAAATTTTATTGAAATGTTCAAGTCACTTAATTCAAAGAAACTACAAAAGTTACACTGTTTATGGAGCAAATATTAATATATAATTTTGAAATCATAAATTTCAAATGATAATTTGTTGGTTTGTGATCAACTATGAAATTTTTTGCTTGTGTCAGCATTAGAATATATAAGTGTGTTCGATTGGAATGTTTCAGTAAGTAATTCGAAGAAATAGTTATTATGGCATTTGGTTCAGTTATTAGAAATTGGATGAAGCATTATGCGCAGTAAATTAAATTAATGTTTTCAATTTTTATCTTTTTCCATTTTTTGCCGATATTTTAAAATAAATGAATAAGGTTTTTATCAAAAGCCCTAATCCATTTTTATTAAAAACTCTAACTTTATCCAATGACCAATTTTACTTCACTTTTAATTAAGTATTCTCATTATTCTTATTCAAATAATGATTACCATTAATACATATATTTCAATTAGCAAGATAAGCAATAATTATGATTTATAGGACTGTTTGATATCAATTATAATTTATCGTCATTATGATACAGTACCCGAATTTGCTACAAATGAATCATCATACTGTCTTAGTAAGATTGAAAAGGAAAAGTTGTCAAAAGTAAATTGAATATTATTTATTAATTAGCAATAGGTTGCATTCATATGAAAAAATGAATAAAATGCTGAGAATTATCAATTAGAAATTATCACTTTATTATTCATTAGTGATAAGATAGGAGGACAAAGAAGGAAAAAGGATAAAATATGTGTGTCGCCACAATGGCGAAGCTATAACGTAGTGAACAAAGATTATTGTTTTAAGTGATTTTAATCTACTTTGTTAGCTTAACATCCATAAAATCCCTCCCAATTTTCTTCCTTACAAAGTCATTCATTATAGTTTCTTGTTTTGGTATTGCTTGGTTGGGAGGTGTCTAGCTTGCTTATATCTTGAAATGTTTTATAATTAAGTTCTATTTGTGTGTTATGTATCAATTCGTTATTGTAATGTGTTGTATAATTTTTAATGTTAATCTGAGGTTTAATTACCCAAGTTTGAGGTTTGAATAATAAAATATTTCACGAAGACTCCCACAGTACACTTACACAGAATGGAACCAGTACAGATTCGAGAATCTACCAGTATCGAAGGCAAAGAAGTCAACGATCTGAACTATCAAGAAAGGAAAACTACTTTGTTTCGCAAGGAAACAGAGCAGTAAGAAAGAAATACTAAATTTGTTTTTACAATGTGTAAATAAAATGAATAGAAGGCATGCAAAAATAAACTTATAAAAACCATTTCACTGAAGGTATGTTAATAAAACAATCATAGGATGTCCTAGCAGTTCTAATGTTTCATCATCGTAAGAAATTCCTAGGTTAATTGACTAGACTTTTTTTTTTTGCTAGACTTTTTTTCAGATGAGAAATAATATTAACAAGCAGCTTTTAACACAATCAGAAATAGTTAATCACAATTGGTCTAAAAATTAACTCTTTTCTTTTAAAAATTAACCAAATCATCCTGGAAGAGGCGTTATTTTCTTCATGCTTTTGGCATAGAATTGCTTTTGTGAATGAATTCGCAAAGATATTTTTGCATTTGGAAGAATAATTTGATCTATTGAATCGCACAAAGCCCTGAAGACAATGCCTTTTGTTAAAAAATAAATTCAACGTGTTTTTTTGTAACTTTGTTCTATCGTATGTGCAAATGGAATTCAATGTTTTTTGAATTAAAAATAATCGAATGATCATGAAATTTGCAAATAAAAACTTTGAATTTGTTGCTTAACAAAAGTGTAATTTTGCTTATCTTTTAATTAAACAACTTTCAGTCAGCACCGACTTTTTCCGATTTATAGCAGAAGTTCACATTTTTATTTTTCCGGTTTGCAGAACATTTTTTTTAAAGGGATGAATGAGTGGTACTTGGTGATTGTAGTATTTTTGATATCATAAATTCAACACCGATCTCAAATGATAAGATCAGAACAGAAAGAGAAAGAACCATCAACAATTTTAGGTATATTTCATTTACGTCTGAAATAGTGGCACATCAAATCAAAATAAACTGATAATTTTTAAATTTATGAATCCACTTGCTAATTCCCATTGGATTTTGCCCTGCTTTCAGTGTTTATGAATTGCTATGCAGCTTTAAACCTTTATTCTTATTTTTTATCTCAACGTTTACGCCACTAAATGAATCTAAGATTCTTAGGCAATGTTTGCAAATTATTTTCATTCGCATCCCAAAAAAAAAAAACAGTATTAAATAAAATCATAGGAAGGTTAGATAGATTATTTAAACGGGATTTTTTGTTATTAATATTCTGAAAAAATCAAAAATTTGTTCCACCTATATCTTTTCCGATTTCGATGATTGTTATGCTCAATTTTTATAAATTTAAACTATTTATTATTGAATTTTAAGTAGTATTAGTCACTTCCTGCTTATTTCAGGTATTATTTTTTTCTGGATAATGAAATAATTTCATTTATATTATACGCGTTACTTCTGAATAATTTCACTTTAATATTCGTTTTAAATTAAATTGCTACAATTGAAATTATATTCAAATAAAAACATGAGATTTATGAAATCCAACTGATGTTTCGTGAAGTTAATGATGCTAATGAAAATTAGTTATCACAGAAAAAGAATGATGAAAGGAAAAATAACATTGCACTGTAAGTGCTAACTATCTTTTATGCAGTAAGCAATTAGACCAACTTCTCATTTTTTTTTCTTGAGCTTTTCTTTCTTGAATTTCTATTTTTTAATTCTCCTTTTAGGAAGAACTAACATTTGCACAAAATTAAAGTAATATTAGCATATGAGCTTTCAGCACTGAACCAAATATTATGATAAATAAACAAATGGAAATTATTGACGAATTCAATGACTAAATTGAAATGTAAAAATTAACACTTAGTAATTCTGTTCAGTTTCAACCAAAAAATTTTCTTGACTTGTTGCCTTAACAAAAACAACTAATTATTCTAAATTACTCATTAATTACACTAGGATAATAGATAGTTAAAAAAGGAAAGTTAATTATGAATAAATTACTAAACTGTCATTAATTGTTATAACTCTTAATTGTACTAAAAATGCAAGAAATATTCTATCATCCTACTGATTAAGAAATAAAAAATCATATGATCAAAGAAAATGTTATACATTATTATTAATTATTTTCCAGTATAATAATACCTAATAAAAAGTAATTCAAAATAAATTAATATTTCATCCTTTTTTGTTTCTTTGTATTTCCTTCTAAAGTTCATACATTTGCTACTAGCAGTTAAATTGCAAAATAAGTGACGTTGTGAGGAGTTTTTTTACTTCAAAAGTTTAGGGTTCAGAAATAGTACAAATAGAAAAATTTCACCCAACTTTTTTTAATTTAACTGAAACTTTTCTGAAAGATAAGGAGTTTTAACTTCAATGAAATAATCATAATAGTAATTAATAATAATGTAATATTAATCATAATAATAATAATAAATACCATACATTATTATTTACATATATATATATATGTATCTATTTATCTACACGTAACATCAAATGCCAAAGAATAAACAAATAGGAATTCTTACCTAACCTAAATTAGCCCGTACAAATTCAGCTTGTTTTCCAAATCGTATATAGCTTTTTTTATTTTTTTGGTATTCTTAATTTTCTTTTCTGGATTTTCACAAGAATTTATGAAATTGATACTATGTAAGATTGGAAAAAGTACAATGCAAAATCCTGAGCAAATTCCAGAAAATTCTAGTTTGACTGAAGGAATTAACTATTTTTATATAAATTAAACTTCACTCAGTTCAGTTGCAGTTCTAATAATACATTCAATTTCAGTTCTTTCAATTCAGGAAGTTTCCTTGACAACAGCGGCAATGCTTAGGTGTAAAAATAATACGTTGAACAAATTTTTAATTTTCATAATAGGCGGAAGTAAAAGTAACAAGGAAACTTCATTCTATGCTAATTATATTACAGCAATTAAAGAACGAACCAACAAGGAATAAGCAGTTAAAATTCTAGCTGATGCAAGGTTTGTCAGAGAAAAATTTCTTTCACACTAAAATTTTCTTCAGAAATAATATTCGATTTCAATTTTAACTCTCTCGAAATGAAAAGAAAAAGATAAAAATCTTATATTTTAAATATGCTGTTTACTTGAAAAGGGATGAAATATCTGAAAATAACATAAATCTCGAATTCAAAAAATACCAAAAATTATCGCAGAATTTCTTTTTGATAAAATTGCTTGTTTCGCATTTTCTAGAATTTTCCAAAAGAAACTGGAAAATGACAATGAAATTGAAATTAAAGCGAATTGTATCAGATATCATTTTAATCTTTCCCTTAAGGTGAAAAAAAGTTATCACTGGTTAGTCGGAGCAAGCGATGCTATGTGCTATATTCACAAGTGACCACTGATGATGCGACACTTCGACTGGAAGGATATTTGTCAAAGAATGCACTTCGCGATGGTTTTAATAATATGGTAGAAATAAGCGAAACGAAAAATGATTCAATAACAACTATGAAATTCTTCCAGACTGCAAGAAAATTTATTAGATACTTTAAAATTTCAACATTTAAATTTATATGAAAAGAAAAGGAAAAGACTGCAGCATTAGAAATTTTTCAATGCAAATTTTGATACGTAATGGATTTTATTAAACTTGAAATTATCCTTTACAAAAATTTGTCTTTTTAAGTCTTAAAAAACAAATTCGTCCTCATTTTTTACGTAGTTTTTAAATTGATTTCGACTAAAATCTATCACTCATTTGTGATTGTACTAATAAAGCAAGCAAAACAAAAAGTAATAATTGGAAAAGGTAAGTCTCATGTATTACTGAATAATATGCAGTTGATCTGAATGTTCGATGATGGATCGAATCTTATAAACTTGCATGCAAACTACTGTCTAAATTACCCATACAGTATACCTGTCGTCAAATCATTTTGTTTGTAATCAAACTACTGATAATAGGAATAGTAAGCCAAACTAGTGATAATAGGAATAGTAAGCCGATTTATTTCTTCTGTCTTTTATAATTAATTCATATTTTTCTCATACAAATTAAGTTAAACCACTAACAAAAGGCTGTTTCAAGCGAAGGTAACACAGTGCCACAGCCAAATACACCAGATCGAGCCAAAAAATCAAAAACAGGCTGTTGTATGCCATAAAACATAAAATAGAAGTCGAGCAGACGGAAAACAACAATATAACGATATAGAATCAATTCATCCTAAAATTTCAATTCTATAAGCAGTTGCGTTGATATGTTTACATGTATGAATACAATGTAGAAAAAAATATATTATTGATTTTTGCTTTTTCATTAATAATTTCAACAGTTATCATTTTACTATTTAACAGAAAAAATGGTAGGCTAAACTGATTACAACACTATCCTAAATGATTTTATTCCTTATTTAAAGTAATCAGACTATTTTAATTGTTCAGCAAATCAAAGTAATTCAGTTACTTACCAAATTTGAAACAGTTGTTACAAGTATATGTGTACCATATATACCGATCAATAAGGATGGAAGTGATATGAAATCAAGTATTTTTAGCGCTCTGAAAGAGCGTAATTGATTAGTTGGTCGTAGAGTGACTGGAAGATATAAAATGACAAATTGTCCAGGAGGAGAATTCCGATTAAATGTTAACTTCCGTAATCATAACGCATTTCAAGACTTATAATTCAGAAAAATAATTTAGACCAAAACTAAAACCTTTTTAAAAGTTAGTAGAAAAAAAATCGCATAAAAGCGTTTGATAAGTTCAGATTTAATGTGTTAACTACAAAAGTAAGCAGCATTTGAACATTGCAATGAAAAACTTCTAAAAGTATGGATCTATCTAAAATAATTTAAAAAAATAAAATTAATATATTTGAAGTGAAGTTTAATTAAGATTACTTACATGATAGCACCATCTTGATATTCAAAATAAAGTATTAAGCTTAAAATTGTAAATATAAGTCTGATACACGGAGTTTGAAAGACCATCATTTCGCAGAATCGTATCCGACCTCTATAATAGTAATAAACTTATGAATAAAATTATTTATCTATTGGCATAAACAATTTAATATCTCACATATACTTAAAATTATTTTATATTTACAAAAATCATTTAATTGAAAATTAATTTTAATTAAAGAATGTCTTACTGATCAAGTTCAAGTTTCGGAAGACATGGAAAGACACAGCAGAATGGCGGTGTTTGTACGCTAATCCGCGAACAACCACTTTTCATTTTTCTCACCATTTTTTGTCGCCCTTCGAAAATATTCATTAGAAGGCAAATAATCACCCATAATGCTATTGAAAAATATCTATAAATGACAAAAATGAAAATTATGAAATCTTGAAAATTATCTGAAAATTGAAGCAATTTAACAACGATAGATTAAAAATTAAGAAACTGATAACAGAATGTTAAGTCATTATGAAATAAGTAAAATTTTGTAGAACTTCTATTTCGCGCAAAAAAAGGACCGCCACTTTTTTTTGCATAATTTTTTAGCAAATAAAAGAATAAATTATTGAATGAGAAATCATTTTATTTAATCCAACAATGGCAAAGATGTTCGTATTTTTAACGAAATGAAAAATGTTTTAAAATTTAAGGTAGTAACTGAAATAGCTTCCTCTGAAACTAAAGATCGTTTACTTCTCTAATTTTATCAAAATTTGATATTACAGAAATGAAGAATTTTTATTTTTTATTATTTAAAAAGCTTTATTGATATAAGATTTAAAATTTGAGTTGAAATGAAACTTACAAGAAGCCAAGAAGATGGGAAAGGAACCATACCCGTGGCATATACATTGCCACCAAAGAAAGAGTTGACACAAACTAAAAAAAATACAAATGTCAATTTTGAAATAAATAAGTACTTTCAATTATGATTATACAACGCTGCCTGAAGTTACTCACATATAAATTATTCTCAAAAGATAGATTAAGTTTTGAGTAAATTTAATGACTTTTCAATTATTCCTAATCTTAAATATTTTTCTGTGATACAGTTCTATCACAAATATTTTGCCACTTCCTCTACCCAAGATTTACCCAATTACAAGTCAAACTAAAGGAATAACCTTCCCGATTTCAGATAAATTTGGTAAGTATTACTTTCAACCATTCTCGATAACTATTAATTTGATGTTTATAACAGTGCCAATTTCTGTTAATTTTTGTTCAAAATTTAACCTACCTTTTGCCTGGGTAACAATGTCGGGTAATAGAAATGAATAAACTATTCACTCTATATTAAATTATCTCATAGTACTGTACTCACCGGTGCAGTACCAGCTAAATAGACGATAAATGCTCGTCGATATCGTTGTGTAACATAAAATGATATATAAATAATATGCAGAACACCAAGGCATGCAGTAGCCAACGAAATAATAGTTGACCCCACTAAGGTCACAATAAATGTCACTTCAATTCCTGTAAATTAATATTTCACACACATTCCAAAATATGGACAATAGAGTGATATTGGCATAAATGATAGGATGATAATTTCGAGTAGAGAAATCGTATGTGATAACTGATAAGTTCAAATGATATATGCTTACATTGTTTTGATAAAAATGAAAGTGCATGGAGTATTAAACATTTGAATATGTAAGAAATAGAAATTAAAAAAAAAAAAACGAAGTGATGAATTTAAAAATTTTTAAGGAAAAAACGAAACAACATTTTCAAATTTGTTTAGTATTTAAAGTTTGAGAAAACAACAAAAAAAAAAATTTAATACAGCAATTGAACATCTTTTTTTTTAAAAAAAAAAAAAGAAAACATACTGGATAAGTAAACTCGAGCACTTACTATTCCGGTTGGCCCATCTGTACAATTTAGCAATGAATCAGCTACAAGTTTTACAACGGTATGGAACATTTCCTACTGAAAAAAATAAAAATAAATAAATATAAAAATAAAGAATATTATAAATAAATAAATGAAAATAATAACTTGCCTTTTCCTAATATTTAAGAATATGAAATATCGATTTTTTCTTCGTTTTATTGAAATTTTAATATATCAGGAAATTAGAAAGGAATACAGAAAAAACAATATGATCATTGACAAATATTAAAAATGATAATGGCTGTTACTTCCAAAATCTTTCATAAATAAACACATTAAGAATACCATTGATAAAATTGATAAATGCATTTTAAGAAATTAGAAAAGCATAAAAAATTGAATGCAATAATTAAGAGTTAAGAAATAATCAGATTTTTGAAGAATAATAATTAATCAATTAATTAATCGTTAGTTTTCGTCAAATATTTAAAATAAATTTTAATTTATCCATTTTTTAAGTTATTCATTAAACAACAGTGACAGATAATTTTGATATCTGTTGACTTACGTCATTTATTCATTAAATTTAGATGAAATTTAATGAATATCCAATATAAGGTAAGCACAAATATAAACTTCTGCTCTTCGTACTTTTTTCTCTTACTTTTCTTTTAATTTCCAAACTTGTAATTGGTTATTGATTATGACAGATTACTAATCGTTGATGTTTTAATTTAAAACTTATATACTTAATTGTAGATGCAGAATTGCTAGCCTAAACAGGAAAAATAGGAACGATGAATTACATTTATTGCTAGTGTTGAAAGCATAAACCTATTCCTCTTTCTAATTTTACTTTTATGTTTCAAATATAAATTTTTTCAACTCTGTAATACTCAACATTTAATAAATATTCTATTTCTAATAATATTCAAAAAAAAAATAGATTTGATTAAAATGAATTTTTAAAATGAAGTAAGAAATATGAATAAAAAGGAGAAACAGGAAAAAGCAATCCTTAGCAGCAATTATAGATCTATGAGGCAATAAAGGCTAAAAAGATGGAATTTTATTGAATAATATAAAAATATTGGTTACAGTTCAATAAAATTTATTAATTCCTAACACATATATATACCATAAATGGTGGTATTAGTTGCAGTTAATTATTTGGAAAAAATTAAAAATTGTTCGAATGTTACCATTAGGTGTCATTTTAAGAACTCACATTGCCTAGCATACCTAACACCAGGTGGTTTATTTATCGTATAGCTCAAATTATCATGTGAAACACGATGATGACCTTTCAACTTTCTAATAATAACTAATAATGATGTATTTGGATAGAAACTGATGGATTATTCTGGATGTTTCTGTTGATCGTTTTATCTACTAACAGCAATAAATATGAGGAATTGAACTGAATGGATGATTTAGTTCTAATGATGTTCTTGAATTTTAATTTATATATATATATATATATAACTAATTAACTGCAAATTCAAAACAATTCAAGAAGTGATTTAAAAAATTAAAAATGAAGTAAACAACAAAAACAACATAAGCAACAATCGAATAAATCAAAAATAAATATTACTATAATTGAGTAATAATTGTTGCAGTAACACTGATAAGAAACAGATTATTTTGGCATTGATATGTATAAAAGTACTTTAGTAAGTTGAAAAAATTATCCTTTCTGTTATAATATAGAAGTATTCTAATAAATCAGAAAAATAAATTATCCTTTCAAGCATAATAAACAGCTAATGGATATGCTTATCATAACAATTACAGTAATAAACTGAGAGAAACAAACGTTAATAAATCAATTCAAATTAATTTATATTGTTTAATTCAAATTTAAACTGAAATTACTTCATATAATATGAATGCATGTAAATATATGTATGTAATTTCCAATGTTAATTAAAGTTAACTAACCAATGTTATTGGATTAGACAAGAGGATCTGATGGCATTGTTGACATTAAAAAATAAGTTTGATTATAAAAATGAAATAAGACCAGTCTTTAGGGTTTACAGTTATTGAAATGAAATAGGAAGATGAAAAAGTTTGCAGTAATTTTCATTTTTTTCATCAAAAAAAAAGAAAAGAAAAAATATATGACAGAATAGTAGGAGAAGCAAAAACAATTTTATATGGAGCAATTAATTTGATATCATTGGAGAAAATTATTAATTAAAATGCTGTCATAAAGTGAAATGAAGCAAAGGAAAAAGTGTATAATAAAAAATGCTTTTAACAAGCATTTAAGGATATGAAATTAGAAAGGAAATTAATAATTTTGCGGGTAATTTAAGTTAATAACTTCGAAGTAAATAAGGGATTTATTATGTGCCAATATGCATCTAAATTAAAATGGAAATGAAATGTGAAATGTTACAACTAAATTAGAGTGGAAATTAGCATCTAAATTGAAATGGAAATGAAATGTGAAATGTTACAACACATAAAGCTTAGCATTTCATTTGATATATAAATAAATGCTTGGTATTAGTAAATGAAATAACTTGAAGTAATTGAAAAAATAAAGTAACAAATTTCATATTTACAGTTAGCACGTAAATATTGAGTAAAGATAAATTAGTAATGAAGGTTCAATTTTTATATTTGTCAAGAAGGATGACAAAATAGTAAAAAGAGATTTCCAAATATATTCACAAATAATTGATGACCATTTAGGATAATTTCCATCAATTTGGTCTATTTCAAAAAATCAATTCTATATTTCCGGAAAAGCATAGTGTTGTTAATAAGCTGGTAGCATGCTGTTCAATTCAAATCTATCATTTGTGAAATTATAGAATTTTTTTTTAAATCATGCTTAATAATATAAAGCAAAACCATGAAAGCTTTTTTTTTAAGCATTTCAACAGATTTCAGATCTCGGATTATAAATCCCGATAGCATCTACAAATCCTTTACGAAATCTCTTAATCAGTCGTAGAAGTTATATAAACAACGACACGAATTTTTGTATATATGTGCCCGTGTTGTTCTGTCTGTGTCTGTTATGTGTGTGTGTGTGTGTGTGTGTGTGTGTGTATTTGTTTATGAAGAAAATGAAAGAAAAACTACACAAAATATTTTCAAAATATTTTCAAGAAAAAAAAGAAGGAAAGTGAGAAAATAAACAATTTGGATGCAAAATTTTAGTTAATGCATCAATGAAAATTTTGCTATTTTCAGTGTGCATTTCATTCAAATATACTTTATGATAATATAAAACTTCAAAGATCATTTCTATCATAATATCAACAATGTCAACGGTTATTCTTTCACCATCTGCCATCTCTTTCCAATAAGATTGCAATTAATCCAACAAATCAATAAGAGTGTGATGATAACAATGATAATAATAGTAATAATAAATAAATAAACAAATAAAGAAGTAATTGTTGCTGAAAAAATGTAACAAGAGATAAGCGTGATAAAAAGTAGTAGAATGGTAGGAATAAAAACAAATAATATAATAATTTCGTAAGTAATTTAAAATGAAATTTCGATAACAGTATTAACAATGATAATAAACTTAAAACGTATATTAATATTCAAAGTTTATAGCAAAATCCAGCAATACTTACAATAACTTCTCTTGCACTAAAAAATTAAAGACTGGAAATTAAAAAGAGTAAAGATTTTTTTTTTTTTGTGTTTCAATATTTTTACAATTCTTAACCTTTTCCATGTATTTATTTTTCTGTTCATTATATTACAGTTTGTGGTTTTTGAAATTTTGATTTTGATTTAAAATTTAATAGAGAAAGAAAGAGAAAATCGAAAAAAAAAGATGATTTATAGCAGAAAATGAATTCACATTTTTAATAGAATTTAAATTTAGAATTAAATATTAATCAAACCTTTAAAGAATCAAGCTTTCCGCTCTATTTGGATTGTATTTTTAATTGCATCAAATATCTATTATTTTTCATTCTCCCCATCATCTAATACCTGAAATCTTGATGACGATGATGATGATATCCGCTATTTACAAATCAAACTTTTACACTTTATTTTCTCGATGGCTTCTATAAACTTTCACTTTATTCATAACTGGGCATTTTCAATTTACCTGCCCGTATTTTACAAATATCATAATTCAGATGCGCAATAGAATATAGGTAAAATAGCATATACCATAGGTAATAATAATTAAAAAGTGGTATATTATTCTGATTGAAGCACATTACATATACATAGATGACAGGTGTAGGTTATGTCAACCAGGCGCATATGGTCACAATGATATTAAACTGCAACAATTGGTCCACTCAATTTATCCATGTAAATTTAGCTATTGCAAATTTAGCGTTTATGGATTTTTTTTTTTTTTTTTTTGAAACATGTCAAAATTTTATAAAGAATGAAATGTCACAATGAATACCAAATATGATTTGCATTTGAGGTATTTGACCCAAAATTATGGAAAGGCATTTATGATTTCATTTGACCGTATTTAAAATTTCATTTGGTTAAAATGAAATAGAGCAAAAATTGCGAAAAGAATGTGATAGATATATATAGTTTGCGCATATGGTTTGATACTTTTGCGCAACGGCAATTAGAACGATGGAAAACTTCATTCTGTTGAAAAAAATTTTTTAAAAATTTGATGACACATTATGAGAAAAAATGGTAGCATTTCATCTTTTTTTAGCTTTCTTAGTTTTAATCATATTCTCTTTATTTTCATTTATTGTTTATGGGATGTTTCCGCATTTTTTAAAATTATCTATAAAAAGAAATATATCATCTATGGAAAGATTTTTTTTAATCGTTTTTTGGAATTTTTTTTCTTTTTTCGTCATTTCGAATTATTGTATGTTAAAAGAATAAGAATAAATACATAAAGTATGAAATAAATTGACTGTGGTAGTAATTTTAACTACAAGACTAAAATGATGCAAAAAAAACAAAAAAAATATTTCCGAAAAAAATGAGAAATACAACAATAAGACGATAAAAGATTCAAAATGAAATGTGCAAATAAATAGCAGTTGAAATTGATAGGAAGCACTTTTTTTTTTTCATTTTTAATAAAATAGAAAGTACAAATAAAACAATTTTCCGTTTTTTTCTTTTTTTTAAAATGAAAGTAGGAAGTACAGATCAAAAGGATCGTATAAAATTTATTTCATAAATTTACAATGACATTCGGAAATTCAGTAAGTAAAAATATAAAGAATTACTTGTACTATACGATTCAGAGAGGAACTTGCTTACAGGTTCACAGAGTTATGTGAAAATTTCTTAACGAGAATGCAATGAATTTGAAATTGATGCAAATGTCACTGAACAGAGATGGATCATCGAGAATGATATGTTAGGTGTTGGTTAATGAGAGATTATCATTAATTATCTTTAGTTAATGAATTGATAAATGAAAGGAATATGAGTCATTGTGATTCCGTTTAGAATTTCGATCAGATAATCATTTCTTGGTATGTAGCTATATTGAGAAATCTGATAATTACTAGTAATTGAATATACTTTTGATAAGACACATAAAATTGTTTAACCTTCCAATTCAATTTCCTGAAATGGAAGAATAGAATAACTTTTCATTTAGTACCCAGAAAATGATTCATAGAATATGATAATTATGCAATTTTAACTATTTGATACATTAAAGATCATTTTTAACTTTGAATAAGTTAGTTGACAGTGAAGAAACGATTACGAGAAGAAAACCGGTGAAGAAAAGAGATAAAGAAATTTCAATCTTGGAATCGATCAATCATTTAGTCAACTAATCAATCAATCAGTCGATCAACCACAAAGATTAAATATTTCGAACGAATTTCCCATATTTTTTCCATCCTAAACTACAATAATGAGTAATACTTTTTAATTTTATTTAATAATTTGTTAATTGACAACGAACAATTGTTTAATATTCAACGAAGTTCTCATTTAAATATGGGAAAAGAAGTTTCTCGAAAACATTCCTTTGCTACTTTTTTTCGAAATATATTTATCCAAATTATTAAATTAATGTAGGTGAAAGGAAGTATGACATGGATGTTGTATGGAATGAGATATTGCTTGTTTGAATTTACTAACTTTTTTTTCCCTTTCTCTCTTTCCCTCTTTCTCTCTCTCTCTCTCTCTCTCCAAAATCACTAGTTTGATCATTATTGAAAGTAATGGGAAAAAGTGAAAAGGGAAAATAAAAGAAAGAAAAAGAAATTTGCGTCGTCTATTTTTTCCCCTTTTTTTATTCTATGTTTTGAATTACCACAATAAAATTTGGCAGTAAATTCGATTCAAAGCTATTATTTAAAGGAAATAATTGTATGGTAAAAGGAAGCAATAATCAAAAAGGAAATATGAAAAGGAAACAAATTCTCTTCAGAAGAATACCAGCAGAACCGACCCGTATCGCTCATTTATGATCTGATCTGTGTAGCTCATTTATAACCTGCTACTACTGCTGTATACCTCATTTATGACCTGTTTCAGAAAAGTGTTAAGAAAATCAACTTTTTCCCAAAAGAATGGTAAAAAAATCCACCTACATGGCTTAATTGTGACCTCTTATTAATTAGCTAATTCTCCTTCTTATGTAAAGCTGTAGAGCTTAGTTAAGGTTAGAGAACAAATGAATGGAAATAATGTGAAACAGAAGGCAAAATGAAATGAATGTAATATAATGAAATTAAATTTGATAAGAGCAAACTAAATTCATTATCAGAGTGATAATTTCAATTAATGGAAAATATTGTCTGAATTTTCCTAAGTTGAACCTAGGAAAGTAACAAATCGAACATACTGTAAATAATTCCTTCGTTTTTTTTTTTTTTTTTATCTTAATATTAATTCGATGACATCGTAAATTAACGTGACATCTTAGAACTTTTAAAATTTTTATAATAAAAGTATAAAAAAAATATATATGAAAAATCTATCAGTTCGAAAAAATTATTTAGAAAATGAGTGAACTAAAAATTTTTATGTGAAATTGAAAATGTACGGAGTCTTTTTGAGGATGGCAAAAAGCATACTACTGTTTGCTGTGAATGAAATGAACAAAAAATATCATATTTTCACATTTAACGAAATGAAGGAAAATCGGGAAAGGAAGAGAGAGAGAGAGAGAGAGAAAGAAAGAAAGAGGGAGGGAGAATTTTCCTGTTTGTTTGTGAAGAGATGGAAAGAGACAAGGGAATGAATATTCATTGTTATCAACATTGAAATTTGATGAAAATCAGTGCAGCTATTCAACAGTCACAACAGTTGAGTAATGACATTTTGACACTTCCTCTTCTTTTATAAAAGAAATGACCTTTCAGAAGAGAAAGAGAGTGAAAGGAAGAGAGAAAGGGAAGAAAATAAGGAGTAAAAGTAAGTGCAAAAAGAAATTGCATATATCTGATAAGTAAATTTTTCGAGATTAAATAAGTTCCCACGACTCGAAACGTAAAATCGAGATCAGATCATAAGATCATAACAATATCAGGTTTTAGCACAATCAGATTATCTCAGTATCGGATTAAAAAATCATAATAATATCAGACAACAATTGTATTAGAATTATAACAATATTAGATTATAATCATTCATTGAATAGTGAAATTGAATATAAAATTTTAGCATTTCACACCCAATAAAAATCATTTTATTGATTTCAAATTCTATTCTTTTTTTCCAGTTATAACTTCCTCTTCTCATCCTCATTACTCTAATATATTTATATCAAACAATTAAAATTCGAGCAATTATCCATTTTGTTTCGCTCCTTTTTTTTTTATGGTGCAATCAGCTTTAATGAGTTGTACAATACTTTATTTCCTGCCAAACTATATTTTGGCACGATGTTTGGATAAGCTTATAAATGATATGTATCGCGCTGGAGTTATGATTGATAGCCAGTAAGTCTTATTTAATCTATTTTCTTTTCTAAATTTAATAAATTAATTAAATCAAATATAAGAATGATAATGTTTGAATAATATCAGAAATATGACAAGATATGTAATCAACATAGCCCAGTACTGTAAGATTTTGATCACTCAGATTTTGATTTTTAAACTGTTCAAGTCATTAATAATTATTTATCATTATGACAATGATCTTTAGCATGATTGTAAAACGGATTCAAATTCAAATTAAAATATCACATAGATTTAATGATTTGCATCTGTTTTCCTTCAATGAATGATCTGATGATCAATATTCCTGAGTGAAACATTTAATGTTTATTATTTTTGTTCAAATTTCATATTCTAGTTTAAATTTGAAATCGTTTTGCATGAAGGAAAGCTCTGATATTAGGAGAAGTATTAAAATAAAAGTGCAAAGACAATTTTTGTCAGAAATTATTAACAAGAATCATTATTAGGAATAGTAAAATTTGGAGTTGACGAAATTTGGAGTTGAGAAAAAAAAAATTGAAGTTGAATAAAGTGAAGTTAAAAAAAAGAAATGATAATAGTAGGGGAAAAGTTGATAATTTAGTAAAACAGAAAATTACTTTTATTCATTCAAATGTTTGATTAAGAATGATAACTATGAGATAAATAATAAAGGCCTTTCACAGGATGACAACTGAAAATGCTTTAAATAAACTCGAATCATTCCAGAAGCGATATCAGGTTATCACTATTAAAAATGCTATTTGGTTGTGGTGATAATGATAATGATTGAGTGCATTGTATGATGATAAGCATAATGAATCATAGTTAGAAGAATCATAGCTATGAAATGTGTCTTTTGAGGATCGAATGTTTGTGGATGGATCAGTTTGGAGATGAATGTTTATTCAGAAAAAATTGCAAATTTCCTTACCTAATTGATATGAATGAAAGGAACTTTCCTTCAACACTTTTTTCTGCTTCTTAAAAAAAATTCCTTAAAAAAAATATTTACACTATTTTAAATTATTTTTTTCTTTCCAAAATTTGTCATTTTCTTAAAGTTTCGTATATTTTGTGAATTATTTGTATTCGTCCATTCATTACAATTTCCCTCAATTTCTGTCTAATTACTCCTAAAAATTTGCAGCTTCTCAAAAAGGCAGCTAATGTTATCGAATTTAATTTCAAATACATCGCTTTCTATGTGCAAACAATTTGTTTAATTGAATTGTCCTGTTTACTTTATGCATATTTACAAAATTTGAACTGGAATTGGTTTGATACGATATTGTTTATCATTTTCGTCATTCAAATCACTTCATTCATGTTATCATTCATAGTACCAGCTTATCTCAATTATGAAAAGGTTTTCCCTGCTTGATTGTTTACATTTAAATTTGTAATCTAATTAGATTGGCCGAGCTGAGGATGATAAAGTTTACTTATACATTTGAGAATAATTTCTTAAAAGTTTTTGTTATCATTTTATTAGTGCAAAAATTTCAAATCTTCAAGTTGGTTTGAAAATAATAATAGCACTAATGATTTTTTTAAAACTTTTAATGCTCAGAAAATTTTGTATATTTTGTTAAGTGAGGAAGAATTTCCAGTAATTATGCTTTTGAAATGATTAACATCATTGCTGCATATTGTAAAAGAAAATGATAGAGGAATAAAAAAAAGAAAAGAATTCTTGAATGATCAAAGAAATGATTTTGATATTGATATTATTTATCATCCTTTGATATATAAATGAAGCTCAATTTTATCACTACTAAATAGGCTATGAAAGGATTCTTGTAATTGTTCCATTTTACATTTATTATAGTAAGTATAAATAAGTAAGTGGTAAATATGAGTAATAATACTTACTAATATGTTTATTAATTTTTTGACAGTATTTTTTGTTTTTTTTTTTTTTAATTTTGATCAAAACAATGTTTTACAGAATAAAAAAATATCGGAAATATGTCCGGAAATGTTCGAAAAACAAATGCAAAAGGATTCAAATGTTCTGCTAGCGGTTTGTTTCTCAGAGAATTATTTCTTAGTGTGTCATTTTCACTTTTTTGGATTAAAAAGCAAAAGATTTTAGAGTTCGAAAATAAAAATGAAAAATCACTTTTGATCTTTTATATTTGGTAAATGTTAATAATCACGAATATTCATTCCTAATCTAACTACAAATAATTTCCTGATAATCGATTAGTTTAGGTTAAGATTACAGAAAACGTTAAACTTTTATTGTAAATGTTATTTAGCTTAACTGATTTCGCACTTACAGACTAAAGTGCTAATGTTTATGTACCAACTTGAAGCAATGCCAATAACTTTCACTTCTGGTGGATTCTTCGTTGTCAAACGTTCACTTCTTCCTACAGTGAGTGTGTTCCTGTTTTCATTCCTTTGATTAATTCAAGTATAGAAGAGTTTTTAATTTAACTTTGGATGTTTGAACATAATTACATTCTATTGCTGAATCAAAAATGTCAACAAGTGTTTTATTGTCCTAAGCTGGTTTCGTTCATGCTGACTTACGTTTTCCTGATGATTCAACTCGGACAAACACCGGCATGTGTAATGGACAATAATAGCATGTCCCTGGAATCAGTTTGAAACAATGTTGCAGTTTCTGAACACATACTTTAAATGTTTCACTTAACATTTTTATGACTTGAAAGGTAGCAGAAATGTCGAAAGTCGAAGTGATAAGTGGTGTGTGGAAAGATGAGATGATAAGCGTCTAAGTGTAGAAAATTTTGAGTTTTTCTCTTGTAAAGAGATCAGTGATGACTCACTATTTATAAATTTATTGTATAATCAAAAGTAGTCGCACATGACTACTTTCTTGTCATCTTGCAATACTCTAATTCCTGTCCATTAGTACAACGAATAAACTGTTAATATGACTAACAAATATGCTAGCCTCAGAATTAATAAGGAAGTACCGAATTTTGTTCCATTTCAAAAAAGTTAGCGGAAATGCGTTCAACCAACTGGAGATACAATTATTCATTACGCCACACAAGCAGTACAAGTATCAGTTGAAAAGGGAAATTATTGGTAAAATGCAATTTTGCGAAAAGGCATGCTGCATAACTTTACAATGCACAAAACATGCCATCAGCCGTCCTTGATGTGGACATGAAAAGTTTTGAAGAATTACAATGAGATGAAGCATTACTTTGTTTATTCAACTGCTTTATAGGAAAACAGGATACAGAAAAGTATAAAACTCTGCTCAATTCCAAATCTTTTCGAAAGATTAACTTTTTACAACTTGTTACAGAGAGAGGGAAAGAGGGAGTGAGAGATAGACAGAGAGCAAACTGAATTAACATTTAATGAACAGTTTAAAAAATCTACATTTGGAAAAATTAGAACTTCCTCCAAAAGCAAAACTTTTTATAAGAAATTAATTTATAAAGGGAATAACGGACCGCTTTTATTATTCAAAAGAAAAAAAAACAGCGCTTCGAGAGGGAAGTTCAGATTATGGCTGCATTCTGCAATTTGAAAAACATTCATTTACGGACGTGTCACATAATTAGGAACTACGATAAGTTGGTAGTAATATTATGAAAGTCTCCAAGGTGAATTGGAAACTAGAGAAACAATTACATAAATGTTCGAATTTTGTATTCGAGTATGCAAATATGCTTTAAACGAAAAAAAACTCTGCCTTATATTTAAGTCTAAATGCAAAACTCCGGTCACTCAAACCCTCAGCAGTTACAGCCATTATTAGGTTGCGCTGTTTCCCGATGATCCAAGCGAATTTGATCGGGAAACTCCGGAAAATCCTGCACATCCTGCGCTTCGCGCTTTAAAGCATCACGAGCAATTTCAATAAATGCTTGCTCTACGTTCACGGCTTCCTTAGCTGATACCTGGAATGCGAAACAAATCAGTTCACATTGCTGAAAGGTTTGTAAACAGGTAGGTTATTAGCAATTATCCCAAAACCCAAAATCCAAGGAAAGGACAATGTAAAAAGATCGAGACTTAGGAAAAAAACACTTAAAGCAATTTTATTACCCAGTAATACGAATGGGAAGTGTTTAACAGGTAACAATCTGCATTAAACATCCGACAGAAAAACAATATCTTCAGTCTTAACTTTTACTAAGTCTTTATATGAAATATTTCTTAAATCTTTATTCTAAAAAAACCATTAAATGCCTAACCTCATAATATTTGATATTATTTTTTGTTTGGCACCATGCTTGCGCTCTTTTGGCACTAACGGCACGTCTAGCTTCTAGATCAATTTTATTACCCAATAATACAAATGGGAAATGTTCCGGATCACGTGGACTGAAAGTCAAATATTAATTATTAACTTTCCACGTTGCATCAAAAATCTCTCGCTGACTCCTCTATACGCTGTTCATGATATGGCTACAAAATTCTGCACTATCCATACGAAATAAAATTTGACAAACAATATCTTTTTGATTAAAAACTAATATTACAAATAAAACACCAAACAAAAAATCCATACGTTGCAAGGAGATAGACAGATTCGACTCTTCTAAATAGGATAATCGATCTTCTCAGAATTCCCTTCCTTTGAGACAATTTTTGGCAACATAAGGTCATAAATGACTTATACCTTTTTACAATAAATCTACTTGTTCCAAATAAAAGTATTACAATTAAAAAAATGTATAAATGTAGCATATTATTACCAATTATATAGAAAACACATTCCTTAAGCTGCAGCTAAAATAGATATACTAATATCTCAGATACAGCTGAAAATCAATGTGTGGATCTAAATTGTCGAAAACAGACCTTGCTTGAATCAAAAATTCGTCTCTCCATGATTCAAGACTTCGGAAAGAACTGGCATTAGTGATATCATAAGTAAGCACACAACAGTCTGCTCCTCTGTAGAAAGCAACACCCAATGATTGAAAACGTTCTTGTCCAGCTGTGTCCCAAATCTGTAAAAAAGCAGCAACTTCCAACTCAGATTTATTTAGTAATTTCCAAACTTACAAAACAACAATTTAACTTATATATCTTACATAATAATACTAGTGATCTATAATTTATAACACAAGGAAGTATTAGTAAGTGACATAAATAATCTTAAAATGGAAAGGTAGCATCCGTATTACATGCATGAAAGTCTCCAAAAAGGTTCTGCTCTTTAAACAGATATCAAAATATCCAATTAAAATAAAGCTTTCTTAGTTTAGCATTCCTAGATTATTAAACAAATTATACAAGAGGAGCAGGAGCGTAAAGATACACAATGTACAACACAAAATAACCAGTTTTAAGAATTCTAATTAAGAAAGAGTTCGGAAAAGCAAACAGTTTTAAATTAATGATACGCATGCTTTAAAAAGACCCAAATAAGTTTCAGTTACTTTGTCACGCAACCTTGGAGAGGAATATTTCAAATAAACTCTTGTTCATTTAAAGTCATGTCTAAGAAATTTAGATTCCAAATTAATCTTCAAAGAATAAATAAATGTTAATCAACCTGCATAGTAACAGTTCGATCACCAACTGATATATCCTTTGTCAGAAAATCAGCACCAATCGTTGCTTTATACTGATTACTGAATTTCTTGTTTACATACTGATTCATTAGTGATGTTTTGCCAACACCTGAGTCGCCTAGTATAATTACTTTGAGAAGAGCTTTTTTGCGACCACCACCCGGTGCCGACATTGTGGTGAATTTACGTAAACAAACTGAAATACTTGTAAAGCACTAATAAATTTAAAAACCAACAATCTTTTACACAAGACGTATTGGAAATGAAATTTGTGAAATTTAGCGAATCCTGCCATAAAAGTTCGTAATGAACAGCAAAATTAGCAAGCTCCAAAAATCATGATCCTTTCCGTTACTCAATGTTCACCGTTGAAAGTTTGAAATTACAAAGGATGAAAAAGAAAGTTCTGATACAATATTTTTAAGAAAATGCAAGACAACAATCTCCTAATGTGGAAAAAAACACGCTAAGGCTGCCATTAAACTAAATCATCTGAAAAGAGACCGAACAATAACGACATGCATGTGAACTTATAGACAAGCTTCCACCGAATCAATACGAACTCAACTGTAAGTTAAAGGTGTAATTACTGTTTCAGTAATTGGTGGATGCGAGTTACTAGCATTATCATTGCAATCTTATCTTTTTATAACATATTTCCTCCGTCGCAAAAGGAAGATTATACAACACAGCATAAACTAGCTTCCATGTATAAATGATCCTTAATTTCCAAAGCTATATATTTATTCTCAAGCAAATAAACATGCACTCAAAGTATTTAATGCTTTTGTTGAACAACTTCTATTGGGCTCATGGACACCCTCAACGACTAAAAGTCTTATATTTACATTACATTAAAAGTATGAAATAAACCAAGAATAAATCGCGCACAGTCGATAAGCAATCATAAACAGAAATACGTCATTTGTTAAATTTACCTCGACTGATTTACGTCAAATTTACGTGCAGTAAGGACTGCCTTAATCTTTCTTATTTGCAAAAAAACAAAATAATAGGAAACCATTTCATCCTCATAAATATGGCTTGGGGAAAGATCGCATTCGCAAATTTACATGACCAACAGGTATGCATCCATTATAACATCAGCACATACATGCGAGGATTCCACAGAATTTTCAATAAAGAAAACATTCTAAAACTTTTTGACAAAATTATCGGAGTTTTTGCAAAAAACCATCGTATAAATAGAAAAAACCTGTTGAACGGTTGCTTTTGATGACAGGAGTATTTACATTAAAACCTCGGCCAGCAAAAAGTAACTAATATCCTACAACATTCGAGTAGACAAATTTTATTGAAAAAGAAAGAACTTTAGTTTTCATTCAAAAAACTGATTAATAAGTAACGATAAAAGCAAGTGTGCACTTTGAATACTAATTTTACGAGTTTTATTGGTTAAATTTCTTCTTTCCGATAAAAGCCATGGCGATGATTCAATCGAAATAACCAGCAAAAAACAGGTAGCACTGGCTCAGTCCAGCAGTTACATGTGCTATCATACGCATCGAAGAATTTTTACTCAGAAAAATATATGTCAATATTAGTCTTTGTCAGTATAGCCAAGGAAGAGGTGGTTGGACAGTACTGGTTGGTTTCATAAATGAGAAAGAACGTACACGAGTTTTGTGTCATGCTAATCCATATGGAGAATTTCGATACATTAAAAACTTGTTTTTCACAATGAATTTCGAATCAACACACCACAGATAACAAAGATAACCACATCCGATAATAAAGAATGACACTTGGTTTTTGATTTCTGAGTCGCACTAAAATTTCACATAATAGGTAAAGGAGAAAAATCATAAACTGCATACAACAAAAAAAAAAAAAGACATGGAAACAATGTGAATCTTTTTTTTACAAATAAACAGGGGAAAAAGATAGAACGGAACAAAACAAGACTTTTCCTTTAATGAGAATAATGAGCTTACTTTAATGATAACATGATGGTGATGTGCATAAGAACACCATTCCTAAAAATTGCATATACATAGATAATTGAAACAAGAGGATTGGAAAAAATCAAAGTCCTAAATTCACTGAGGAAATTTAATTTCAGATTAATAGTCAGTTTACAAAAATAGTCATTCTGACTGGCAAATATCGAAGGGAAAAATTAGAGTGGGCGGATTCAAAGCATTGCACATGAGTGTGGACTAGAACAAACAACAGTACAAATAGCAAGAGCTCGCATGATCTTTGACCTCTACAAAAGTGTTTCGAAAGGCAAAAGTGAGCAAACTGTAGAGCGACACAAATAATTGTAAGATGCTAAAGTGATCAAAGAAAAGAGGACAACAGACTCGTACTTTTCAAGTTCAAAATTATAAGAGTTCAACATAACCTTTGATTTCCAACCAATCAGAAAATGTGGCAGAAAAAAAAAACTCAGAATAAAGTAAGAAGAATGGAAATCATCATAAGCAAGAATATATATGCATATACAAGAGATGTCATGCACTGATTGTCTTTCAGTTCATTCATTTGAAGTGTATGGCTAGCATGCAAATACTTAAGTAATAAAGGTGTAAAGTACTGTTGCATATACAAAAACATCAGAATTCCATTAGCAACAAAGTCTACAACACATATACCAAACAGAATCGATTAAATCCCCCATCCACCACCTCCCGATCCCCTCAGCATTACACGAGACCACAACACATCATTGTCACCGCCCACCGTATCCTATCGTTCGGCACAAGACAACGATGTTTTGAAATTTATCACCTAATGTAGCACAAAACCGCTCCCCAGCACCTCAGCGTTGGGGAGCTGTGAGCGAACACAACGCTGCTTCTGTGTAAAACTTAAATTTCATAAAATTCAGCTATTATATGAATCAGCGCTAGATGACCTAAAAATTTCGCCAAGGTGAATTAGCACGAAACTAAAGGATTTTTCAAGGTTCATCAGTAACTCAAAGCTTCTCATGTGACAGTTGTGCTAATATGCCCAAAAGTTTTTATACGTTCTCTTATTTGTACGTATATCCAATAACTTATTTTATCACTACAGGAAGTTTGATTTGATTACTTGTAAAAACTTTCTTTAATGATTAAACAAAGTATAATTTTTTTTTTACTAATTTTTTTTTTCTTTATCGTTATTAAAAATATTCTTCCGTTACATTGAAATATACGAAATTAGTTATAATACAAAATAAGGCTTAACCATCTTTAATTTTTATTTACTAAGCAGTACCTAAATTGTCGTTTAAAAAACTTATCGCTGGGATATATAGTTTATATGTAAGATGGAATCATCCATGAAATGAATAATCAGTTGAAATGAAGAAAACGTAGAGTAATGTCTATTCTTATCGCAACGAATTCACCTGTAGGAATACATGTTAAAAATGCAAGGCAGCAAGTAGATATAATGCTCAAAGAATTTAAATTCCAATGAAAACATACAAAATTAAAAGTGAAAGGAGCAATGGAAATCAGCAGAGCAAATGAATTATATATTTTACAAATTATCTTGCAATAATAGATAAAAAGAAAACTGTAACACAGTGACTGAGGATCACAGTAACCGTAGAGGTAAGTGAAATTAAAAAGTTTTTGGATAATTAGAAGCTAACACTATTGATCTGAAATACAATCGTCAAGCAGCTAATATACTAAAAAATTAGATTTTTACAAAAAAGTAGGAAGACCACCTTCCTTAACAATTGCAAAGAACAAAGAAAGTTTTCAAACAACAAGTGATAGATAGTTAAGACTTATGCATTCCTTTTTCTATCTAATCTGAAGCACTCAGATAAAACCTATGTTATGCATTGGTTGTACGCTCTCTTATAATTCCCCCGAAAGAATTTAAATTGATAAACAAAAACATAATAACACGTTAACACGTCAACTGCATACAATGTTTAGTCCAAAATTTGAAATTAAGCCGAAGTCACTTTAGAAATATAGTTATTCACAAAATTGTTTTCTTAACAACCAAAGTATTTACATAGCCAAGTACTTATAATGAGCGGGCACAGTTTCCATGAATATGTCTATATTTCCTTATTTTATATTAAACCATAGTTGTAAAACTGTATTAAATTCTGTTTGTCAAATAAATGCATCCCTAAAACAGTTGTGTTAAAATTTTTTAGAAAAATAACAAGGAATGATAATAACAGAAATCCATATTAAATGGTGAATGATTCTAAATTTTAGTATGACGACAAAATATAAGAGAACGGAACTTATTTATTGCTGTTTCTTGCACTGGTCCGGTACGGGATCTAACGCATCACAAAGATTCTTTTTCAGATCGTAAAATGCATCACTGGAGCGTATTCCATTAATCATAATCCAAGGAACGAAATTCAGCGGTGGTTGCAAATGTTCTGTTTCTGCACCTGCTTCTGCCAAAAGTCTTCTTCCTTCTTCTCCTTCAGCACATCGTAGAATACTGAAATACTCAGATGATAGTAATATATCAATATAAGCGATGGAAATTTCTAAGATTAAGAATCGATGAATCCTCAATAGGAGAGGATTTTTCATATCAACAAAATGTTTAATTAATGAATACCTTGTATCTTCTCTGCAACAGCAGAAATTTTTATCTGCCGTCAAAAGTATACTTAGTATATTTGCATAAAATCATCGCATTTGATCATTATAAGCACATAAAAACTTGGTAACAGATTGTTGGACAAGCATCAAATGAACATACTACTAACAGGAAAACATTCTATTAAATAGTCTTCTATTAGTTTTAAAGACTTTATTTAACTTTTCATTTCCCATCACACAGAAACTACCTTTTATTGGGCACGAAAAGCTTGGACAAGCATTTTAATCCAGCTGAGCGAAGATCACGTTTTCCTTGGATACACGATATTACTGGAACATACTGACGCGGGTTTTTAACTATTTCAATTACACAGTTCATAAGCTGATTCAATTCGCATTCTGGTGGTCCATGCTGACATTTACAACTAAAAAAAAAATAGAAAGACCGATAAACAGTATTAATTACCAAAGAAAATTATCATTTAGTGCAAACCAACCTATTTATTCATTATTCACTTTTCTATGTATCCTACATAGCAAACATTTCTTTTAATGACATCACACTCAATGCAAATAAAAGAACCTTCTCGAACAAAAAGTTATAAAAAATAGGAAATTGTAGAAAGAAAAAGTCGAACTATGATCAGAAGTAAATATAATCCAAATTCATGTGGTCAGTATATAATGCACATATGTTAAAGTCATCGTTATCATTCCTTGAGATATATTTTGAAATTACCTATAGTCATTACCGACTGGATCACACTTCGCTTTGCCGAAAGGTACAATTTTAAGTGAAATCCTATTTGTCAAAGATAGTTCTTGCCATACTGGTAGAAGCTGTTGGTGAACAAAGCGCGAGGTATCTGGACATTGTGCTTCGATATATACCGCTAATTTTACTATATTGCCAATGGAGACCTCTGATGTTTGTGGTTTTATCAGCTAAAAGTAAAAAAAAGAGTGTTTCAAGAGCTTGGAATTAACTGAAAATGATTAATGATTAGATTTATTCTTCTGACAAATTTAAACTTGAATTCAGTATTAGATACTTTGCTTACTATGGTAAGAAAAATTTCCTAGCACTGTTATTTTGATATAAATGAAGCTGATACCATTGAAGTTAGAAAAATAATATTGCAACACGAATCAAATTAAATACACATTTAAAATTTTAAACATCTTCAACGATTTGCGACTATGTAGGAAAAAAAGAGAAAGAGAAAGAAAAAAATCATTTCAAGGTTAATAAACACTGATCCCAAAGGACAAGAAATCAGCATGGCGGACTCAAGGTGCTCTATCATCCACTTTCATTTCTTGAAAAACGATCATTCCAGAAAAATATTAGTTGTTCAAAAAATCTTCGATTTCATTTGAATTGGTTTCGCTTTGATCCAAATATTCTGACAATTCTGACTTTTGGATTAAAAGTTCGTTCAGGATATCTTTCGCTTTCCTGATCTCACTTCTGAGCCTTCGGGGAAATTTATATAATTCCCTTTTTCATTTTCTCATAAATCACTTCCTTTTTATGTCTTAAAGATTTAAAATTTCTTTGAAACTTTGATCAAGTTTCAATGTAATTACCGGAACTGACAAGTTGGAAGAATTGTGTGAAGCGTTAAATTAGTACAATTAATGCGGTCAAACATAAAGAGCAAATAATTCCTTCCAACGTAGGCAAAAGATATAGATCTAGTTGGTTCCAAGCAAAAAGACGTGAAGAAAAGGATGTTAATTAATATAGGAGGAAAATTGATCTTTGCGAAGGTGTATTAAGATATGAGTTGAAAAACATAATTTCTTTTGAAAATCTCTGTTATTTGATATTTGCAAACAAAACTTTCTCAACTTTTTTAAAAGTTTTTCACATAGAACCTGAATACAAATTGAAATTTAGATAAAATTAATTCTAGAAAATATCCATAGATTTGTTATAATTGTTGGGAAAATCTTCTGCATTTCGTATACTGAAATCAGAAATGTTAATTAAAAAACTGTAACCGTTGAGTAACTGCTATCAAAATTACATCCTGAATAAACAAAGCAAATAAAAAATGCTTTGACGGATTCAATTATTAGGAAAAAAAATGATAGTAGCTGAAAGTATTAGTTGAGAGATAAGCTATTTCAAAAAAAAGAAGATAAGGAAAGCATATGGTGATAATGACTGCACAATGCTAATCATCATCAGTACAGCTATTTTTGCATTGTAAGGTAACAGTTAGAAGGCAAAGAGATTTCTATCTCATAAGTAGACAAAACAATTTCCATTTCTAATTTCATCCGATATTAACTTGCAGTTTTTCTAAATACAAACGGAATCTCAATAGCACTTTAATTATATCACAAATATGGTTGAGAATCTTAAAAAATGTTAAGTAATTCAAAATTAGCAAAATAAACAACAGCTACGAGAAATGTTTGCATTCCTCATTTCTTTCTAATTATCTTCTTTAGAGAAATCTTGTTTACCACACACCTCCTTTTCTTTCATGTTCATATTCAAAATCCGAATCATACTGAATGACTGGACAGAACTAGTTACAATCATTTCCTCATAAAAAGAAATATAAAAATAACTAGTAATTTACGAATAACTAATAATCTGTGCTTGTCAGATATGAATCCAGTCAATAAGTACAGCACTTTTCTCACAAAAGCAAATATGATCAAGCATTAATCCCCCCGTTTTCTTTTAAATGGTTTAGCAGCACGAAAATGGAGAGATATCAAAGCGGAAGAAAAAAATTTAGTAGATTTTTCTTTGTTTACATTATTCCTTTTTCTCCCAAGTAAAAGTATAAGAAAAAAAATAAATAAAGTTTTGGCCGAGAAGTCTTATAAAAGTTTCGAAAGAATGACATTATTTTGAAATTAGTTGCAGTTTCGTCTACGCAGTATAGCTTTTGCGTGACATAGAAGCAACAGAAAGTGCTAATCCAAATCAAAAAAAAATCTGTCAAATAATTAATTTGGCAGATAACTCATAAATTCAAGTATAATTAATAACAATATATCTCGAAAACCTCCACTGACAAGCACCCAAAATCATTTGAAAAAAATTATTAACAAGCAACCCTATATAACACAAAGCAAGAATGCTAAATACCAGGTAAATTCTTAAGTTTGTCTGGTTGTATCAGCCAGTTTTAAATTACGAAATATCAATTATAAAAAATCATATATGTATTGATTTTGGATCTATGTCAATATCACAGTGAGTGTTCTAAAAGAGAATCACAAAACTAATTATTAAACATTTTATCTGACCTATCCAATGAGTAAACCTTCGATGTTTAATTTATTACTATGAAAGCGAATTTATCATTATCAAGACTTATTGGAGACTTAAGTAAAAACGTTTGGCCCAAATTCCTTTTAATACAGTTTAATTTACAATGTTCTATCAGTTAAATAAATATTTAGTTAAATACATATCTTTAACAGAAAAACTGCGATTTATTAGCACTTCTGATTCATATATTCTTTTCAACCATTTCATTTACAGAAATGAAACTTTAGTGCTTCAATCATCACTAAAAACGTCTCCAGAATTCTATGTACGAATGGAAGCTAGAATTTCATTGTTTACCAATTAATAAAATCTCAAAATATGAAGATATTACATGACTTTTAACTTTACAGAAAAGAGACAAATTGATGTCCTTCGCAGCAGTTTCAACAATTATATAAAAAATAATATAATCTGAATATTAAGCTCTATCTCTATCACGATATGTTGCAACCTGTACTAACTGAAAGGAGGCATGCAACATAAAAGCAGATTAAATTCTATAAAATCCTCATTAACAATCCGAATCTCATTAACTTACTGGTCTTTCCTTAACAGTAGTCATTTCCAACAGCAGAGTGAATAACCATTGGTAAACGATAAAAATCAAAACAACACCTGGGAGAATGCAAAAATAATGGCATTTAAAACAGAATAAATACCGCGCCATACTCTTTATAACGCCATTCTGCAGTTCTGAAACATAACAACTCTTTGTTAAACAAACGATACACAAATGAGTTCTACCCCACAAACACATTAAAATTCGAGAATTGTGATGTGTTTGAAAAATATGATACACAAATAGAAATGAAATGCATTAGTGATTTAATCAGTAGAAAATATCAATGCGTTACCAAGAATGGTAAATCAAATGAAGAGAGTTGCATGTAAATATTAAAAGCTTATTTTACAGAAGCTATATTCAATTAGTTTCTTTACCAAACTACTATTATGAGGGAAAAATGTAGCAACAATACTGTAAGCTTTAAAAAGATTGCTGTCCAACAACGAAAATATAAAGCATAAAAAAACAATTAAACGGAAAACCAGGAGGTTTCTCGAGATGGAAATTACAGGTTAGCTAACAAATAATTCATAGGAGTTACACACAAATGAATCAACAAATACTTGAATTATTGAACAAATGCGCAACTGCTTCAAATCAAAAAATGAAATTTAAAGGGGGAACTAAAAAATACGTACCCATTTTTGAGCAGATTCTTTCAATACAAGCAGACAAATTCTTAGTGTCGAATTCGTTTCGCTTCTTCAGTATACATTGCAAGTTGTTGCTAAAATGAAAAATTAAAGAACTATCTGATAAATTTGAAAAATAATGTGACTTTTGATTCAAGGAGAAATAATTCTAAAGAATCTAGTCATTAAACGCTAGCACCAAATAAGTTTTACTATCAGACGCATTGTCTATTAAATTATTATAATCATTTGGCTGACGAACACTGATACCATGTACTTGAAAAATAAAATTCACCTACATGCTATCTGCATAAGATTTGTGCTATTGACTCTCTAGAGGTAGCAACTTTAATAATCATCGAGACAAACTAAAATATAAATAGGATGGCAAACTAACAAAGTGAGATTATTTTGCAACTGATTAATTCTAAAATTATCACACAAACGACAAAAAAATAAGAAAAAATGGAACAACTAAGAAAATAAGAAAAAATGAAAAACGAGTAGATAAGTGGAAAAGTATGGTGACAGAGTAGACATTGTACAATTAATGAGTAACCGGTTAGCGAGAGTTTTTGTTCAAGTTTGTATGTTGCACACAATCTGTCCGAAACCTGTCAGACTAGTTTCGACATTATGATGTGATATTGGCAACCGAAAAGATATTTTTGTTTATCAAATATCATCGATATAATGTTTATTTGAAGAGATGTAGCTACTACAATATCAATTCCACGTAAGTCATAACGCATAACGTAAGCCAATGTCTACTCTTTACCTAACCCTCTATTTCTCATAAACATATATGCAGTTATGTATGAGCGACGTAAACATTACGCACGTGAATAAGGCAAAAGTAAAAAAGTAATAAAGAAGCTAAGAAGAAATCTGTGAAAATTAATGCTCATCTATTTCCATTATGGCGTGTAGTTGAATAAAAGTATTTGAAAATGAAGAAAATAGCAATATAAGATTTACCTTAGAAATATTATTCATGTTGTTAAGTTTATCTGTTGACAAATAAATTTAATCTAAATTTCGAAAAAAAAAAATGAAACAAAAGTGAAATGGGATTAGAATTTTTACTGAACACATGGAAACAAGAATTGATACTCTGAATCTTTATTTTTCTTTTGTGCCACCGACTATTTCTATATCATTTCCAAACACAAAAGGCATTCGTATTTAAGAAGAGAATGAAAGAAAGCTGAAGTAATACTAAAAAGTAACGATGGCCAGATTCTCTACGAGAAAAAGGAAGGAATAAGAAAACATTAATCACTAGTGATAATTTATCGGTCTGTTAAGTAATTGAGTTTTAATTAATTGAGTTACATTAATCACTAGTGATAATTTGTCAGTCTGTTAAGTAATCGAGTTTTAATTAATCGAGTAATTGAGTTTCATTGAACTCAATAAAGATTTTGGATAACACAACAAACACAAATCAGAAAACTTTTCATAGAAATTTTCACTAGTATAGAAATATAACTGATTAGAAGAAAAAGACTACGCACTAAGGATAGACGGAAATAGTACATAAGAAAAAGAGATATTAATCTTTGCAAACTTACCCTCTCTTCTTCAGCCTCTCATAAAAAATGTACTATATAAAAAGTTTTTGATTATAACTTTTTGCAAATCAGTTCCCAACCAATTTTCGTTGTGAGATTTTATCAATTACAGAGGCGTTCTGTCAAAAGTAAATTCATGCATGCAAGCACTACCAATTATATTTCAATTTTTTCCTGGTACTTTGTCACTATGTTATCTGGTAGTTCTGGTTTTTTCCCTGTAAAATAAGTCGGACTAATTCGTATAATCCATTTTAATCACTTTTCAGAAAAGTTTTAGAAGTCTAAATTAAGTTTAGATTTCAGACGAAAGGTGGTTTTGATGGCAGAACTCAAGAATGAAGCGTTATGTGGTTCGCCAGATTTCTCCAGTCGTGGTAAGTGTTTCCTTCCTCTCACATTTAACACGATCATTTCTCCTTTGTTTTACTATGTTCGTATGCTTAGGATCGGTCCGATTCGGCTTGATGTTTGACAGTTCAAGTTCTTCCTTTAAATCATATTTTTTTTTTTTTTTTTTTTGGGGGGGGGGGGGGGGGGGATTAATTGATAAAAAGGGAGACAAAAGTTTGAATTTCATCGAGTGACATGCGATGTTTTGGTGGCTGGAATTTAATGTGTTGGGTTATTCGTTCCAAAATGTCATTTTTCAAAACCCATATTACAAAGCAACTTTAATTGTATTTTTTTAATAGAACCATTGCGAGTGTAAATCAGTTAGCTTGATCCAGTGTCCGAGCTTTTCCAGAAGTAGATCCGAAACTAAATTCTCCAAAACTAAAGATGATGAGACGGAGATACACCTATATTATCTCTAGAAATACGCAACATTGTGCTAGTGAATATAGACCGCATTTTCCACTATAATATATTATTTAGGAAGTAATCTGTTTTATATTCAGCAGTGCTTACTTATGTTCGCTAAAGAGTGATATATATTTTATAGTGCATGGCAGCATGTTCTTTTCGCAGGATTGTTTTTCCTACTGTCTTTTGCTTTATGTTTTACAAAGACATGATCACTGGAATAGTAATCGTGAAAAAATCAACATGAAATCATAGTAACTCCATTTTTTCATGATAAAGGGTGTACGCTTCTCTATCTCGTGGTAGTAACTTGATTCTATAATGCAGTAACGCTGATATAGAATGGTTAATCTTATGTTTAGCAGTGTTAACTTTTTTACTACATCTTATCCTAGCTTGAAACATTTGCATGGACATTATTTTGGACTTTTCAAATTCGTAAATTTTGAATATTGATTTAAAAGAAGTTTTTTTTAAAAACAATTCTGCTCTTTTCTTTCAGCTTTGCTCTTCGGTGGGATTATTGCCCCCGTTGTGTTGAAATACAAATCGATAACCACTACCATTCCTGCATATATGAAGCTACCTTTGACCGTCCCATTTGTTATCTACCCTTTCCCCATCAGAATTTGATCTGGGACAAGACAATTTCTCGTGCTGCATTGATTTTCCATTTCTATTTACCAACCAGTCTTTCTCCAAGCTGATAAAGCTATCGACAGCTCGAACTATTTTACTCACTAGAAAACGCTGCTTTCTATGACTTCAATTACCTTATTCCCATTAAGATTCCTATTTTTCCAGTTAACTTTGGCTATGATGTTGGGAAGCAACTGTCTACTGAAAATTCGCCAATTCAGGTTACCTGACTAACTACATGAGTCCTTGTCATTATAATATGTCTTCATCTCACCACTGACCGGCATTCTCATGCCAGCCATGTCTTCCTCGAAACTTAAACTCTGAATCGGCACCACATGCCCAAAAGAAGATTAAAAATGCAGTCTTTGCCCACCTGTAGATGACGATTCTTCAAATCCGTCCAGCAGTGATCGGGCAGCACCAAGTGTCAAATCACGACCGTCAAAGAATGTGGACGAACATGATAGCGACGACAATTGCGACACTAGCAAACAGAGTAATTCTTCTGAATCTAGCAAAAAAAGTCATGATGGCAACAACAAAATCGGATATTGTCAAGCACAGGCTGTCAGTAATGATGGTGTAGTCGTCGTTGTGGAGGATCATTCTGACCAGTTGGATGAAGGCGATGTGGATTTGGATCTAGTGGTGCGAGATGAATGCAACGAAACGCATGGTTATTTTTGTGTTACATTTATCTAGCTTTAAATGCATTTCATTTGCGGATAAAAATTAGATTCAGCGTTATAGATTACTTCTAAATAATCGGGTTACCAAGTGGTTTTCTCCAGGACGTTGCTGAGTTGCAGCGTTTTACCAAACAAGTATTCTTTCAGAGCTCTTCAGCTCTTTTATTCCTTCATCAGAAGAAAAAGGAGAATCGAAGTATGCAGAACTTGCCGAAATTTGTCTAAAAAGTTATATGCTGATATACTTCCTATACTTTACAAAATAACTTTCTAGGCATTCAGTTTATTTGAAATATTTTATTTTATTTTTTTTTTAAATATGAGAAGGTATTAGCCGGCTCTGACTTTACCTTTTCTTAAAAGTGTTAAAAATGGCTATAGATATTTCTAGAAATCAGAACTTTAAGTCTTTCAGAATTGAGCTTAAATAATTTCTCAAAAAAGTGAACTTGAATTCTCTGTTTTTCCAGGTACCTAAGAATCATGCTTGTTTTCAGGCCACTTTCTGAACGGTTCTATCCCCTTTACTTAAACTTTATACTGTGCTGTACTATTCTGAAATTTAATAGGAAATATCGTTCTTGAAAAAATCTTTACTTGTATTGGAGTAGTGCGTATGGTATATTGGTTTCGGCCAGTTTTTTCTTTGAATTTTCAGAAGAGACATTAGAGCCATCCCGCTGTAATTCAGTACCTTTGGTGAAAAAAGAAGATGTGTCAACATATAAAAGAGCACGTTCGATAGAATCATATAAATATAAACGACCGGGTGCAGTCATTTGTGCAGGTAATTTGTTGTATATTATTTCTGCATCATCTTGAGCAAACTAGGTACTTTTCAAATTGATGCCAATGATCGCTTTGCAACAGCAATTGTTCTTATTCTTCTTTATTATAATCTAACTTTATGCGTCAATATTTTAAGATATAACTTACCGGTAGGTAACACGTTTCCATTTAGAGTCAATCGAAATAGAATGTTTGATGCATCGCGCACAGTTCTTCCTGGCACGAGCATGCGAAGAAAATATCAAATTGGCGATGGAAACTTCGTTGTGGACAACCCATCCATTCGTCGAAAAGCTTTTGGCAGAAGCATATCGGCGAGCTCCGGTTGTGATACTGGTTTTTCTTGCACGAAATGCGGATCATTTTGCCGGTAATACTTTGTATTTCAGATATAGTTTATGATTGATAAAAATATCAAAGTTTCTTGAGAAACACGGGATACTGAAGGCCTTGCTTGATTTTTTAAATAGGTTTTGCACGGATGTGTTCGGAAGCGCTATATAGAAGTCAGCCAGCAATGAGATGGGTTGATTTCAAAGGCGGTGGTAACATCAAACTGCAGTGGATTACAAAGTGTCCGCTTGCACTTAGCGCAACTGACCATATTAAGAATCCATTCAATAAAGGTACCATTTATTTATTTGACATTATTTCCGTTTAAAAACCAATTTTTGAAAGGTTTTGCTCTATTGCAGTAATCGTTTTGTCTTCAGCATAAGCTTATTCAGGATATGATTTTTTTCGGGTTGTAACAGCTTGAACTTTTTGTTTCCGAATAATTTTTCAATAGATTTTTATGAAATAAAGACCTAATATTAAACTTCGTATACTTTGTCGAATTTTTCCTAATTACATGTATCTATCAAATGCCGTAAAATTCGATTTTTAATTGAATGTATTTTCAATTATGGAATATATATGTGTACAATCATTATCAAAAAAGGAATTGCGGTACAAATGCTAGAATTTTTATTTCATTTTGGAACATTATTGAGTCCAAATTAGAGTTATTAAAGAAACAATTCAACTTCTTCTAGATTTCCAATTTTGCCCCCTCCCCTCCTCTCCCTCCCCCCTTTTCTAATTTGAGTTAGAATAAAATGTTTCTGTTAAGGATGTTCTTTATGGAATTCTGAAAATATTGCTCGTAATTTATTCCGATTTTTTTTGCATTTTTTTTCAGAAAAAGTGATATATGCTGCTTCTGATGGTTGTGAGATACAGCGTGCTGCGGGTCAGCGGCTCTGCAGCTTATTTCCATTTGATGATAGTGTTGATTTGAAAACACTGAAACTGAAAATTCGAGATAATTCACAAAAACTGCCGTCTTTATTGGAAACTGAAATATCCTATTTAGAATTCAGAAATGCGAAGAGGTGGTTTCTTCATAATTGTTATGTAATATGTTTCTTGAAGGAAATTTGTTTTATAAGGAATATCTTCATACCTCTTCTCGTCATTCCTTTAAAAGTGCGAACCAAATGATCTAAAAACCACGATATTCCCAGATTCTTGACTGGTTCCAGAGTCTCGCAAATGAAGCTCTCCGGAAAAATGATTTTTGTGAGCTTCATCTTTCTTCATTTATATGAGTTATAGAGATCAGCTATTAATAAAAAAAAAAAGAAAAGAAAAACTTGGAATATATAACTGCTCGTTATATTTTCTGCACATGTGGTGCAAATGCATCATACCATAATCAAACTGTTGTGGCAATCAGTATTTTTTATTTGTTTAAAAATGCTAAAAATTATTACACGCATGTTTCTTTTTACCCTACTGCAGTAGGACAACTAAAATGTTTTACTCCTACACCGTGGAAAGTTTCAGAAATTTGCCGATAAAGAAAACTTTGAAAGAGTTATTGAGGGAAGGTCGACCTCCTGCTATGTTGTTATCTTCAAGCAGACACGGTAGCCGTAGCAGAATGAATTGTGGAACGGAAAGCTATGTGTGTGTTTAAATTATTAGCTAATCAAATTTAAGAGGATTTTTTTATTTGTGGTTAAAATCTTTCATGACAATTCTTTTATTCATTTCTTGGCTTTAGAGCTAGAAGTCATATAAGATGTTTGGTATCGTTTGTCTATGTTTATAGGGTGCTTCTCGACTGCTTCCCCTTATGGATGTTGCGGTTTCATATCCTTCACATAACAGTTCTCGTTTGTCGTCATCCTTGAGAAAGCGTCGGGCATCGCCAAAAAGGTTGTCGCCGAAGCGCCGTCCTTTAATACGGAGTCATCGTCACCGTTCCAAGTCAACAGAGTGAGTTTTTTGATATGTGGTCATCATCATTATTCTGAATCATCGAAATAAGTTTTCATTTTTCATTTGCTTTTCTATATTCTTTTTATTTCAGTCATGAGAAAAAACATAGCTTAGAACGATCATCAGGACACAAATATGATTCTTATTCGGCTCACAATTCATCTAAAAGTAATTGGCGTGACAATTCTCATGAAGAGCACGAATTATTTCGAAGGTAGTAAAGAATATTCATATTTCCAAATGTTTGTTTTAAATATTTTGAACGTTTTCCAAGAAACTAATTTGTAAGTATGCAGTGATGAAAAAAGGTTTCCTATTTGGATCAGTTTTTTGATGAAAATTTTTATTTGCTGTTTATGACTATGGCTTCGTACTTTACAGAGGTCTTTTTCATAATGCACAACCATAAGAATTAAATGTAACATGTTATCGGTGCTTTCCAGCATAGCTACACATATACAACATATTAACTTTTCACGTTCATGAGTTTCTTGTATCTTGTGTTCTTAATTTGGCATATAGATCATAGAAAATCACTATATATTTTAATTATTTTTCTAGAATTATTTCACTTTTACTGTCAATTTATACAGTAAAACCGTTTTAAACAAACAAATTGCAGAAATAAAAATTTTAATCTCAGTTGTAAGAAGTTTCTAATGTCTACATGTGTTTCTTTAGTGTGTGGAAAATTTAATCTAATTTTGAATTTTATTGCAGACATTCAAGTCGTCATCGGTATTGACTTCCGTGAGAACATTTCTTGAGAGATCAACACTGTCGTTTACGTTGTTTTGATATTAATTCCTTTGTTTGCTCCACCACATTTGGATAAAGCAGAAAAGTAGAAGCAGTAAGGAAAGAGAAATTTGGATCTTCGTATACCTGAAAAATCTATAGAAAGTTTCTACCGTTGTTGTATTCTTTACTTTATTTTTTTCCTTCTTTAAGGGATGATTTATCTCACTGCTATACAGATATTGATTATTTTTTAGGTAGGACTGGTAAAGGCAGATATTCAACTTATAGTAGAATCTTTCTTATAGTATTTTCCTTACCAATTAGTTACACTTAATTTTAAAGAATTGTAATAAATAATAGTAGACAATTTTCATAACATTAGCTTCTTAATTTATAATATTACAAATAGTAATGTGCTCGAGCCTTCGAGATATTTTATACAGTATACTTCTGTACCATTATTTCAACACTTCTCTCTTAATTGGGGGTCATATGTAGGGCACATCACTACAGGGTGTACTGCATTTCATTCATTCAAAACAGCATTGATTATATCGTCTACGAAAACGGTTTATAACTCTATTTGCATGTATCCGTTTTGAAGTTTCTGATAGGAGAAGAAAGCTAGAAAATAATTACTCTGACATTGTCCGATCTTTACTGTCTTTAAAATTTCCATTTGTAGTTTGTACAATGCTTAGGATGACTTCTCTATCTGAGATATAGTCCAATAATTCACTGTTCACTTCTTTTTTGTTTAATATGATATTGATTGTGTCAGTAATATTACATTAACGGAAATAGCGAACCGTTTATTATAGAAGAGGATCACTGCACTTTTCATTTCATTTCCTCAAAAAAAAAATCCAAGTTCATGTATATTAAGCTTTATTATGAAGTATTGGATTCCATGTGTGTGTGTATAAAGTCGACCATTCAGATTCAATACTTGTCGTATATTAGACATTATTATATTCGATTAATTATTACAGAAACTTTAGGGAATGATCCACATTAATATATTTAGCAGAATTATTTCATATGTTTTATCTAACTTTGAATCAAAATCGTGTGGTTTGTACAGCGATTGCGATATTTTGATTTTATTTCCATGTTTCCTGTAGATTTAATTGTATTCTTTAAATTATTTTATGTACTTTGTAATTAAATATTTCTTGTTGCGCTAAAATTGTTTTTTTCTCTTTGAATTTTGTGCACTTTGTTTTTATTTGCATTTCTTTTTATATATGTAATGGGAAAAGGGAGTTATAACTTCAATCAGATAAAACTAGTCAGTGACACTGTTTTGATTGTTTACATTGCAGAAGAAAGAGAATTTATTTGTATCGGTCTGTTTTATCAAGGTGCTGCTTTGTTTTTTCTTTTTCCTCATTGTCATTATGCTGGTGTATGAAAGGTTAGAGTGCATTGGTTGTCTCCGTGGGTAAAGTGGGATAATGCGTTATGAGTACGATTTTAAAAAGGAAAGGATTGATAGCTTTCACTTTTCATGTATGCATTATGTAAATAAAAATTATGTCAATTTTGTATTGTTCCATAAATTCACCACCAAACGACCTTAGAAAGGTATACGGTATTGTCAAATAAGGCAAATGAATGACTTGACAGCCTTTTTTTTTGGAACTGTATTATTGTTGAATATTAAAAAGCAATAAAAGGGGGGAACGAATGAATAAATGATGGGTAAGTGATTGGGGAGGGTGTTGTGAAGAAAACAATGGGATTGATTTGATCAATGGGACGGTCTCATGAAAGGGATAAGTATTCAGGTAGAATTCAATTTCAATACACCAATAAATGGGGAAGCTCCGCCTTATCCTTTCTTATTTTCAATTTTTATGGTATCCGTAGATAGCATCGGAATGATTAATGAATGAATAAAGAGGAATTTGATTCCACTGTATTCATTACTGATTATAATATTTATAGAAAGTGAAAGTTAAACAATATTTTTTCTATTAATTGAATCAAAAACACTGAAAAGATTCGAGAAATATATCTTAAAAGTTTACAAATCGATTATTACTTTGTCATATTATTTATCTACAAATTTATGTTGTCAATTTACATCATTTTATCAATTCTTTATGAAGCAGTTTGATAGGAGTTTAAATTATCAAAAATTAACTTTAGATGTTTACATAATATATTTTTAAAGTATATGTTTACATATATATATATATGACTTCTTGTTTGTCATTAAGTACTATTCGATATTGTTTATTATTGATCTCTTATAATTACATAAACAAAAATGAATGATACTAGCTAGTATTTACTACTGTGGAATGTTTTGCAATGATTTTGAAATTCAATGATCAACAAAAAATTATCAAAAGAAATTCTAATAATAATTTTCTTGAGAAGACGATACACTCGAGGCTGAGTGGTCTAGTGGTATGATTCTCGCTTTGGGTGCGAGAGGTCCCGGTTTCGATCACCGGCTCAGCCCCACCACTTTTGCAACAAAATTTTTAAAAAATATTGCAGGAATGACACTTTGACACAAGAACGATAATAATCCTGCTGGAACTGCATATTTAACAATAGAGACATTATTTATTGTATAGCATTTGTTTCCTTTTTTCGGTCATCACTTATCTTTTGAAATTATCACTAATTATAATTGCTTTTTATCTTTAAATAATTACACCTTAATGTTTAAATGCATCTTTTGCACATTCATATTGCTGTAAAAGAAAATATTTTTATTACCTCTGTAAGAATGAAATTTCTCTAGTTAGATTCACCTTATTACTTACTCATTTCTTAACAGAAAATAATTTTTGGGTGTATAATGAAGCATGAATTAAGATGTTAAAACAAAATGAACATATTACTTGTATCTAACAATAATTCTTTGAAGTAAAACAACTACTAATAATGGTTCAATTCCTCTAAAGAATATTTATTTTGCTTTAAGTATGCTTTAAACATGAAAAAAAAAATTGATCACATTTTTGGAAAAAATTAACTTAAAATCCGTAATATACATTAATTCAAGATCCGAAAAAAAGTGCATTAATTTAAGATCCGCAATAACAAAAGCAATTCATTTATACATAAAAATTTTCATGTCTTTTAGTTCCCAGGAAATTAAAGGATCTTGCAATGAAATTAACGTGATTATCAATTTCGGTTTTCTTTCAGATAATTAATTATTCAATATGGTTTTGTGAATTCATAAAGATTTAGCGAAGATGCTAATGACTCCTTGTTTTAACATTATTCTGTGTTACACTTTAATAATAGCTAGCTCATATACGCTTCAGAAGATACAAAAAGTTGAAACAAATAAGCATCTGAAAACTAGAAAATCATTTTTCATTTACCGTTGACGAGATAAGATAAGACAAGATAAGATAAGATAAGATAAGATAAAAGGATCTGTTTATTTTCATATTTGCATGGAATAGCAGAGATTGATTTCTTATTGCAAATAGTTGACGAGAAGACAACAAATCCATAGCAATAATATTAAATATTGGTGAATAAGATCACACAATTATAAAGCAAAAAGATGTATAAAGGATTGTTGATGCAAATGTTCAGATTAAAATTTAAAAATTTCAAAAATTATTTTGTAGCTGAAATTAATTATCAGTCCTAAATCTTGATAGTAATTCAATGATTATCTGATCTATGATATTCTATCTGTATTAAGCTTTTATTACATGCTCTTTGCTGCTTTTTTTGCAATATTTCTTTTTATTTATGCTGAAAAAAAATGAATATGTTTTTTGTTGATTGATGTCCAAAAAGTTTATTTTTGATCAATTATTCTTAAAAAACAAATTTTTGAATTTCATTCGCTTTTTTTTTGTGCCAAATTAATTCAAAAATGGATTAGGGTGATCCATAGATAGGATTACTGTAGTGTATATTTGATGATATTATGTGTGGGTCGGCCATGAATGAACTAATGACAAATGTATCGGATGAGTAATGAAGCTCAATCAATCCATCCATCCATCCATCTATCTATCTATCCATCTATCCATCCATCCTATTTTCATTTACATTGGTCAGTGAGTGATAAATTTCACATTAATCTTCCTTCTTCCTTTCTTTATTTCAGATTCTATTTGATTTGTTTTCTTGTTGTCAGTTAGAAGCATAGAATTCAAAACAGTATATTTGATCCAAAATTCCAAAGCATACTATCATTGATATAACTGATAATGAATTCTTATAATATGTAATTTTATTCATAACAGAAATTCCAATATGTTAGTAATATTCTTTATACAGTGCTAATTAGCTAACTGAATTAAATTTAAGTAAAAGAATTCTTTTTCCTCCTTTCCTTTAAATTTTTGTAGCCATATATTTTAAAAAATGAGAAAAAAAAAATCATGGATACAAAGAAAGGATGAAAGAAAAGAATTGATAAAGTGATGCACATTCATAGCAGAAGAGGGAGAGAGAGAGAGAGAGAGGCAAAGAAAAGAATGAAAGAGAAGAAAGTTGGTAAACATGTTAAAGGTGAAAAGAGGCAAAAGGTTGATGTGATGGATTGAAATGCGGGAATTTTCAAAGGGATTGTTTTTCCTAGTTTGATTCAATATTATTTATTTAACAAGAAGAACGCAGTTTTTGTCAAATTGATTTACACAACTTTTCATCATTCCGCTGATTGTGAATGCACTGCATTTTAGTGTTATATAATAGTTTGAAAAGAAAGAAATATTCCACTTATCACTTATACCTATTTATTTCAATTATTTTCAATTCCTTCCTTCAATTTGTTCATTCTTTTCTTTTCATCAAGCAGAAATGAAATTCGAAAGAAGTTAATCTCGAACATTACGATCCAAAAATAGTAATAATGGAATAAACGAATTTTAATAGCATTATGAATTTAAGCATTGGTTGAAATGTATTAGTTATCATAATATATCAGTAAATAGAAGAAATTCTTGTTCATCATTTTTGTATCAAATCTAAATTTTAATTTTGTAATTACATGCTGACTTACTGATCGAAATTAGTTCAATATTTTGAAGATATTTCAAATGTATGTGCAAATATAACACCATTTTACCACTGATAATTACAAAATTTTTTGATGCGAAAAATTTTCTCTAATAACAGTAACGAATAAAAAAGATTAAATCAAGGTCAAGTGTCACATTAATATTTGATAGAATTTATTGGCTGAAAATTAAAGTTAAAAAAATTATTTAGTAGTATATTAGTATTTCGAATATAATTTAGTTAAGCTAAGTAATAGAAATGTAAGTTATACCAAATTTTATGATTTTCTTTTCCACTTTTTTTCCACTTCTTGAGCAGTAACAGCAGCAGCAAGCAGCAAGCAGCAGTAAAAGCACCATTTAAAAATGTGACTCTAACGGGAGAAGCAAGGGTATGCATTAAATTGTTAAGTCTCTCCTTTGATGTTTAACCGCCGCCTAGCTGATCAGTCCATTTTCTTCCGATCCGTCTTTTTGCTAACAATGAAAAGTCAGAAAAAAAAAAAATTGGGGCTGCTTGATTATGGGTTCGTTCTTTTAGCGCTTCCTTGCCCTTTCTTCCTTTCTTCCTTTCTTTTCCCTTTTCTACCAAATCAACCCTTTTATCAAAAAAAAAAAAACCTCATAAATTGCTGTATTTATTCCTTGCCCACTATAATAAATGTTACTTACTTATACTTATATATAAACTTCCCAGTTTTCTTTTTTCCAAAAAGCAAAAAAAAAAAAATCATCATCTTACCTGAAGAGTGCGTTTTTTTAAACCATTGGTATTTTTCTCGAATAAAAATAGCTGTGTGTGTGTGTGTTTGTGTCTGTCTGTCTGTATGGATTTGTTTTATTAAGAAAAGCAAGAAAGTTAAATGAATGAATTTTTTTTTACCAAGTAAAAGAGAAGAGAAGAAAAGAAGAAAAAAAAATGAAAAGAGCTATTATTAAACTTTTCTTTTTCATTTCTATTTTTGTTTATATTTTGTAATTAAATGAATTAATTCAGTTATTCACATACGAGCACACATATAAATATCAAATTACAATGAAAGATTGAAATTATTTAGAAGAATAAATGACTTAATTATGCATTATTTCATTCAAATGCTTCACAAATAATTTAATATTAATGTTTATGTAATTATTTACTAAATAATTAAAACAATGTTGCAATTTTGTGTTATAAATTGATGTATAATCAACAATCGAATCAATAATTGATTAAATGAAAATAATTTTACAGTTAGTAATATTTGTTTGTATAATAATAAATATAGAACAAATCAATATTAAAATAATTTCTGTTATTTTTGGTATCTATGAATATTATTTAAAAAAGATAAGGAGGATCTTTTTTTTTTTTTTTCTTAACATACATAATCGTATGTATGACTGACTGCTGATTAATTTCACCTATTATTTGATAATGGGTAGATGAAAGTGAAATATTTGCTTAGTGACTGATTCATTTATGAATCAATGGGAAAGTGATATTTCGTTTTTGATATGTGTGTGTATCTGTAATGTTTCTTTTTATTTCTATTTTTCCATCCATTCATTTTTATCTGTTAGTTAAAATCTAACTAACTTCTCTTTCTGTGTTATTTTCTTCTTTCTTACATTCATTTCTTCATTTCACTTCATCAATGGTAAAGGTCAACAGCAAAGGTTATAGAGGTAACTGATAGTTTCTCTTAATTTATGTTCTAAGTCATAAGTCAAATTGTGGTCCATAAAAAAGATCTTTTGATTTCATCGACTGCTATAGATTATATGTCATAAATAATCCCTCAAAAGTTGATGGAACTTTATCTCATCAAATAGAATTGAACAGTTTCATTCTAAAATTTGGCATCTGTACAATTTAGCCATCGTATCAATTTAATGTCTCATATCAAAGTGATTATCTAACAATGCTATTTGAAATCTTAGTCCAATCGACGAAATTATTTCCCATCTTTTTTCATATCTAATATTTAAGTTTTTTCTTTTCTTTTTTTTCGTTCTCTTTATTATTCTACGAATTTTTTAGTTGTTCTGAGAAAGAAATTATTTTCTGTTTCATAATTTAAATTCTTTTTAGTATCAGATTTCATAATTAAATTCTTAGATTATTGCATCTCTCCTACATATTCAATTAGGTTTATAATGACGTTCAGGTGTCAGTCGTTAAATAATGCAGAAAAATGATGGAACGATATTTTCAACAACTACAAACTACCAAAAGATTTTTCTCAGTCAAGAACATTTGGTCTAAAATATCAACTAATTAAATTTAATGACCTGATGTTAGATGTTGTAAATCCATTTTACAGATTTATTTCTGCTACTAGTTTAAGTATGTTTCTGAAAATAATTTTAATTTACAGTGTTGAGTCATTTTTCCATTATAACGAATATTGAAAAGATATTGTTGTTATTATTTGACAACCACTCATACTAGGAATACATACGAAAAGAAAAAAAGAACATTACTAGCAAAATTATGCTAATTTTCATCTAAACTTCACTTTCAATTCAATTTTTTTAAATGTCTTAACCGTACTGGCATAACATATCAATTATGCCTGTATTTTTTATGAATTGCAAAAATTTCCAAAATAATCTTTGAATATATCGGTTAAAATTTTTGTAAATACTTTTACTTCTAATACTTTTTTTTTTATTTTTCTCTATGTTAAATTTTGCTTAAAACATAAAACGAAAATAATATTTCAAAGAATGAATGCTAACATTTTGAAATTCACAACAGACATGTAAGATATTATTACATATTACAGACAAAAGTACACATTAACAAGATCTATAAATAGGAATGATATATGATACCCATTTAGGTACAAAAAAAAAAAATTATAAATGATTAATACTGGACATTATTCAGATTTCACGCTTCTTATTACCAGTTTTCTTTTTTCTTTTTGCCTTTTCTGCAAAAATAGCACAAAAAAAAAAAACAAACTTGTCAGTTCATTAATAAATTCACACATAAATTTTCCTCGCTGAATCATATTACTATTTTTTGAGAATACTGTAATTTGGCTTTGAAAAAAGACAACTAAATTCCAAACATAACTCATAAATTTCTAAACAAATATAATAAGAATCATTTCAGAATAGCTCTATTCTTGATTTTATTTTAGTGAATTATAACCAAAAAAAGAAAAGAAAAACAGCAAATTTCGAAATATAATTAAATGGTTGAAATATTTTTTTTTTGTATGTATTATGAAAATTTAAAGATGTAATTAGTGATTATTACATATAAGTTAGGCACATTAATACTTTCATTTCCCAAAAATTTTCTCAAACTATTTACTTGCCTAAAGAAACAAAAAAATTTCTTCAACAATTATCTCACCGACTTTCTTTTTTTCCATCTTTCTATTCCATATAATTTATTGGAAATACTGTTCACCATGTGTGGTCCATTCGTTTATCTGAAATGCTATAAAATAAAATATAGTGGTGCACAAGGACAGACGGTTCCACCTACTATATTTCTTCTCTTTCAAGAAATTGAAAAAAAAAAAAAAGAAAAAACTACAGACCCAGGACAAAATTATTCCTCTATCATTTTTAATTTACGCTTGTTTGTATACGTGTGTATCACGTTTTCATTATATCATAATACATACAACGTATACTGTAATGTCACGTCAATGATTAATCGTAACATTTTTTCAACATAGATATGTTTAATAAACGATCCATCTGTTTTTTTTTTTTTTTGCTACACTTAATGAAATTATGAATATGCATGATAAGATTAGAGAAAATTCTTTGAACTCCTAAAATTGTAAAAATTTTTCATGTACTTTTGAGTCCTATCTTTTTTTTTCCTAAGCAATTAACGCAATAAATTAATTTTTGCAACAAATTAAAAAAAAAATAAATCAAATAAAAAAAAACATTCCCATTCTATAATCATAAATATTTACTGTTAAATTTAGGATATGCATACTAAACTTTGATCCAATAAGCATCTAAAAATAGAAATATTATATGTTTCATTTCAATTTAAAAAAAAAAAAGAAAGAAAAACCTTCCCGGTTTATTAGACTCTTTCCGTTTTCATCGTTTCATGAATGATTGGAAAAAGATTTCATCATTGTTATTACCTAAAATTCATGATGTGATTTTCAATAAATTTTCTCTTTCCTTTTTTTTTTCCTCTCCTACAATCCTTCTTTACTAAAAGATGAAAATTCATCCATCCGAATGAAATACAATCGTCAACCGTCAATGATCGCACATCGATGGCCTTTCAATCTCCATCCAACCATCTCATTACTTTTTTTCTTCTTCCCTTTACGACCTCAAGTATCGTATTCTAGACCGATATATGCCTATATCCTTCACCTTTTTTCTTCTTTTCAATTTTTTTTTTTTTATTCGCTTCCTCAAATTCCATTTTTGTGAACAAATATTACCGATGAAATTGGAAGTCGTAAAATTTTATTTTTCAAATCTTTCTTGATAATATGAAAAATGTCGAGGACATATACAAAATCAAAGTTCTGATTGGATTTTTCCATTTTCCTTTTCTTTTTTCTCCAAAGTTTTTTTTGCGGATATATGATTGTTGAGCAAATAAACTTTTTAACTTCTGTAACATTTTTTTCTTACCTGATTATGTCTTTTTTTTTGCTTTCCTTTTTTCCTCCTTTTAAGAAAGGTGAGAAAACGGAATCTAACTTTTTTTCCTTTACAAGAGAAGGAAGATAGCAAAGATTGAAAATAAAATGTTCAAAAGATTTTGGGAAGTTGTTATCTTAGAAATTTTTTTTTTTCTTTTTTATGTGAGTCGTAAATTTTTGCATCAAAGAAGTGGCCGGCATCCCGGAAATAATTTACGAGCTGAAACGTTTTCTACTTTATGCTACCCTTTAACGAAAATTGCAAAAATTTTTTCAAATGTTTGCGTAATGGACAAACAACCAAGAGAAAAAAATGTTGAAATGTTGTGGAATTTTGTTATAAATTCATCAATTATTAAATTTTCAGCTGATCAACAATTAAAATATGTATATATGCATGTATGCTAAATAATTAAGTAAAAATTAGAAATTCATATTCATACAATTTATTTCTGAGTACATATAAGTAATGATTAAAGTTAGGTAAAGTCAGATAACAAAGAATTAAAATATTGTCACCCCGTAAGAGAAAAAACAGAGATTATGCTACATTTGCTATTTAAATATTCAACATATCCATAGGTAAAATAATACTTAAATCAAGCTTAAATCCCCTTATAAAGTTTTAATATCATTCCAAAGGTTTTTGTAAAAAAAATTTTTCCACTTTTAAATATTTATTTTTGGTATTCATACTTTAACACTTTTTTTATTGACCTCGTTAACATTTTTTCCTAAATTTCCTAATTTAAAACAACTTTAAAAATCTATGAAAAAAATTCAAACCTCGATATAATCACAGAACTCGAAGAATTATGAACAAAAAATTATACTAAATTAGCGCTATATTTGAAAGATAGATTAAAAATATTTCATGCATTGTTAACTTTTTTTTCGCAAAAATTTCCAAAAATGACGATATAATTAGGTTAAGCAATTAAGTGCTGTGCTTTTATCCTTCCAAGCATTTTTTCCTCAATTTAAGCTTCTCAGTAAACCGAAATTTTCTTTCATTTCATTCTAGTTCAAACTTATGACAATAATTCTTGTATATGGATTAGGACAACTTTTACACTTATCAAAAGATCCTATCAGTGATTCCGATACTATCAGGGATTTCATTCTAGGCTACAAGTTTGCTTCCAATCATGCAAATGCATGCATTGGCACATTATTTAATCTTTTTCGTTATTAAAAAAGGGAAAATTTCTTTTCGAAAATATTAACAGGTGAAAAATAAGTAAATTACATCCACAAAATATTTCTTAAAACACAAATGCATAATAATAATAATAATAATAACAATAATAATAATAATAACAATAATAATAATAAGTAATAGCGATTTGATAGTGCATTATGTATGTACTAATTAAGCTGTTCCATACTTCATATTTCACTTTTTTGTTAACTTTTTAGTTGATACATCGTTTGACTTCTGTTTTATTTTCAGTATTAATTTGTATCATTTTACTCTTTTAAGCATTTTCTCTCAGTTAGGCTTCTCAATAAATTGAAACTTTGTTTCATTTCAAAATCGTACTTTAAGGTAATCAATAGCTAATCCTTTTGCCGTATATTTCTTTTTAAATATTTCGAGTAATAACAGTTATGACATGCATATTACTCAAGAATTTTTAATCAAAATCTTTAAAGTACTTCAATTTTGCTTTTGAAAAGAACGATCTATTCAGTGCTGTTTATTTCAAATTAATTGCAAAACAACTAATGCATCAGCGATACTGAAATCATTTAAAATCTTAAATTTCATTTTACTGCTCAATAATGTGTTTAAGTAATTTGTGAGTTCGAAGAAATGTTGGAAATATTTTTTACAGAATACAGCATCTACAGAAAAATGTAATCAAAGGGGCCATAATTTTTCACTTTTTTTTTTTCATTCAAGTATTTATATATTTATGATAGAATTTGATAAATTCCGACTTACTTAACCTTCCATTCTTTTAATGTTTTCACAGACGAACGATTTTTGTTTATATAAGTCTGAAAAATTTTCTCATCTTTCTTTTGTTTTTTTCTCATCGTTTATATCGTTGTTTTTCAAATTTATGTTCGTACTTCATTAAATTATTTTTAATTTTAATTTTTTTTAATTTTGGTAGCTTGTGAAAATAATTACAATTAAAACCATTATGCTGAAATTACTAAATAGATGCTTTACAGGATTAGCACTTTTTGAAACATGATTTTGAGTAAAATTAAAGCTTGTTTCTTAAATAAAACAAGTTTTACCGTTTTTCCATACCGTTCTTTTTTTTAAAGATTATCACAACATTATGATTCATTCGAAATTGGTCAGTGCGTCATAAAATGAGGTGTCAGTTACATTATTTTTAAATATTTTTATTTCCTATTAACATTCATGGCATAGTGTTGAAAGGTAGTAGGCTTACCTTTGTTTTGAATTTAAACAAAAATTTTTCGTATTGATTTTTCAAATGGTGGGTTTTTGTATTCGTTGTTTGTACGCTCAATTGAAGAGTTGAAAGTTAAATTTAAAAACTGTCTATTCTATCAGCTTAGCACTATCAATTTAAGAATGCAAATACTTTGATCAAATACATTGATCAAAAATACCATTGTTGTATATAAACAAATTTGTTAATGATTTAAGCTTTATTGTTTTAAAAAAAAAAAGTGAGATGAAATTCAGCATAATTTTAAGAAATTTCAATGAAATCTGAAGTTTACTTATTTATCAATAGCAACGGGCACTTCAGATATATTTCATTGATCCATGATAGCGAAATTCTAATTTCACATTATTACTAGAATTGATGTGAACTGTGTAAATGTTTAATTTACTGCTAATCTTCCATTATCAGCAACTGATCTTATCATATCTTTGCTTCATTAGCAATAAGTGATCTCAAGAAATCAGTCAGGTACCTAAATAGATTTCATCAAAAATTTTCGATTATATTTCTTTAAACTGATACTGGCAAAAAAATTGGCAATGATTTTTCGCAAGCAAGATTTTATCAAAGAGAAAGCTTTAGTAAATTTTTTTTCTAATTAACTGATTTCTGGTTCTTATGCTGTTAAAGTAAATTTTAGCATCACTAATTGAATTGAAATGAATTAGCAGAATTTCAATTCTTAATTGTATTTGAAAATATTGAGCAAATCTTCAAAAAAAGTAAACAATGAGGGAGGACAATGAGGGAGAAAAAAAAGAGAGAGAGAGGGAGAGAGAGAGGAGAACTCATTATATTACTGTGTTCTTCGGACACTTATAAAGTCGGCAAACATTAAGGTTAGCATCAATCGAAAAAGATGCCTGTACAAAGAGAAGGCAAATTGCATATAAAAAAAAAATGAAATAAATTTCAATCCATTTCTCTCAAAAGCAATAACCTTCCATTTTTCTTCCCAAATTACATTCTTTTTGTTCTTTCATTTTCATATATTCCAGATTTTACATTACAATAAACTGAAATTTTCTTATTATATACTTTTAGTTGTATTATTTATTATTAATTAACATTATATTCTAATAATAAAATATTTTTTCTTTTTTTGCAAGAAATAGAAAGTTGATGCAAATGATTGATTTTTTCGTTGTATCCTTCTTCTTGTTATTGTAAATTTATTCATTTATTCATTCATTATATATCTTTATCGAAATTTTATTCAAAGTTTATTTATCACTACTAATTAAGTATTCCATCATTGTCACGCAATTGTGGTTATCGTTACAGTAATCATACTGTCAACAATATAATATAAGTATTAGTAAAAGTTTTTTTTTTGCGCATGGGACGGAGTTTTACTCTTTTTCTTCCTCCGAAGATTTTTTCGAGGAGGTTGGACTTTTAGAGCAATAATCTGACAGATCGTAATATAAAGTTACTGTTTTGCAGTTTCTATGTCTGACTGGTTGGCTGGTTGTTTGTAAGACGATTGGATTTTAATTAACGATAAAATTAAGCTCTTCCATTTTTAATTTGAGTTTTTATGGCAATACAGACAATCTTAATGATTTTTCAGAGATATCAGTGGTTTTACTATCCAATGAAAAGGTAAATGATAAGTTTATACTTAAGTCAATTAAAATAATTAAAGGTTTTATACCTGTAATTATAATCGATACTTCAATATTTTAAACTTTATTGAAAAATATACTTTATAGCTACGTGATCTTTTTGGTTTCTACTACCCGATAGCATAATCATCTAATTGATATTACCACAATGGATTTGGTCGATGTTTACGACAACATTCATTTAAATAAGTTAGTCATTTTACATTTTCTTATCTATGAGTAAAATTCCTAATATGCAAATTCTTGATAAAATTCCTGATATGAAATTTCTGATATAGAAAATTGATTCATTTATTTAAACTTTAGAGTGATCGAAATGTGTGAAATGTTGAGTATTTCCATATTGTTTGATAAATCATTGATAAACGTTTGAATAACATCAAAAACAATGTAATGATCTAGCTTACCTAAGCAATTAGTAACATTCAATTTAATTATTTTATCTAATGTGTCGTTAGATCTAGATTATATTAAATTGTTATCAAATCTACGATATCGTAATTTATTTCCTTTCCCAATTGCTATGCTTAATCATCATTATTTTATATTACTTATTGTCATAACTAGTATGATTGGTAATGTAATGATTTAGCTTACCTAAGCAATTAGTAACATTCAATTTAATTATTTTGTCTAATGATAATCATTACAATTATCATAGTTTGAAAAAGAATGAAAATGCTACACATCACTCATTTCACTAATTTTTCACTTCTCCGAGCAATTTTTTATCAAAGCGATATCCTACAATCTCATCGAGCAGATAATAATATACCGTATTCCATCTTCTGATAGCCATACATTAGTGATATTTCAATTATCGCAAGTTATCTTTAAAATCAAATAAATAGTGACTACATTTATGAATCTTCAAAATTTTCAAAAATATGAAATAATTGACATGCTAAAATGTCACTAATACCAGAAAAATGAATTTATTCTAAATTTTCTTTTATTATAGTTCATTTATCACTGTATTATCATCCTTTGATGGCCTATTCTTCTTGTTCAATGCATTCTCATCATAAAGCATTATTAAAAATGATATCGATTAACTAAATCATCTCTCTTTATGAATAGTCATATGTTCTAAGCTTCTTTTTAAATTTTTTTCAGATTGTAAAATACGACAATGATGTTAAGTGAAACAGCAATCAACTGCTTATAATATAAAAGTAAATTTTATATACATATATTAGCTTTTAAAGTGAATAATAAAAAAAAAGCATAGAATTAGGGAAGAAAAAAAAAATTCTTGAAACATATGAATTGCATGAGGAACAAAATCTAATAATATCAAAGTTTAAATGATGTTAACAATTGACAGCCTACATTCTTGCAATTCATTTTATAATAGCAATATTTCATATAATGTTTTTGTGGAAAAGATGTATCCTACTTGAATTTGAACAATTATTGCCAGGTAATTTAGTTTTATAAAGTTAATAAAGACAAGTAATTGAATTTTTATCCGCATTTTTCTAGTTTTATAGTTAATAAACACAGGTAATTAATTTTTTGTCTGTATTTTTATGTTAATTTGTATAATCACATCCTGTGGATAATTGAGCCTATTCTTTTTGATTTCATTATTTGTATTTCTATTTTAATCTGATTTCAGTTCCAAAATAAATTCAGGCATTAGATTGCTGTTTTTTTAATAAAATCATCTTATTCATTTACTCAGAATTTTCATGGAACTTGTAAAGTGTTTTACGATTATTATTCTTTGTGTTTCAGATTGCAACCGATAATTTGCAAAGTGAAAAAAGTGAAATCATTGATTGTGGAATGAAGAATTCTTAAAAGCAACCAATCCAGATTAGCCCGTTATCCTACCTATCTTTTGAGCTTGTTCGTCTACCCTGTGGTACCGAGCTGTGTCTGAGTGATAAGCAAACACGATCGGTCACTGGGTAAAGGACTTTGCTCTGATTCATCATTTCATTTATTATCAGTGATTGAAACGAAGATTTTTATACTAATTGCTAGTTCATTATTTTACATTTGTAATGAACAATTTCATCAAGTCTCTCCGTTACCGTAAACTCTTAGCACCGCAGGGTGCCATCCTACATCACCTCTCTTCCTCACTTACAGAAACGATAATTTTTCAAAAAGCTAATAACATACCGACTGAACATCACATTTATTTCGATTCAAATAATATTTTGGAACTATTTTTAAAAAAATTGAAATTTAAACACAACAACGAGACCTATCAAATAAACTGGAGAGTAAAAGACAAATAGGCGGATTGAAAGTGATATCTTGTTAAATAATTGTCTAGGTGAGAAGCATTTTGAACACAATGTTTCTCTGCTTCATGCCGTCAACTGAATTTCTGTGCAACAAATAAGATAAAACATGAAGTGGTTTGATTAATAAAATATGTTTTTAGAGGAAAATACTAATGCAATATTAAAAAACAAAATAAAAAAAATAAATAAATAATGATTTGATAAATAATTATGACACAAGAACCACACTAAACTTCTTATAACATCAGATATCGAATGAAAAGAGTTGCTATAAAAATAAAATTAAAAACAGATAGGAAAGGTTCGTTAAGTTTTCAATATTAGACGCGGATATCGTATATGAATCGAAATTTTTGAAAAAAAAAACTTGGTATTGAGGTGATTAGTATTGTTATTAATTGTTTTATAATTCAGTAAATCGAGATATATTTTTAATATTTGTGCACCTGATTCGACATTCTAGCAAAAAAAAATTATGCACTGCTGCATCAAAAGATGAGTAAAATGGAAAGAACAGAATACAAAAAAGATTATGAGTTGAAAAGTGAGGTCTATTTTTAAAAAAGGACAAAATTTAAAAACCTAAAAAGATCAAAAGAAAAAAAAAATATTTGGAAGCTATTGTACAAGCATTGGATAGTTAAATAATAACAGAGCAACTACAGGAAATAACTCCACTTCCAAATGTATATTTATTATTTACTTCAACGGTTTTCTGTTCAGCATTACGTAAGAAATCGGAAAGTTTGATTAGAAATAAATTTGGTAAGAAAAGAACATAGGAGGAAAAGTTAATAAAGTGCATAAATGCTATCAGAATGTAAGCCCATAACGATGCACCCACTGGAAGTACTGATTATCACATCCGCTATTCATATATTCACAACCGACATCCCAGTCACCAAATTTTTTCAGTATGTTAAAGACGTAACTATAATTTATTTCACCATCTGTATCTGGTTCACGACGATCTGGTACTTGAGCTACTTGAACATGTCCTGAGATTTGATGATTAATAATTTCATGAAGACAGAAAATAGTAGACACTGATTCAATTTCTAAAACTCCTTCTTTTAGGTGTACGCTGAATTTTTTATGTACCAACGAATTAAAGCAAAATCTGTCCAATGTGCAGCAAATGAACTGTAAAATGAATTTTTCAATAATGATTCCCTATTAATATATTAATGATTTCTTAACAAATAACAGTGGTTATAACAATTTTGGAAAATGCAAATAAAGTTTACAATTAATTTACCTACAAAAGGTGCCAATGTTTCAATAGTAGTGGTAAGCTGTCCACAAATTTGTTGAACATGAAATATATCCTGCAAAATAATACTTCTATGGAAGTACAAAAGCGATGAGAAAAAAAAAAGTGAAAGATTGGCATGAAATCTTGTTTCAAGAATGCACAGTACTCACCAACATGATCTGCAAGTTTGGTTCGTTGATTTCCTTCAGAACCTTTATAGCTGCAATATGCTTTCCATTATTTGTTTAGAAATAAATCTATGATAGCAAAATTTTAATTTTATATCACTACTATAAGTGAGATAATAATAGCATGCGAATGAATAGAAGCTGAATAATTGAAAATGTAAAATTGATTAGTACCTTTCGAATACGAATTCATGAAATAGCCAGGAATGGCAGCTTGACAGATCGGTTCAATAAGACAAATTATTGATTCCTAAAAAACATTCTTTAATATCATTCATTACCTATGGCAAATCTGCAAAGTTGTATAAATAAACGACTTGTAATACACTATCGCATTTAGACATTTATTTTTTAAACCTTTTTAAACTGTTGACAAGCCAAACGAATATTCTTAACATAAACTTCGAAGTTTTCATTCGTTTCTTCAGCTACACCAGCCATTACATGGACCTAAATACACAAAGAAATGTATAAAATTTTAGAAAATGCAAGAATAAATAAATGACTTGGAAGCAAATGAATTTTCTAAAAATTTCAGAACATTCTGATGACGAATTCATGCATAGAAAGGAAACCTTTTGCACATTTAATTTTTTTGCGTACTGAATTGCGATATCCAAAGATTCCATATACTTAGACGTTTGCTCTGGAAGGGCTGCAAGACCACGAAAACCTTCAGACCAATTACCTACAATCCTTATGAAATAAACATATACGAAGAAAAAAAAAAAACTAAATTATCACCAAAAAACACTGAAAATGAAATAATGGACAAAAATAGCATTGAATTAAACCAAATATCTAACGAAGGAAAGAAAGAATTCAAGGAGAATTGAAAAAAGAGAAGAAAATTAAAGGATACCAGCGGGTGCATTAATAAGGATATGTTTGAGATGATAACGTTCGGCTTCATGTAGCAATTCCTCAGCTGACCATCCATATGGCAACGATATTTCAATAAGTTGAAAACCAAGTGCAGCTACTCTTCCATATCTTCATGAACTATTCTGGATAATTATCGAAGGTGGATAATTCAAATTCACAATCAAACTTAAAATTATTAATTTCGAATTAGTAGAATTATTTTTATTTAATAAAGGGCTTATGCTTAAACACTTTAAGACAAGTAAATTTACTATTTTAAATAGTATGAACAGTTCTACATTGCTTACTGTTCATTTTTCAACTTGAACTGATATTACATAAGATGAATTAATTAAAATGAAATAATTAATACTTTTGTAGCATATCCATCTCATGAAACATCATCGTCAAATTAGCAGCAACACGCATCGTTTCGTCGGAATGCTTCAAATTTCTTCACTAGAAAGACAAATAAATCTAAAGAAGTGAGAAACTGTAATGAAAATCGATGAAAAATGTATTCATTTATTAATTTAATCTATTCCAATTCCATTTATTCTATTCTTGCATCATTCTGCTAAAAATTTTAATTTTGATCTTAATTCATTTATTCCATAATCTTTCTAATTCTTTTTGTTTGATGATTTGTATATTCAATTATTTTGATTTCAGGATAATATTTCAAGATCTAAGTTAACAATTAATAGAAGTAGGCAAATAGAAAGAAATAGAAGTACTTTTCAACTCTCGAAATTCTATATTGTGAGAAGTTTACTTGTTATTAATTAATTTACATATTGTGTTAGCATCCTTCACTTATAATATTTTACTCTTTATAGCATCAAAGATCAGTTTAATTTAATTTATTTCATGAAAGCAGCAAGGAATTATCCTAATATCTGAAGAAATACACTGTGAACATTTCATTTGAAGCGTTGAGAGAGAGAGAAAGAGAGGGAAAAGATTTAGAAAAATATATCCGTATGGTAAATGGCATTCAGAAATATTATGAAAAGGATAGAGAGAGAAAAGATTAAAAATATATACTAAATAATGTAAGGCAAGGTAAGGGAAGAGATTAATAAAAAAAAGAAGGTAGAAGAGGAAAGGTTATGTGTGACAAAAGTAGAGGAGGGAAGGTTACGTGTGATAAGAATAAGAAAGAGCCAAGATCAAAGAGTGTTTTTCATAAGCGAGCGAGAGAGAGAGGGAGAGAGAGAGGGAGAGGGAGAGGATTAGTCCGCTAGTTGTTATGTTGCCGACTTGCGACTATTTCGATAGAGGAAAGGTTGTTAAGAGTGATAGCACGTGTTCGTGGTCGTATACCAGGTGTAATCTATGTCACATACCTGTATTTCACTACCAAATTTCGTTCCAAACATAATCTTTCATCTATATGTAATATATTTAACAAAAATTTAAATTTGAATAAATGCCTCATTTATATGTCCCAGAAAACAACTTATAAAATAATTTAGGGAATCAAATGACCATTTGATGGACATACATTATGATTGCTTTGAATTATAGTTGTATTAATTTTGTTTGCCAAATTAAATGTAAGTAAATCTTGCATTGCAATATTTACTTACATTCATATGAATGATATTGAGGAAATAGATTAAGTTTGGATGATAATCAAATCAAGTATTATTTCTAAGCCTAAGCAAATATTTTATTGGTCAAACATTAGTCAAATATTGGTCATTTAATTCTTTTCAAAGGATAATGAAATTGCACAGATATAAATCCGGTCAAAATGTCACATACATTTATTGCAAATTGTTTTGATAGGTAAACTGAGAAATGACAAATCATATTTGCAAAGAAAAAAAAAGTTGTCGTTTATATATTTTTCTTAAATCGTACTTAAAAAAGAGTTCTGTTTTTGGAGCAATTATTTGTAATCAATAGTCATTAATGTTCCACTTTTTTAAATATTTTTCTGACTTTATCAATTTTCGTCTTATTTATTTGGTCTAATATTTTTCGCCTCATTTCCACTGCTTTGATTTAATCTTTTTTTAAACACTTTTGTTCACTTCCGACACATTTGAGAATAATAAACTTCTGAACTTGCTGCAGTCATTTTCTCAATGTTTATTGACATATTCAGTAAGTAATATTTAGATTGTGTCATAAATTCATATTTCTTTAAATTTCTAGAATTAAAAAACGAAACATTTTAGTCTTTTAATCCAAGAAATCGTCATCCTTCAATGATTTATTTTCTTTTATAAAATGACTTGGTTGTTTAATAAGCAAATGAAATAATGAGGACTGTTATTTCGAGAGATAATTAAGCATCTCATTTTAAAAAAAAATAATAATTTTTGGTTTTCTTAAAGCATAAATAAAAAATTCAAGAAAAATAAGAATTTTCATTCACAAAAAAAGTTGCCGAGGGTAGAGGTTAACGGATAACACTGATGAATGTGAAATCATTTATCTTATCACGTTTATCAAAAACCTGTCGAGAATACTTGTGTCCGTTCTTCTTTCTTGTTTTTCCTTCAACTACATCTCGAGAAAGAAAGAAAAATGAATTATCTTTCGTGATATTTTTTGAAAGTATTTTAAAAAAGGAATGGAAATAATAGGCGCAAATGACAAAGTGATGTATGAAAGGCCTAATTGATAATAACAATATTTAAATTCATTGTTCTCCGAAATGGCTGCCTTTCAAACCTTCATCGTTCATAAAGAATTTGTTTCAATGCCTGTTCTCGTTTCTGATAAAGTATTTTTTAACGGTTTTCAACTTCGGTTTTTCCCCGAAACGCCGAACACGTTTCGGAATACTGGATTTGTCTACATTTATTAGAGGCATATTATACACATTCTTTTGTAATTATAACCGGAATTCAATTCTGGATTCAAGTATACAACTATCCTGAAATCACAATAGCTTCGTGTTTTTTAAAAACTTTCATTCGAATATAAATAAGTATAAGTATGGTACAATGATAATGCATAATAAGTATGAGTAAATTCCTAATCATTCCTGATTAGTGAGTAAAATCAAAAAAATCTATTTTAAAATAATGTGACAAAATTTTCACCATTTATAATTTTTAATACCAAACAAAAAAATATTGTTAAGAAATTGCTATCCAAAAATTTGAAAGTTCAAAATTCAAAAAAAATGAAATTTTGTCAGGATAATTCTCATAGCACATTATTAGATCAATTAGACAATTGTTGAAATGAAAAAAAAATACTGGAAGGTGAAAGAAGGCTAAGATAAGACAAGAATCCAAATTTTTACTTTTTATTAGATTATATTTAAATCAAACAATTTCATATTTTGAAAAATCGCAATTACTTTCCTTTTTCATACATTTCGAATATTTTTCATTTCTTTATGATTTCTATTTTCGCAATTTTTTAAGTAGAGCATTTTTTTTAAGTAGTAAACAAATTAACTAGTTTTCACAATTTCTTAGCTTAAAAGAATATTATCATTACAAAAATATTTCGAAATACTTTAGTAATTGTAAATTTATCTTTTTTCGTTTTTCTTTCTGATATATCAAACCATATTTGATTTTAATGAAATAAAGTGGAAGTAACACCGTTAGAGTTAAAAATTAAAAGTTAAATCAATATTTCAATTATTTATATAAACGAATGTCAAAATATTATCATAAATTTAATCTTTTATAGGTTGAAAGTAAGCATTTTTTTAAGATCAGCAATTCCTATACATACTTAAAATCGATGGGAATTTTTTGTTAATTGTACGAAAAATATCATTAATGAAGGAACAACAGGTTGAACATCACAAAAAAATTGCTTTTTTTGGTGTTGCCATTAGGTAAATTTTTGTTATTTAAATTATCACACAATTTAATTATATTCATTTTATCTGTTAGAAACAAAAGTTTTAGTTTTATCGCAAAATTGAATGCAGGAAAAGTTTATTTATGAAGTGCATTTTACCTAATATTATTATATTAAATTTGTGAAGACATTAGAGAAATATTATTTATCTATTTGAAATAATTTGTTTACATCAATTATGCCTTTTCTCTCAGACAGTTTTATTTTAAGAAAGAAAATTTCAAATTTTAGTACAACAGCTACAATATGTAGCGTAATTGTGACACCACTCATTTATTACTATATTCAAATTATACAAACAACTTTGACATACGAAATTGAATTTTGTAAACAACGTTCAAAAAATATGTGGAAAGAATATGCAAATATTGAGAAGGTTAGTTTTAGTTAATGTCATTCATTAGTTGAAGGATTGAAAAATCTATTCTAAAATCTTAAAAATTTAATTCATTCAACAGTTATCTTTAAAAAAAAAACGAGAAAATAGAATCAGTAATTATTAAAATAAGATCAGTAAAACAGTTTAATTCCATTTTGCTGATGAATTTTCAGGTTTTATAACTAATTTCATATTTTCAGATGCTAAACGTCAAGGAACGACGTTTGTGGCGCAGTCCACGTCAAACAAATTTCTATTACTACTCACCAATGAGTAATGAAGAAACATCGTCCTATGATCTTATAAGACCGTATTCGGATCCCAGAGCAATACAGGCGCAAACGGTTTATGATATTTCGGGGCCGTACTCAAATCTTGGTTTACCGCAAGTGGGAACAGGAGTTTATGATATTCCACGACCGTACCTAGAGCCACAAGTACCGCAAACAGAAGTGTACCAGAATCCTGCATGCTGCAGCTGCAAAATTGGTGAAGCTGGAGAAGTAGGACTACCTGGGCCACCAGGAGATCCAGGTTTTGAATTTAACTTCGAGTAGGTATACGAGTAGTATATCTTTGAAGTAAAAAACACTCTTTGAGGAACTGATGGGTTGCCGGGTAAAAATGGTCGTCGAGGTCCAGATGCAATTGAAGGATTGGATTTTCGCTACCAGGAATGGTGTTTCGATTGTCCACCGGCACCAGCTGGCCCTCCTGGTCTGCAAGGACCAAAGGGACCTCCTGGTCAACGTGGTGCACGAGGCCTTGATGGATTAAATGGAGCTGACGGTACTTTGAATTAAACTCGATTTAAAGTCATGGATTTTATTTATTAAGTTTGTGGAACTTGCCTTGCAGGACTAATTGGGTTTCCTGGAGAACCAGGCAAACGCGGATGTCGTGGAAGTCCTGGATTAAGAGGACAAGCAGGTCAACCAGGGAAGATTCATGACATGCCCGGCAGGAAAGGAATACCGGGTCCACCAGGTTTACCCGGTCCACCAGGACCTGATGGTAAGAATGGAAATGATGGACAAAATGGACATCGAGGACCACCGGTCCGTAACTTCATTGGAGCTTACACATTAACTGCAATAGTGTATATATATAAATTAAAAGTTCATTACGCGATCGTTTTTTGTTAGTTCATAAAAAACTTTTAAATTTCAGGGTCCTCCCGGTGCACGAGGACCACCAGGACCACCAGGACAACAAGGAGCACCTGGTTCTGATGGACTTGCTGGCAAAAAGGTAATTGTGTTTCGTTTTATTTTTCACACTCTCCAATTAAATTTTTTCCATATATACAAAAAATATAATACAAAATATAAACTTGCAAATAGGTTGTATAATAAAGTTTTTTCAATTTTATTTACCAAAGTATAGTTGAATAAGAAGAGAGACTTAAGAAATCGAAATGTTTTTATCATCTATTAGTATTATTTAATATCAATAATGTAGCAAATTGTTAATTAATTTTGATTCAATTAACTGTTAGAATTCTAACATAAATGTAATATGTTCGAAAAAAGAAAAACAGCCAAGAAATAGATATTCGTGCTTCTTTATCCTTTCGAAGATACTTAAAGAAAGTGCCGATGTGACAGTCACATTAGCAGTATACATCAAAATTATGATAACAAATGTTAATATAATATTTCTTACTTTAGGGTGACGAAAGTGAGTGTGACCATTGCGCATTGCCACGTCTTGAATCAGGTCACGCATAACAACTACTGTACATTTCTTCTATCTCCTTACAGTCAATTTCAATTTTATTTCAAAATTTCTGTTATTCTGTACATTTTGCTTTATGCTCAAAAATTTTTTAACTTTTTGTATTTTTCAAATTTTGAGTATATGTATATTAAAATTACAAATTTGCTAACAAATTTGCATAATTTTTATGAGTAGCACCAAATAATTCCTACGAATTTGTAAAGAAATAAGTCTTTCACTTTTTTTTCTCTGTTTCATATGAAAAGTAAGAAGTATTTGAAGATAAAAGTTGATAAAAGATATCATAATGAAATCTTTTCATTCATTCAAGAGAAATGAGCAAATATTAATTTGGCAATAAAAGTGGTTCAAATAGAGTACAAAAATTATAATCGAATTTCTTTTTTTCACACATTGATGAAAGTATAATATTTGAATTTATAAATGAGATGATTGATCAGTTGCGTGAAAAGATTGATAAATAATAATGAATTGATAATATATTTATAGTATTATTCTTCAGTAACTGGTATAGCAAGCCATGATGGAAGTTCATGTTTATTGCTAGGATAACGACGTTTTAGAGCTGCTTGAATTTGCTCAATAATAAATTTATAATCTATTGGATAAGGTGACAATGTCATATACATTAATCTGAAAAAAATTTTTATGATAACATATATGATAAAAAGTGCTTGTTGATATATAAATGTGCGAGAGATAAGATAGATATAAATATTTCCAGAAAAAAAAAAAAAAAAACTGAATTTAATTTCTTTATTTTGAGTGAAAAAATGATCAATTAAACTTCATTGCAATACTCAAAGTAAAATCATTCTTCAGGCTTTCTTTATTTGTTAAATGATCGAAGTAATGCCTATTATTTTTACCTATGAACAATAGCATTTACCTGTAAAGGGATCGAATTTCTCTAGGAAGTCGTTTAAATTCGATATTTCGATAAAATAAACATTTCATATCACATACTCGTTTTTCATCAAACACCGAACGCCATGGTAGTTTGCCCGAGATCATTTCAGCAATCACATAAATTAGAGCTATGATATCATCTGAGGGACCCTTTAATATTTACTTCTTCATTGTACTATTTTATTTTTAATTTTTCTTTTTCAATTTATTTTCTTTTCGTTTTTATTTCCAACTTTTTTTTCTTATTTTTTCCTCAAAATTAATTTTTTTATGACTATATTTAATGGAATATTTCCGCTCAGAATATCATCTACCTGTTCACGTCCTCGATGAGCTCTTACGGAACTGTACCGAATTGTACCAACGAATGGTACAAATGAACGTGGCTTACAAGGCCATGGCAAAGCTAAGCTTAAATCGATAATTAACATGCGTGATTCAATAGAATCATAGGAGATTGGATTGCGATATGCAAAACTATAATTAAATTTATTTGAAAATTAATATATTTGTTTATTTTAAAGGTATTAATTAAGAGAATAGCATTAATGAACTGTCAAATCAATCAATACTAAATTATTTACTAAATGGTTTACCTGTAGGGTGAGACCTGGCGGTGAACATAACCGAGTCGATGAAGTGATGCAAGAGCTCGAACATATCCTATCATAATGACTAATGCTAGATCCAACGGAACAGTACCTGTAGGTGATAATGATAACAGTGAACCAACCATCGATGCATGATACTCAAGAATGGCACACGGTCGTCCAATCCATTCCGGATCCCGTTCAGCATCCTGATCACCGCTTTCACCAAATATCATCTAATAGCAATTGATTCTTACAATTAAAACTTATTTAATAAATTATTTATTCTAATATCTAAATTTTTCTTAAGTTTATAAAATTTCAAATTATTTATCTTCTACATTATTTTGAATTATCTTACTAAATTATAACAAATTTTACCTTTCTGAGACGGCCATAGCAAATTATTTTTGGGAAATGCACAGAGCGACCTTTGACCATTTCTAAAATTTTCACAGTTCGATGTATGGCTGTATTCTTCCGATCACTTGTTTTATCATGTCTTGCAATTAACATATGCATTGCCTATAAATTTTTTAATCCTGAAGAAAATAAAATAACCTATTTAAGTTGCTTAGCAAGTAAACAAAGCTTAGCAAACAAAGTAAACAAAGCGAGTAAACAAAACCAAGCTTAGTCACTAAACAGCTTAGTGATCAAGCAAAGCAATAAACAAAGCATTGCAGAAAAATTTTAGAAAAAACTTTTTGTAAAGTTTCTTGAAAAAGTGAAATTTTGATTTGTAGCTATTATTATATCAACAAAGTAATGTAAAAAAGACAAAATTGCATTGAAAACTTATTAAAATAGCCTTAATTTCGTCATTCAATGTTTAGAGTAAAATTTTCAGCAATTAAATAAAAGAAATAAAAAGTACAGTATCAGGTGCTTTATCATCATAAACTTGATGTATTGTATATTCTCGATCTATTGGATCGTCTTCTGTGCATGTTATGAAGAATGCATGCTTATCATAATCAATAACACCGCAGATATTTTCTACGTTCTCTTCAATTTCACCCCAAAAAACTGTTCCTCCCATATTTTGTCAGTATTGAAACTGAAAGAAAAGAAAAAATTTTTCACGAACATCGTTTGAATGTGAGAATGTTGAATTATCAGCAATTATCAATTAAACTTGAATTATCATCATTTATCAATTAAATTCCTTTGCATTATTTTGAGAAGCTATTGAAATATTCAAATTGCAAATAATTTCATACTTATTTGGGAGATAAATATTTATTTAATATATGAAAGAAGCAAATAAGTGCGGGGGAGTTGTATAGTTCAAGAGGACAAAAAAAATGTCACAAGGAATTATTTTCTGAGAAAAATCGCAATAAAATGTAAACATTGAGTTCATTAGTTGACATCATTTTATATTATAAAACTTTACATATATATTTTTTCATTTCAAGTTCAAAGACATTGATGACGTAAAAACTCCCACTAAATATGAATAATTAAATTTGACTTCACGTATACATTGTATAAAACGTGACGATGGAACGTGGTAAGCAAAATTCGTCTTATTTAATTCACTTATCATTTCATTTCTTTATTTCCTATTCATTTCTATCTTATTTACTGTTGTCTTCTTTTGTTTATTTGTTTTCTCTAATACAAATCGCAACAGACGAAATATTCGGACAGAACATAAAATACGATTCAAAATCGGTGATTTCTCAATGATTCTATAATTTGTGATATTCCTATCTGAAAGAATTTTAGAAATCCTAAATTGATTACATCGTTTTCTAGTTTGTCTAAATTTTTTTTTGTAACTTACATTTGAATTTTTCAAAATAAACCGACCACTCGCAATGATATTCACTAGCAAATGTTTTAGCAGCTGTCGATCAGTAATCATTTATCCTACAATTTAATTTAAATTCAAATTTGCATACTATTTGATAAATTAGAAATTAAAAAAGGAAATTATCCGTTTTTTTTTTCAACAGTACAATTCGGAAAAAGAATTATGATGTCGAATACATAGCTTAATTATTTACATTAATATTTACATTAATAGATAAAATTTAATCGATATTCTTAGTTTAAATTTGTCTTCCAGAATTGTACTTTAGTAATAATTAATCAATTCTGCAATCAAAATAAATATTTAAATAGGATCATAAGGAAGTGAATGTTGAAATATGCTAATTAACCTAACTTCAAACATTTCAAATTCATCACAATGTTATATTTTTAATTTCAAGATTTCCTTTATTGATTCAATTGCTAACACAATTTGGAATGGAAATTAAGGAAGGAGCAAAGAGTCATTCTTTCTCCTTAATTATTTTTTATTTTAATCATTTTTTCTTCTAGAAATTTATAAATATTTTTCCATTGAATGATATAGGAATTTAAATATTCCACAACAGTGATAGGAAGGTCTTTTAGTCAACATTCATTTCGCATTTTTTTAAAGTTTCATAACTTCACCTGTATTGAAAAATTAAAAAAAGCGGAAAAAATGAAGCGAATAAAAATTAAAAAACAAATAAAAAGTAACTACTGAATTTTATTGATAAATGAACTGTGAAAGTACATTTTCTTAGATAGTTTAGTTAGTTGGAAAAAAATTCAAATATAATAAAATTAAAAAACATTGATATTAACTTTTTTCAACAAACAGTGACAAAAGGAAAAAACTAAAAAGAGAAAAGTTGAAGCAAGGAACATTTGAAAAATATCATTTTTATCCTCTTTACCTAAAAAAAAAAAATTTTTTTTATGATTTATGAAATTCAAATAAATCTTTAATTACATTTCTTTGTGTCATTTCTTCATTCATTAAAGTTCCATTCGTTCTTTTATTTAATTATTTATAAGATGTGATAATTAAGTTTGAAACTATGAAAGAATATATTTTAAATTAAGGCCAGTCCAAGCTAAACATTTAATTTCATTTTCCACTCGTTAAAAATGTGCTAATGTACTTACCTTTAAATGTTTCTCAAAATAATAATCCATTTCAGCGAACAAACCTTACAGGTGCATTGTCACAGTTAATGAAAGAATGCTTGAGTGAAACGACTATGATAAGTTTAATATGTTAGACTAAACTTGTCATTTTAAAATTATACGAACATAAATTTGATTAATTCTTGGGAAGAAGACATAGCATGATTCATTTGTCTAACAGCTATAGCAAATTTAACCAAAGATTAAACTAATAATTGTCCTTTGAGCATTCGAATTTTGCTCAAATCTATTTTTAGCTATTTTGCATAGCTTTTCATAATTTAAAGTTTAATCTTATGCAAGCATCATCAGAATCGTCTAGAATGTATTTAAATTTGAAAGATATTTATCAGCGCTTCATTACTTCATGATTTATCTATCTATATCGATATATATATATTGAAAAAAATAAAATTCCATTTAAAATTCTGTGGAAAAAAAAAAGCCTAATGCTTTGTTGAGGCGCAGATTAGATATGACAACAATTTGCCATCCTCATACATTTTTAATCATCCAAGTATTTTAAGCTGACATTATCAATAAAAGAGAATGCTAGTTAATTTGTTGATTTTCAAAATTTATTGACTTCTCATATTCATACGTCATTTACGTCATGCAATTCACAATTTAAATCTTTTTTTAGATATTTTCATGAAAAAAAGAAGACGAAAAAAAAAATCATTTAATAAGTTCTTTCTTTTTTACAACAAATAATTAAAAATGCAATTATAAGAAAGAGAAAGAAAGTTAAAATTATAGCACAATTTAAATATAAGATAAAAAAATTCCTCAGTGAGAAAGAAAAGAAAAGAAAAAAAAAAAAAACGCGAAGAGTTAATTAGTTCTATTTCCCCTTTCTTCTCTTTATCTCTTTTTTTATCCCTCAAAGCAATACTTTGAATGCTAATGATTGAATTTTTCTTTCCACTTTTAAACTATAATATGCCTAAAGGTATTCTTATTATTCTTAAATAGCAGTTGAAATTGAATGTTCAATTTAAATCTTTTCTTTAGTAAAAATTACAGAAATAAGAAATTATGAGTTTGAAAAATGAGAAAGAAAATGCTTAAACTAATTTGCATATACTTCTTATATTCTTGAATTATTAAAAGAAAAAAAGAATTCAGTATTATAAAATTAAATAGATGAAAGTAAAAATTATAATGAAATTAATTATTCAACTCAGTTATTCAATTCATTCGATTTTATGCCACTATCATATCGCAATCAATCAAAATGTTTCAGTGCTTTTTGAGTTTCGACTTTTTTTTTTCAGGAAGCTCTCAAGATGTTTCAAAACTTTTATTGATTATCAACTTTTCTTGTTGGCATAAAATCATCCAAATCAGATTGAATTCAATTTTAGAAGAAAAAGCAAACAGATAAACTGTGCTTTTGTTCAAACTTGACTCATCGTTTTTTCTTCTGCTTTTTCTTTTCTTACTCTTTTTTTAAGTGAATTTAAAAAGTTCGAAACAAATTTTTTTTTGTTTCATTTTTCTTCAAATGTGTAAGCAATGATATGCCCACTTATTACGTATGTAAGATTAAGTGTTGCAGAACATTTGCTGTTATATTTAGCTGTATTTTGGTGTGATATTGGGGTAGGTCGAGAATGCACGTGAAACTCGGGTTGAGAGGAAAATTTACGCAATCTACGTTATTGATATGTGAGAGTAGGGAAGGTCGAGAGTGCACGTGAAACCCGGGTTGAGAGGAAAATTTACGCAATCTACGCTATTAATATGTGAGAGTAGGGAAGGTCGAGAGTGCACGTGAAACCCGGGTTGAGAGGAAAATTTACGCAATCTACGCTATTAATATGTGAGAGTGGGGTAGGTCGAGAATGCACGTGAAACTCGGGTTGAGAGGAAAATTTACGCAATCTACGTTATTAATATGTGAGAGTGGGGTAGGTCGAGAATGCACGTGAAACTCGGGTTGAGAGGAAAATTTACGCAATCTACGTTATTGATATGTGAGAGTAGGGAAGGTCGAGAATGCACGTGAAACTCGGGTTGAGAGGAAAATTTACGCAATCTACGTTATTAATATGTGAGAGTGGGGTAGGTCGAGAATGCACGTGAAACTCGGGTTGAGAGGAAAATTTACGCAATCTACGTTATTGATATGTGAGAGTAGGGAAGGTCGAGAGTGCACGTGAAACCCGGGTTGAGAGGAAAATTTACGCAATCTACGCTATTAATATGTGAGAGTAGGGAAGGTCGAGAGTGCACGTGAAACCCAGGTTGAGAGGAAAATTTACGCAATCTACGCTATTAATATGTGAGAGTAGGGAAGATCGAGAGTGCACGTGAAACCCGGGTTGAGAGGAAAATTCACGCAATCTACGCTTTCTCCTAATGTTTGGATGCAATAGCAAATTAGACCATATGGTTTTTGCTTGTTGCTTTCGAATTATCATTCATTCTTTAATTAGCTATAGCAATATGTGCTAATTAATAATACTAATTCATTTTTTATCAATTTATGAAGGTATATAAGTATGCCTAGTTGCCTTAGAAATGCTTGAATGTTTATTAATTATTTTCAATGTTTATTTGAATTTCACAGAGTTTTGTTTTTGAGATTCGTTCAAATAACATGAAGTTTTCTTGTTTTATATTCATTGTAAATATTTTTGTTTCTAAAAAAATTGATTTAAGCTTAATTAATTGAAATGTGTGATTGCTGTGATTTGTGTTAGTCAATGTTGATTGTGAGAAAATTAGGATTTCCAGAAAAAAACATGATTATTTTCAATACAATTGATGAATTTTAATGCTTTAAAAAAAATACTCCGTGTCATTAATTAAATTAGCTTGCACAGGAAGTTGAGAGTTTGAAAATTCTGCGTAAAATTCCTTACTTTTAGTTAAACATTATTCCAGAATTTATTTTACTGATATAATAAATGAATGTTATATGTGCAATAGTCGAAAGAGACAAATTCCAATAATCAAAGGGCCTAGGAAAAGACAATGGAAATTGTTGGACAAAGAATAGCTTTCAAGGGCCAGAGCCTAGGCCACAAAATCTCTGCATTAAGCAATGTTAATGGAAATTTCATATTTCTTAGCATATAATATTTGGCAGTGATAACTAATATTATTATTTTAATAGCATCGAACTCTTCTCAACATATTTACAACTACTTTCAGGCATTTCAGAATCATTCTTTGATATAAATTTGAATTCGATTAAAAATTGGAAAATTTTCAATTCCTAATGATGTCATCCACGAAGTTGTCATTTCTCATCATCGATGCATTTTAGCCAGCCAAAAATGAAGCTTAAATGAAAATATGTGGTAAATGAAGAATAGATAAATGATCTCATAAACTCATTAATTATTGAATATGTAAATATTACTTGGAAGGAGTAGTAATGAAATACGAAATTTGAATTATTTATTCATTAATTTGATCATTCGATAACGCATTTCAAAATGCATTGACTATTCTTGGGCAAAATTTTCAATTAAAAATTATTTTTCTTAATTATTTTTATTTTATTTTTGCAACTTCACTTTGATTGTATAATATGAAAATCTTGTAATTAACAATTTTGAAAAAGTATTTTTCAAAAATATCCAATTTAAAAGGTAACTGGTATATCTGTTAGCATCTGTGGAAATGTCAGTTGTGCTTTTCCTAGTATTATATAACATTTAGAAAAGAAGTAAAATGCTTAAAGATTGTCATATCGATTAGTTTCGAATTTTTGAAAGTTATAAATTCGTTGATTTGCAACTTTCTAATATTATTCATATTCTTATTACATATAGTACTAGTTGAAATTCTAAAAATTTTTATCATTTTTCTTAGTCGTAATGGAAGCGAAAAATATGGAATTTAAATTTTTGCACAATTAATAATTCTCTATGATGTCATTTTTAAAATTTAACGAAAATTTTCGAGACTTTGACGAATTAATAAGCTCTATTTTGCGAAGTTTTTCTCTTTTAACATCTCTTCTTCTCTCTCTCTCTCCTTCTCTCTCTCTCTTTTTAATATAATTTAATATTACATTTTCATTCACATAACAAAACAGCCAATAAATTTGAAATATACTTAGAAATAGCAGAAATTACCCGGAAAATGTCCTCGTTTATCTCATCCTTCAAATCATTCAATCATTTCTTTTTTTTTTCCTATTCTTTCTTAAGTCAATTTCTTGATTAATTGGGAGGATACAATGGTCGTTGAAATAATTTTAAAATTTTATTTTTTAAAAAATTCATCCATGATTTTACAAGGATCAGAAAGGAAAGACTGAAAATATAAAGGAAAAAAAATTTTAAGAAATCAATTGTGTTAGCACTAAAAAAAATTTTTAAAAAAAAAAAAAAAGTTTCAAATTAATGTTTTTAGCAAAATTCGGCTAATATCTTCTCAAAAAAGAATTTGATAGTTATTAAAATTAAGAAGAAATTGTCGAATGATATCATATCGTCTTTGTTAAATATAAATTATTCAGCACATTTTAAATTATTTTCAAATTAAATTTGAAAAATTCTTCATTTTCTTTCCATATTTATCTAAAAAAAAAATTATCTAATAATACTTTTTCTCCTTCTCCCTCTTTCCCTCTCTCTTTCTATCTCTGCTGTGAATTTGTTTAATCTCTCTTTTATGTGTAAATGTATGTGTGTGTGTGTGTGTGTGTATGTGTACTGTTGAGGCACACACAACTGTAAGTTTAATTTATTCATTAATTTAAATGTTTGTTAATTAGAAGTTATCAGAGAAATGATAAGTCGTAACTCTGTACTTTTTTTCTCTGTTTAAATTTGATATTAAAAAGTTGCTAAATGATAAGGAAGGCACTACTGGTAGTAGTAGTTGTAATCTAACTAAGCTTAAGTTAAATTCTTAATTGGTTTATGTTCAAAGCTAGTGAAATAATCAAGATTTGTTGGAATAGAATGAGAATAAGTGAAACAAAAAAAGTGAATATGAATAGGAAATTTTTTAATGAAACGATGAGATCGATCCGTTTTCGTTTTTTTCATTTTTCTACTAAATCTTCCGTTCATTCCATTTTTTTTTCCATTCATCTAAAGTTTTCTATTCTTTTAAATTATTGCTCTTTTTTTTTTGAGATGAAAAAAAAAAAGCATTGCTATAATTATATAATAAAAAATGAATTTTAAAGTTGATTTTATTGCTCATTTGATGATATCAGTGTGATAGTGATAATTATTTGCGATAAAAAGCGATAAGAAGTTAGATTTAATTATATTTTTAGCATGTCTGTGCTAAATTTATTTTATGACTATGTGATAGCTTGAAAGCTATTTGTCTATTTCAAAGTTAGCTTCAGATTTAGTCACTTAAATTGCTTCTTTCTATCCATTCTTATTCTCAAAACTGTGATATTTGCAAAAATTAACGAAAAAAAAAAATCCTTAGGGATAATTTAAATATTTACAGCAAAATGTGAAAAAGAGTGGAAGAGAGTCTAAAAGTTGCATCAATTTTAAAATATGAAATTTAAAAATTTCCCACCAAAGTTTGTTATATTAATGTAAGAAAGAAAAAAAAATTGCTTTCCAGCTACTTTTCATTATCGATTATCGTTGGAGTATTGAAATTTGGAGAATTTATTTTTAATTTTGTTGAAATGTTTTGCCTAAAAATTGTCACAATTATCATAAAATTTGTGCCGAGAGGAGAAGATGCAACAAAGATCATAGTGGGAATTTCTTTTCCTCAAACATATATTGCTAAAGTATTAACTCTCATTGAAATAATATTTTATAAATTTAGAATGAATTGGTCATCAATGAAAATATACTTAGAACTTATTCCTATTTCTCTTACTGCTAACAACTCTGCCATATTTTTCATTTGCTTTTCGATGAAAATATCCGTTATAGTTACTTAATTTCTGAATTTTCATCATTGTGTACGTTTAGTATAAATTTCGAAGAGCAAACATGAATCAATCGCTTGGCGTTTTTGTCCAATTTGTAATCTCATTTATTCGGATTAAACAATGCCTTCAGATCGTGTATAGCAGTTGGGCAATTTTGATGATCGACATGATGAATCTCTCCATCGTTAGTTTCTTCTTTTTCTTTGATTATTTTTAGAATTTTTTCAAAAATTTTGAAAAACAAAAAATCTTCCTAAGTTCTTAAATTTAACGAAATTACGAAAAAATTTGTTAATAACGAGACTGGCAATAAATTTTTTAATTAATTCGAATAATTAAGACCGTTTAGTAAGAACATCTATCATCTTCTTAAAGCAATTAGCTCACTTCTGATTTGAAAATTTGTATGACATGAGAGAAGATTTTGCACTCCTAAGACAAAAAGCATATAGAAAAATTTTTTCATCTAATTTGTTACAAATAAACTTTATTAAATTTAAATTTGACTTCCTGATGAATGCTATTTAAGTTTAAATTTGAAACAAAAAGGAAATATAAAATGAGGCATATTTGAATTGGTGTAAAAATTGCTGAATTCATTAAAATTAATAGTTGTCATTTAATCATTAAATAGCTTTCTAAGTCTAATTTGGTCTAATTTTTATTCCCATAAGCTTTTTACTAATGCGCCTTTGTGCCAGCTTGTAATCACACTTTCTAGCATAATCACATTTCATTTCTTTTTTTCTCTTCTTCTTTTTTTTTTTTTGCTGAAAGATTTCTGCAATTTTTATTTTGTACAAATTTTTTTGTTAGCATCGACAGTATGTATAGACATGTTTACATAAACAACAAGAAAAGATGAACTGACGTTAGAGCGACGCAGTAATTTACTTTTAAATGATTAATTTCTTCTTTTCATTCTTTTGCTTCTTTTCTTCATACTAAATGCTATCTCGTAAACGCTCAAAATATCTTACTTATATGCATTATAATATTGCATAATTAAAAAAAATCCTTTCACTGCTTTCATTTATTCTTTGCATGCAATAATAATTTAATAATAGTTTAATACAATTTAATAAAATAATAATAAATAATATAGCAGATTGTAATAATAGTGATAATAATAATGATAATAATAACAATAATAATAATAATAATATAAATAATAATAAGAAGAAGTAGATAGTAAATGCTAATTTAAAAATGGCAAATTTCCAGTGAAATGCATATGAAACAAATAAAAAGTTTGGACGTTAATGTAAATACGAGAAATTATTATTATTATTATTATTATTATTATTATTAATATTAATACTACTATTATTATTTATTATGGCAATAAATAATAAATGGCAATTTACAGTTCGAAAGTGTTATTTTAAACATAATAACAATAATTTAAAATTCCAAAGTGGAAATGAAAACTTAAAGTTCTAGTAATAATTTGAAGTTTCGAAGTATCACGATATTCGATACTTAAGTATATTTTCTTCTTATTTTGGTAAACTTACTCTAAAATAAGTCTAACTTTAAATTTGCTACATTTTCAAAAGCTAAAAGTTTGCTAAAGAGAATCGTATGATATTTGAAATTCATCAATAATGATAATAATAATTAAATTAACATTGCACATAAACATATATTTATGTACATAGTTGATTATTTTGCTATATATCATTTTTTCATTGGCTAATTACAAGCAATTATAAAGCCAAATGCATTTTAACGCTTATTTTTCTTTTCCTTTAAAAAAAAAAAAAAAAGAAAACTTATTTTTCTGAGTGCATTAGGCGAGAGAATTGCTAATTTTAAATAAACGGAAATAGAGAAATGTTTTGGTTGGAGTTGTTTTGGATGGCTAAATGAAATTATATACGCTTCTTTTTTCTTTCGATCGATCATATCTCTGAAAAAGGAAACAGATCTTTCGAATGGACATTAACATCTAAGCTTTTTAGTTGTTTATTATATATTTTACTGGAAACTTATTATTTCAGTCGATTAAATTTCTAAAATCTCTTCCATTTTAAATTAACATTTTTTTTCCGACCTTAAAACAAAATTTCTAAATTAATGTTCTTTTCCAATATTATTTCATTAAAAAATGTTGTCATATGAAATGAGGAAAAAAGCATTCTGTCACTTAATGTCATCATAATATATTTTACATTTTCATTATTGAAATTTCATTGTAAAACGTTAACAAAATTGAAAAAAATGATGAAAAAATTATTAAATTTCAGAAACAAAAATTATTCTCACAAACACTTAAACTACCTCAAAAAAAGAAAAATTTTTTTTTTTTTCATTGTAAAATTATATATTTTAGTGAAAATTTTATTATAAAATTTGAAATGTTTGGAAAATTCTCAATTTACTGTCTATTATTTTATATTAATTGTAGATTTTTAAGTTTGCAAATTGAAATACATATATTTTACACATTATATGTAATCCATTTTGCTTTCATTTTGCTTCTTTTTTACAACATACTTTTTTTTTTTGTTTTGAAATTTTCGAACAAATTCGTAAAGTTTAAGAAATTTATGAAAGTCAATGTTTAATTTTTTAAGAAAGGAGCCTTACAAACTTTTTCATCCCTTTTCCGCTATTTGCGCTGAGTGATTAGTGACGTCATATTTGTTGATGCATCTTTCATCTTCATCTTCAGGACGTAAAATAAGCACATTAGCACCATGAAAGTAGAAATTTTAAACGAAAGATGAATGGCCTAAAAGAAAGGCCTAGTTAAGAAACTGGTCTTGGAAGCCTAGACATTGGCAGGTCTAACTTCTTTCATCCTACTGAATAATGCAACAAATTTACATATGCTTCATATTTTTGCAAACCACAACTGAAATACTAATTTTTAAGTCAGAAGCTATTGCTTAGCTAAAATAATTATTTGATGAATATTATAAGTTCAAAGTAGTAGAATAATTAATTATATTATAAGTTCAAAGTAGTAGAATAATTAAATTAATATTGTAATCATAATTATATTATAACATAAATGTTGAAAAATTTCCGGATTTCCGCATATATCTAATCTGAACCGTATATTAAAGAATGAAGAACCGGATAACGTTAACAAATTATCCTGATGCATTATTAATATCCGGCATTGCATCTGCAATTGTTACCAATGATTATAATTACAGATAGCTATTATCATTTCAATACAAAAGGAAAAACTCACTATCTTAAAAAAAATTTCATCAAAATTTTTCATTAGCAATTTAATTGATGATAAGCATGAACCATTATTTTGATAGTATAATCACAAATAATTTTATCAAATAAGCTCTCTTTCTAATCTTTTACAAGCATGGCCAATAATGATTTCAAAATTAAATTGTTTATAAATCAGCGATTTTGTCTGAGATCAATAAATTTTCTTTTATTTTAGCCTGGCATTTTATTATGCATTTATTCATTCATTTACATTTATTCCATACATATTAGCTAATTTAATGAGACCAATAATTCTTATAGCACCAAATTTCAATTTCTTGAATTCAATTATTTGTATTTGTCTACTTGTCATTTGCATTATTTATTTACTTGTTTACTTGACATGGTTAATAATAATAATTTGAGAACTATTTTAATTTCATTAGAACTAGGTAATTAAACATTAGGTTTTCACCTACAGTTTTTTTTTCTGATACTACTAGCTCGTGTGCTTTGTGAACTAATATTTCATCTGCATAATTTTTACAACACCTGCTTATAACTCTTAAAAGTTATTATAAGATATTTTCATACACTTCGACAAATCTATTAATTTTCAAACTTCTTTTCAATTTCAAAAAAAAAGAAAAGAAAGAAATAATCAGATTTAGAATTAGAATTGAATGATAATATAAGTTGTCATCCAAATTCCTTTAATCATTTTTTTTCTCAATGTTGATTGGATTTGTTAAATTTTCTTTTCCAACATTAGCCATCCTAATTAATTCAACTGACTCGTCTTTTTTCAATTTATTTGAAAAAAATTTGTCAAATCAGCAAGAAAATTGTTAGCTAATTTTTCTCAAACAAAAAGTTCAAGTATTAAAAAGATTTTGCTTAGAGGAAAATTGAATTATGAATGTACATATGATTTTAATGTTTGTATTAACTTCAAAACGAATTTAATTATTCGTTGCGAGTAAAATTTCATAATTATTAAATTGCTAACATTTTCATTTTATTACAAATCATATAATGTATACAACTAATAGAGTTTCCGTCATCTTTACACGTTATTAACGCTACAGTTTCGAAAAACTTTTCATATTGCAAAAATTTAATTAAAAGTATATTTCTATGTTTAATAAAACTTCATGAAATAAATGTTAAAGTAAACACGTATTTAAACATAAACAATGAATGAATGTATCATCAAAATGAAATAATAATGTTGAGTTTTCAGTGCTGTCGTAGAGCATTTTAAAAAATTGAAATGAAACTGAAAAGCATTCTTACAGCAAATTCAGGCTATAAAATCATAAACGTAAAGAAATCAATGATAATTACATCAGTACATTAATTAAACAAATTTACTTAAAGGTTACAATTTTCTGAGTTTTTAAAGAAACTCAAAAAATTCTTTTGAAAGCTTTACTTATACATATTTCTGTTTATTAATATGATAGTGTCACAATGTCATTGTAAGATAAATTGAAAAGTTAAAAATTCTCGTACGATTAATGTCAACGATCCATCACTATGAATTGCTTTGATTAATTCTATTCAATTAAATTTATTCGATCTTAATTTATTTGTTCCATTTATTCAATGAAAAAAAAAAGCGAATAGTTCGTTATCATTGATAAAATCAGAAAAGCAAAAGAAAAAGCATTTTTTTTTTTTTGTTTTATTTTCAAAAATAATCTGTGAATAGTTTTGCATTTCTTAAAGAAAAAATCCACCTGGAAAAACAAATAAAAAAAAAAATGAAAGAACGAAAAGATTCATTTCAATGGAATATTATAAGAACCTCTCAACCACAGATTAAATAATTTTATAGAACATTTTCAATTTCGAGCAATCACTTTATATAATTTCATCGAGAATGAGCATAACTTTCAACTCCAATATCATCGCAGGTATTTCCATAAATCCATTTATCTATTTCCAACGTTTTCAGGCAGTCAGTTATTTCCATAAATTCATTTACCGAGTTTATTAATTGTCTTACACTTACATTAATGTTTCACATTTTTCTGAATTTCAAATTTATTGTTGATTTAAATTAGATTTGAAATACCAAATTGGGGTTAATATTTTAAATTCCCTTTGTTATGGCATAGAAATTATTTATTGATTGTAGGAATATATATATGACAATGACAAGTATGAAATGTCCAAATTTATAGACTGTACAAAAAATTTTTTTGAGTATTTCAAAAGTTGCTCCTTCCCACTGATTTTTTGTTCTTTTTTCTTTTCTTTTTTTTCTTTTAGTCAGCTTCTTTTAAAAAATATTCTTTTTTCTTTTAGTCAGCTTAAAAATGTACAAAATTTTTTCCAAAAAGTTTAGATCGTTTATGAACTAAACGGGAAAAATGAGATGAAATACTTTTACGGAATATTTTAAAATCACATATGAATTTAATTAAGAATATATTTTGATTTGAATTATCTTCCTTCTAGATCAGTGATTCATTACTCTGCATAAATATATATGTATGTACACACACACACATACACACACACACACACACACATACACACACACATGGATGTTGTGACAATTATCATCATTATCGATGTCCCCTCTTTCTTGTGTGGAATGAGGTCAGTTTTTCGTGAGTTTATATAAATTTAGCAGTGACATATAAATCGCTTTCTCCTTTCTCTCTCTCTCTCTCTCTCTTTCTCCTCTTCTTTCATTTCTTCATCTCTTTCTTTCTCTAATTTTCATTACTATTTTGACGACTGTTTGTGAGTTTCCCTGAAATGTCACCAATCATCAATTCAGTGACCTCTAATTCTAGCTGGTTAAATTTATGATAGAGAAATATTGGGACACTGTTGAAATCCGAAATACTCCAATTTTAGTTCATCAACAATTGAAATTTCTTTCTCGCTTTCTTTCTTTTCCCCTTCCTTTCTCCCTTTCTCTCTTTCTTCTCTTTATCTGACAACAAAAACAAGAATGGATTTTATAATGAGTGATGTCTTTAAAATTTAAATTCATCATGCGAAGGAAATTTCATCCATCATTGTTGGAATGGTCAAAATTCCCCTTTTCGTCATTTAATTTTTTTTTTTTCATTTCAATATTCTGTACGCAAAATGCAGAAATCATAAATTGATCATTTGATGATTGTGGCCATTGTCCGAATTTTAATCCTTCCTGTTTTTCCGCCAATCTAAAATTTTCCTTTCCTCTGTGCTACCATTTTCCCTTGCAAAATCATTGTATTTCTAAAGTCCATATGCATATATTTTAAATTAAAAGATTTTTAGGATGCAAAACTTATATAATTCTTGTTAAATACTCATTTAAAAATATATAATTTGATTTTCTGTCATAAGTACACTTTTGGTTGACCTCTGACATTTACTTTACTATTACTTTCTATCGTTTGATGATACTTTTAGAATGAATATCATTTGTTATATATGCAATCAATGTGTGAAACAACGTTTTCATTTTTCTTCCTTCAAAATAATTTTTCACAGATTTATTGATGCATTTTTGCAAAAACAAAAAGAAACTTTTTTTTTCTTGTTTTTGTATTTATATGGGAAATTTGGAATTTTAAATTTCATTTTGACAAGAATTATAAGGTTATCGTCATACTTTCTTGTTCCTACTAATGTTTTCAGATTAAAGAAGAGAATTTGTCTTTTTTTTTTATCTCTAAACGTCATAGATTTTACTTATTCCTCAAACACTCAAACATCGTATTGTGTGAATTCATCCTTTTCACAAATTTAAATTTCATGAACGACAAAACTCAAGGATCGTAAAATAAAGGTGTGATTAAAATAAAATTCTGATTACACCAATGCACTATTCTGTTTAATTAGTTAACAACTTTTTATTTAAAACGTAGAGTGTTTAAAATTGTCTTTCTATTGGACACAATATATCAGTAACGACAAGATTATCATGACTTTATAGTTCTTATCAAAAATTTTTTCAATATATCATCAGTAGATTGAAAAAAAAACTTTTTAAAAGAAATCTTCAAGTGCAGTTAATTCGCATCATAATCGCATTTTAGCATTAAATAGTTTAGCTGGTGATATCAGCAACTTTTGTTAGCTTTATCACTCATCACTCCTTATCTATTTAATGAGTAATTTGGTCTAGTTAACTTTAAAAACTTTTATCATTCTGACTTTTATCATTTTATCTTTCACATAAAATCTAACCAGTATTTTCTAATTGACCGTTTGCTTTATCTTATCTCACCTTATCTTACTTGCAAGATAATTGATTCTTATTTGAAGACATTACAAAAAAATTTTTCAAGACGTCCTGCTGTTTGAGAAAATTTTGATTAATGTGCCTAACCTTCAGGAATAAATTTCCTGAGGAGGTTATAGTTGAACTGCTTGCACATAAATTGATCAGAGCTATCAGTGATATCTGAAATGTATGCTCGATCTTAACAAATTTTAATTTCCAATAGACATCTGATATAAATTTTAACTTGCAAATTAACGCTTTTAGCTGATAAGGTAATTTTCAATTCTGGTATCATAAATTCTACATGAATTTTATTGTCGTTATTTTCCACCCAAATTTCTTTATTTTTATATCAAACTTTCTAGACTTATCAATAATGCATATTTCTTGGAATTAAAAAAGAAAAAAAAATCCCACTGTGATAAGTTATAGTTTGATACGATGACATATACATTTTATCAAAATAAGCTAATTGCAGTAACACAAAATTATTCACTAAGTTATTCTTATTTCATAGTAGCAAACATTTCTAATGCATGTTGTTGTTGTTATTGATGATAATTATGATAATTATGATAATAATTATTCAATCAATTCTCTTTACTTTTCATTTAACTTACTTATTTGATGATTTAATTACTTCATAATTCTGACATTTAATCATCATGTATGCATGCTTCGTATTCGTCGACGACATTTGTTATCGTAATTATCTTGCATTCTTGCTTTCATATCAATCATCACCTAAAAGCATGACTCTAAACTTAGTCGAATTTCAATCCATGCATAATTCATCTCTGAATGATTATTTCTGGTGCTTTTATTTTCAGAAGCATTATTCGTCCGATGTAAGAAATTCGAAAATATCTATTGAATTTATTTACATCATTGTCACTTAGTATTACTTTTATTATTGTTATTATTATTATTATTTTTTATTCCTATAACTATGAAAATTTTATCGTTTAGAATGAAATGAAAGTAATGAGTAATATGAAAAAATAAATTAACTAATTTATTTATGACAATGCCTGAATGATTATTTTTGGTGTTTTTATTTTCAAATCTTTTTTCGTTATATACGGTAGTATAATCCTCGGTATAAAAAAAAATGAATTGAACTCAAATTATCCAGTTTGTTTTTCCACACTCCATTTTATAATAATCTTGCAATAACTCCTATTTCAAGTGAAGTCTTTCAAATTTTTTTTAATAACTTTTAAATCTTTTAATGTAAAAGAAGTCTTCACATCATCATTTAGTAGTAGCACTATTAATCATCGAGAAGAATAAAATGAATTGAATTTTCTTTTTCATGGAAAAAAAGAAAAGTAAGTAGATAGATATTTACTTTGTTATTATGTTAATACCTTTTACGTTGTTTGTTATCAAATCGCCTTCCAATTCATTCATTTAACCTTTTCATTCATTCAAATAATTCGAGAAATAGAACTTCAGAAATCCATGAAACTTTAATTTGCTCTGATGATGCAAAATTATGGGTTCTGTGTGAATAAGCTTTTCCAATACACTCCAGACAAATTACAGCTTATAAAATAACACATGATATTGGATAAAACATACAAGAAATATGCATACTCTTTCCATTTCATCCTTGATAATGAGAATGACTACTGGGTAGAGGGATAATTATGATAAGTTACTGATGACAAACGCTTTCCTCTTCGTTATCCTTATCATTGCTATCAATGCGTTATTATTGTTGATAACTCTTTCTATAATTATACTACTTTCTTATCCAACAATTATCTTCATTATCATCATTACATGTATCACTTTTACCTATAATCAGTATTTCACACTGTGTTAGCTAACAGAGAAAGCTAAAATACTGAAATACAAAGCCTAGAGAGAAGGTATTACGGTAATGATCAGAAATTCCAAAGACTACGTATTTCAGAAGTCCGATAAAAATTGAGGTGCTTTACATCTCTGATCTCAACAAAATGCACCTATTCTCTCTCTCTCTCTCTCCTTCTCTCTTTGATTAATGTACTATCCACATTCATAATTTGTATCAAATAATTTATATTGCAAATATGAATTCTAATGCTATTGTTCACTTTTTCTTTTGTTAAGGACTTTTTTTAAGGACTAATGCTAAGAGAATGAAAGAACAAAAAGAGAAAAAAAGCTGAACAAGCCTATTTGAAAAGAAATATGGGAATAACTATGAAGCATTACTAGGCCTATTCTGTCAAAAGCTGTTCATATTTTTTCCTCCTTGATATTCACAATTCATGAATGACTTCAAATTTCATTTCGTTTGACACAGTTAAACTCTATGAACTAGCTAAATATTAGCAAGATTAATTAAGTCTAATTGATGAGAAGATCTAATTGATGAAGAGAAGAAGGAAGAATGAAACAAGAGCATCTGATAGACTTACTCATAAATTTAGAGATAGTATTTTATCATATAAACATTATCATCAATTTATCAATTGAGGCTAATATACTTGTTTGCACTTCTTACTTGACTCCTTTTTTTTTTATACTGTCTGTCTGTGTCTGTTTTGTTAATTATTTTTTGGTTTTGTCTTTGATCGTTATTTTAACACTTCTTTTTTACGATATCGAGAACAGTCTAATCCCTTGCTTTATCATTATCATTTAATATATCCTTAATCAGTATAGTAATCGTATAGTTAACGTGAATGACGTGAGAAGAAGACTTACGGTGATAAAATCAAATACCTTTTTGGGAGCGCACGCAATAAACAAACCAATCAACATTAGTAATACTACCCTCACTTGTTACCACAATAAAATGATGTCGTGATTGTTTAACCGTCGTCTGTACCCGTCGAATCCGAACAATTTGCCTGTTAAAATTCACGTACGACGTACGGTGGGAATATGCTAGGTGTTGGCAAATAGTTGGGAGGGAATGGGATTTTTTTTAATTTTCCTAATGTAACTTTGTAATATGTTATTCATTAGTAATGGATGAATATTTTTAAAATGATAGACACTTTCACGTAAATATTCCTCGTTCCCTTTTCCTCTCTCTCTCTCTCTCTCCATAATTCACGAAAGTAAGCACACATTGACAGGGTTGATTAAATTAAATCGAAGTATTTGTATATTAAATCGATTATCATCATCAGTTGAACATTAAAATAAGAATAAAATACACAGATGTTACACATTAATATTATATGTATTTAACAAGAATTTGCATAATTTTCATTTGTCAGTAATTTTCATATTTTTTCTGCATTCAGTGCCATATTAAGTATTGAAATTGTTTGGTCTTTTTTATCTGTGAAAGCATTTAGCAGTTTGTCTTTAAACATGTTAATAATAAATCAAGGATTTTGTCGTTTTATTCATCGCTGTTTTATTCAGTGGAGAATTTATCTCCATTATTTATGTTGTCTGTTGCACTGTCATTCCGTTTCATTTACATTGAAATTTAAATTTAACCAATCAATTTTCAGGTATTTCGAACAAGCGAGGTTAGCGGTAACTTATTACTCGAAAAAAGCATTTAATTGGTCATTGTCTGTTTTTATTTTGTATTGAATGGTTGTCGTATCATTCGTTGATTTGGATATTGTCAACGGATTTCACACCGACGACTGTTTTACTGTTTCCGTTAACTGATTTAGTTAATACTGAATTAAAGAGAAGGATATTATATTAAAGCAAACACTTCGTTATAAGTACACTAGCTCTCTTACTGTTAAAAGTGTGGAAAGGCAGAAGTAGTAACTGTTGCGAGCAGTGAAGAGATCGTATCGAAATATCGGAATACAAGTGGAGGAAACGGAAGAAGTGATAATAATAACATACCGCGAAGAAGCGGAGGAGAGCGGTATGACTGTGGCCACATTAGGTTACACGATGGTCATTTGTGGCAATAGTGACGATCCACAACATAGGTATCGGGGACGGATCGAAAAGTTAGTTCTGTTTATCTTACTACAATTTATCAACAGTTAATTATATAAATACATAGTGATTTTACTTTGAGTAATTTACTAGAAAGTTGTCAATGCATTGTCAATGCAAGTTGATGAGCTATCAAAAGAATTTTGACTTATTTACCAGTTGTCCCCAGAGTAATCATGATAAGGAAGAATTGGTGCACTGGGCTTGGTATGAGCGTTTTAACTTCGTTTCTTAAACTGAGCCATTCTTTTCATTATTCAAAAGAATAAGGACGACCATACTATTCACTCCGAGGAGTCACAGTTTGATTTCATTCCAGTTTTCTTCTACTTTTTCTATGAAAAAAAAAGATGAAATGGAAATTAAATTTTAAACGACCAAAAGTTTTAAATTGTTACTATTTTTCATCTATAATATTCATGGTTGAAATGATTAAAAGGTTATTTTATTCATATTTCAGGGGTACTAAAGGTTCGAAAAGAATTGCTTAGATTTTTGATAACCAATAGCTTATGTTTGAAATAATTAATATCATTTGCTCATCATCATTATTTTGTACTTGTTTTTATAAATCCGAAAATTACTCAGTTATTTTCCTAATTTACGATATTTTTGCACGGAGGAGGTTTCATTGCTTCAGTGTCTTCGAATTATTGCAGGGTCAAATTTGGAGTCCCAATTGAGGAAGCCTTTGCTCACGATATACCCGCTACTTTATTAGTAAGTAATATTTTTATTTTTACGTTGTGTGTTTCAGGATATATTCAGTGAGCTTGAATTTAATTTGTTTTTATTAATTGGATAGACTTCTTTTAAATACTTCTTTATTATTTACTGAATGTTCTTCTTGCATTTGAATATAAGAAGTTCGATCAATAAGCTGACTACTGTTTGGCAAAAAAATAATATATTCTGACATGAAGAGAAAAGAAAATGAAAAGAAATTGCTGGGCTTCTTTGTATTCTCTCAGTTTATTTTTCACTGTGCGAAGTTTTAGGCTTCTTTTTTATACTTCATCGTTCAGAAGAGGCTTTTGTTGATACAAAGAACAAAAAATTGCCTTGTAAGTCAACTATCATTCAGTGAGTAAACAAAAAACTTTTCAGCTAACTTATTTTTCAGGTATTGCTGTTAAAAGTGCATAAAGATGGTCCTGCTAAAAAGGATATCTGGCGTGCACCGGGTAATCAAGCTCAAGTACGAAAGCTTTCACATATCATGCAACACGGAAGACTTGTAAATATTGCGAATTTCAGTGTTTATACTGCCGCATCTGTTATCAAGGTGATGTGTACATTTTTTTATGAACTGTTAATAAAAGATTCATCGTTTCAATTGGCTCGCATGTTGTTGCTTGATGCTAGTGTTTGTAGTTTGCCAGTATTCATTAGATCATTACAGTTGTCCTTAAATTGGTAGCTCTAATGTCCTTAAGTATAGATTTCTTTGTTCTTTACTTCGCAATATCTTTCTAATTCTTTTGGACTGGAATTTTTAACCTAATAAATTCATTTAAAAGTCGTACGATTCAAATATGGATCTGGATTCAGATATAAGCTATATTTAAGATGCAATTTAATTCTAAGAGCAATACACAAAATATGGCGATTAAATTGCTTGACTAGTTTTTTTTCTCCTTTCCGTAATTCTTAATTTTTTCATTTTAGAAGTTTTTATCGAAATTACCTGGTGGCATATTTGGTGTCGGAAATGAACAGAAACTTTTTGATTTGTATAACATATCATCAGATCTTGAATTGCAGAGACAATCATTTTGTCGGTAAGTTTTAATATTGAATAATTTCTTTGATACAGATTCTCTATCACTTTCCCTAACTGTAAAAAAAAATTCAATTTTTTTACTTACCAGAAAAAGATTGCTACAAAATCAAACCATATTGCTTATAAAGCACATATTTTTCCATTACTAATATTTAACTTTTCTGTTCTTTGTGAGAGTATGATGTCCCTTTTGACTTTATTGAAATTCAGTTATTAAAGTGGGAAAAATTAAGTGAATTGCAATTTCAGAGTATTAAGCAGTTTACCGATTCCATCACAGCACTTACTTGTACTACTTTTTGGCACTTTTTATATGATCTCAGAATCAGCCGATTCATTTGGCTCAAGAATGACAACGGAAGCTCTTGGAATTTCCGTAGCGCCTTCACTTTTCCATTCATGCATTCATGACGGGCAGCGGGTTCGTATGCTTTTTATTTTATGTCGTTGAATTTTACGTCAATTGATTCAATAAAAGCCGTAGTATAGTTTTATATGTTCTGCTATCGTATTGATTGCGTTAAATTTCAAACCTTATATTACATTATTCTTTGGAGTAATTAATCGTTAGAATTTTTTTTCTTTCATAATACTAGGGACGAAGTACTCTACTATCATTGCAAAGTGGAATTCTTGAAAGGTAGACTATGTTATCAGTTTCTTTATCCAGTTTTTATCATTTTCTGTCATCATTTGCTCGTTTTTTTTTCTTTTTTAAGGCAAAGATAGAAGATGTGGTACGATTCAAAATTGCTTCCGAGATTATCTCAAGAATTATTGAAAATTTTGGTTGTACAAATCTATTTCCACAAGAAAGTTACGAATTCTATGCTCGTATAACTGGACGAACACTACGATTTGATGAAAATGATTCACGACTGCGGTTCGTTACACCAGCCAGTAAGTCATCGTTTTACTTTAAAGCTTGAATGTTGTCTGAATGACATTATTTTATTGCTAAGAATGTTTTCTTTTTATCAGCTGTCAGTCCAGTTTGTTTTTCAGTTGGCGAAATTATTTTCTATTTGGTAGTTCAGAAACATTTTGATAATATTCAAGATGGTTAAATCGAATCAAAATATCATTTTCATATTCTTTAGGTCAAAAAAAATTTTTTTTAGTCGGAATTAAATATACCTGCTCTCATGGGCAACTATCGCTAACAGAAGTATTTGCTTAGTTGGGAATAGTTAATTTGATATAGTTTTGTAAATTCTCTGTATAATGCTACTTTGGTATGGGGAGAAGAGAGGTAATGATTGTATCCTATTTGTTTTTTTTTTAGGAATGAGATAAAAAAGGTTCAATAAAATACCTAAAGATAAATTTCTCTGTAATAAAGAAACTTAAATTAAATTGGCCAGATAGATAGCCGAATGCTTCTCGTCGAGAAATTTTGATGGAACATTTAAAGAATATTTCTTTGAAACAATATTAGATTTTCTACATATGCTGCTTTGATGTTAATGTCGCATTGCTTGGTGTGTTGGTATTAGACCAGCACTTTTGGCGCTTGATACTAAGTTCAAAGATTAAATATTTGATGCTAACAAATTTTGTTACACTTAAAATGATTTAACATCTATTAACTATGACATCTTGCTTTTTAGCACGTAATTGTATACTTTTTTTATTAGATTTGAATGGATTGTCGTAAATTGCAGACTAGTTATGCACCATTTCATCTACTTCATAAAAAATCATTTATTTCTCGTAGTATATTTTGCCCAATTCATTCGTAGTCATTGTGATCCTTACTAAGAAGCTAAGAAACTGCACTAACTTGTCTGCACTAACTTAGAAATTTTATTTGGGAATGCTTTTGGGATTTTCTTTTTCTTTTTTTCCGAGATGTCTCTCTTTTAGATAATATACTTTAATTTTCTGAACGTCTTGTATTTTAAGGACGTTTTTTGTCTGGTTCATTTTTTCTTTTAGATGTACACGATTGGCCAGTACCATCGCCCAGTACTTACTCGATTATGGCTGCTCGATGTGCTGGAAGATATTCGATGAGTACCGTTGCAGCGATCGACCACATTAGCTCTAACTGTGGTAGGCACTCCGATCATCAACAAAAATATCTTCAAAATGTTGAAAATATTTCAGTTTGGGCAGCTAATAGAACTGAATGCTTAGGAGGTAAGGGAGAAACAGGGAAAGTTAACAGAAATAATAATGTGAGAACAATGCATCATCCCATTAGAAGGCATTGTATTTCTGTTGATACTGCTGTGGATAATAATGAACTTGAATTCACTCTCTTAACATCTGTCACAAATCTACAATCTCGACAACAAACTAGAGGTTATCCGCACATGGCGGCACCCGATTGTAAACGAACATTTTTCGGAACTGGACCTCAGCATATCACAGTTGCGACGATCGCTGACGATGAGCTGATATGCAAAAACGAGAAACCAGTCTTGAGGACATCAAATAGTGAAATTACCACTGCATTTGGAAATGAACATCAAGCGTGAGTAATACAGAAGTTTCGACAATTTCGGGTGTATAATTGCGCTACTTAAGAAGTTATAATTTTAAAGGGGCTGTGGGCCCTACTTCGGCATTGTCATTTCAATCCACAATAATCATTTCCATCTTTGTTTTCCTCTCTCACTCTTCTCTTTTGCAATTTTAACTTGTGAGTGCAAAAATAACCATGCACGAAGCGGGATAGAATTGTGTTTTGTGACATGTTAGCTTAATTCTAACAGAAATAATTGCTTATTGTTTCAACTGCGTAAAATCTACTGATTGTGGAAGAAGTCTATTTGTTTTTTTAAAATTAAATTTCAGTTCCAGTTTTTCATTTAGAAGAATTGACTAAATTTTCACAACGGTTGGTAAGCAGCGAAATATCAGTCCTTCCCTTCCTTTTTCTAGGTGCTCAAATAATATGCATACAATTTAATGAAATGTGAACGTCGGGACTGCACTGTTCAAGGGCTACTTTATTTTGCTGCTGACGATTATTTCTTATTATTTCTTAGAAAGTAATGACAACGGTTGATCGTTATTTGTTTATTTAGTGTAATAAATAGTAGACTGAATGAGATACTATTTCCATTGCGAATTTCTAGGGAGGACATGTCTTAGGATTTTCATCATGATTATCTTATATATAGTCTAGGATATTTTCTGACTATATTTGTAAACTTCTTCACTTTAGTTTCAATTGATTTAAATCTATTTCTTTATCAAAATTGCTGTATGTAACAATTTCAACTGTCACTTCATTCATTGTGTAACAATCATTCGCTCAAATAAGCTGCATTATACGTTTATGTTTGTGTCTGTTACAACTTATTTCTTGAGTTCGTTTTTCTTTTCCAAGCCATTTGAAAATCTTATGACCTCAGCAAATAACGCTTTTTACATTTTCAAATGTATTTCTAATTAAATTTTCAAGTATTCCTTTATTGGTAATCGATTTTCTTTTTTAACCAATTTCGTTTCTAATTTTGTTATTTATGATCATTGAAGTTCAACAGAAGCATTTTTCGTTTCTTTCATTTTTAATACTCTTTTCGTTACGAACCGCAGTTATTGGTGCAATATTTGTAGTTTTATGTAAGCTACATCAATTCTATGCTTTTTGTGCTGCATATCTTCATGTTGCTTCACTTATGGCTTATAGGAAGAGAGTGTAATTTAGAATCTCCTTGATTACTTCAGTTAAGTTCTCAACCGTAAGTTCTATTTAAGCTTACTTACCGATTCATTTCTTGTCTCCTGTATGCGCTATATCAATTTAAATTCCTCTAACAAATTTCCTGTATTCGTCTTTTTGACGCTTGCAAAATGCATAACCAATACGTATAAATTGTATGTGAAATATATTAGGGGTCTAAAATTTGAAACACTTTTCGGTTGGTAAATAGCGAAATATCAATTCCTTCCCTTCAGTGAACTTATTGCCTTATCCATTATTTTTGACCTTTTGATACTTACATGATAGTGTTTGATTTCATGTGGTGTGGAATTCGTTAACATTAGCGCATAGCAAATAGGTAAGGAATGAATGCTATATACCTCGTCTTTGTTTGTCTTACAAATTTCCTATTTGTGTCTTTCTGCTTTTGAATCACTCAATTACTTTGAAAATACTTAACAGCAAATTTGCATTATTACTACATTGTTTAAGTTACATCCCACGTGAGTTAGCGACGCTATTATATTACACTGTGAAGGACTATATACGCAGATGTGATATATATTCTTATCTAAACCATATCCGATGTTGTTTTCTGCCTATTTGTAAAACTATCTCTTCTCATGCCTGTTTGAGTTTGCTGTTCATGCTTGTAAAACTTTGTAACTGCGATAGTTCAATAATTTTCTGGCAGATGTTTCCTGTGTTTTGATATTTGCACAAGTCCAAAATTTTTACTTATGATTTCTAATTTTCTTTCAATACTGACGAAATGCTGTTCAGGAATGATTATTCTCAACTCGAAAAAGAACCAATCAATAAAACATATCACATAATAGAGTTGTGCAATTTGTACTTGTTTGCTTGTTAATTCATTAATGGAATAGTCTTTGTATTGTGGCAAAGCTTGAAATTAATCTTAGAAGTATACAGTGTGACCTACCTATACGACATAATTGAAAAATTGAAAGTGTCAGCTCGTTCTTCCCTCTTCCCTTTTTCCAGTGTTTGTGTGAATTACAGTAACTGGGAAATGAAATATCTAGGTCTAATTATTGACTGCAGAATAATTTTCTTTTTCTTTTCCGGTTTGCTTACATTGCTTTATTCTTATTTTACTTCAATCGGATAACTATTATGAATGAATGTTTACAAAATAACACTTAGTTTTCTCTTTGGGTAAATAAGTTTGTGAAAGCAAGTGGGTGTTTTAAAAGACAATGAGGGAGCAGAAGTTTTGCAAAATGATTAGGTAAGGAACTCTTGCTCAGCAATGTCATAAGCATGTGGCATGGATGCTGGGCCTTTCCAAGTATCAGGCCGTAAAGAGGACCAAGGGCAAAAGGGAAAGAAGAAGGATTGATCGATTGATCCTAATACTTCAATGAAGTCAAGCTTATTAGGCAGCGAAGACATTGCCTCTTGTATAGTGTAGAAAATTTGTTTATTCATTCTAAGATATATGAAAACTAATTTTAACAGGACTTTAAGACCTTAAGCCTTTACTGGTTTCAAGTCAGTTTGTTCCTCATTACGTCAAAAAGTGTTGAGCTTTGACCTTTGCTAGATATTTATTGCTTCTGTTGCTTTCAAAAGAAAGAAAAAAAAAATGAAGATTAAAAAGAAACTGAAGTTCATTCGTTTTGAAACACAATAATATTTTAAAGTTATACAAATTCATTTCAACTGAAGGAAATACAATAAACTAATAACGTTATTTAATAGTTTTGCCGGAATCGCACAGTCAATCCGATATGGTAATTATGAGTGCTGATGCCATTAATGATAGAAGTGCGATAGACCGGAATTATCGGTGTTATTCGCGTCGACAAACGCAATCAACAAGTCATCACGGACTGACATATAAACGACTAAGCAGCTCAGCTGCAGAGGTATATTTTGTTTTATTTGTCGGTTAAATGCTGAGGGAATTTTGCTTTGGGGAGATGAAATAGTTTTCCAAGACTAGTGATCCTGAAGTTACATGCAGTAGTTGTGTGCTTTAAATTTTTCACGCACAATTTTTTTTGTTAATTCTTTTGATTTAATTTTTAATAGATTTTTCAGTAGAAACTTTTGTTTTTGGAAATATTTAGCATCAATATATAAGATGAAATAGTTTTCCTGAGATTTTAATTTAAATCTCTTAGAATTTGAATTAAATACTGTTGAATTTTTTCATCAATGACCAGAACTCTGATCCCTTCCAGTTGTTGTTTTTACTTATTTGGGAGCAGTTTCTTGTTCTTTAATATTATTTTATGCCAATTAAAGGTTCAACATCCGCATAGTGATGATGATGAAAAATATTCTTTGAATGCAGTTCATGGTAGTGGATTGTTGGAAAGTACTCATTCACTTACCTATCTTGAATGGGTACATGAAAGGCAAACAAGACGTATGCGTACACGGTCCGAGTGGTTAGTGCATTTTTCCATAACTTTGTAACATTTATTAATTACTCAGAAATTAGAATAAAGTGTCATACAGTTTACATATATTAACAATAAGTCGAAAAATCCATTAAAATTCCAATTCTATGGATTAGAATCTGGATAGTTTTTCATATATATATCTTATAGAAGTGGAATTAATTGCTTTGTTTGTTTTTAGGTTTCTTTTGCCTGCATCGTCAGCAAAAGATAGTGGCACATCACAGCTAAGTGCTTCCGAACTTTCCTCTACTAGCATGCTTCAACCGTATTGTCAGTTTGATGACTCAACAATGAGGTCACGTGACAGACGCACGAAAGGCTCAGATAATGCTGATGAATGTCTCATAAATGTTACTCGAAAACTACCTTTGTCGGTAAGTATTATGTATGAATAAAACACATTAAATGAATTTAGTTATTGAGTTCAAAAAAATAAAAACTATTTCCTTTTAATTCTTGCGGAATTTCTAGTTATCACCACAAAAAGATTCAAAAATCTAACAATACAAAAAATTTCGTAACTTTTATAGAAAGCATGCGAAGGAGCAATCACCTCATCTTCAATTAATGTATCTGGAGAACTTCCTGCAGCAACACAGCCAGCAATGTCTCCAACATCTCGGATAGCTGGTGGTATCGTTCGTCGACGTTCTTGGCGTACTCATTACGTACGTCCTAATCGAATCGTTGAGAGTGGTAGTAAGGAACGAGTATGTTTTGTAAAATTTCCATTGGTTTTTTATAGGGGAATAGCCAGTTCAGTTCATTACACTACGAAATTATCCTGTAATTTTGACTAGAATCATAAAGCATAGTCATCTTCGGCATTGAAATACTCTTCTGGGCATGATACTTATATTTCTTTTACGTAATTACGTAAGTCTGCACGGATGTTTCATAGTTGTGTAATAGATTTCTAGGAATAAATTTCTTATCCTTTCCTTATTTCCATGCAGGTTTTATTTTTCTGCTCCTTATCATTCTTTCCAGATAAATTCGAAGTTATTTATTTTTAATTTAACTCCGTCCTTAACTAACTTGCCCGATTTCAGGATTCGAGCGAAGTTACTGTTTCATGTAGATCAGCGCCGTTGTACCGTCGTAATGTACCACATACGTGCAGTCGAAGTTTGCCAGGTACTGGGCAACCTGTACTTCCATCCTCTTTGATTGAACTGCAACAGCAGAGCCAGAAATCAAATGCACCATCACCGGAGTTTGAGAGGCGTTATTATCCCAACAATGGTAGTGATAGTAGTATTTCTCATGGGAGAAGGTCAAAAACTGTTTCGCAGTTTAAAAATGTCCATTTCTAAATTATAAGACTTTAATATCTGGTTTTCTTATCTTATTGAATAGTTCTTTAAAATATGTTTCCTTAGATTTTGATTACTCGAATTTAAATTGAAGGAAAAAGTCTTAAGGATAAACTTCTCTCGTCCTATTTATACTTCTTCATCTCTTTGGCTAAAATATGAATGTTCTATAGCTTTCGACTGATTTTCGAAGGAAAATGAAAAAATTTTTCTTTGATTTAATTTTCACTTCAAATATTGCAGCACTTTTCATGCCGTTTTATTATTTATGTTATTATTATTACTGCCATTTATATTGTCGCTTTATTTTACCAAATCTTTTCAGCTTTGAAAATTCGATTAATTAGATCTGTTTTTTTTTTCTTTTTTTTTTGCATAACTTATTCTTCACAGAAATTGATTTCATGAAAAGCTAGCATTGCAAAAGGAATTTTATGGGAGAATCTGAAATCATTCTTATTTGACTAGTACTACTGAAATTATTACAAGTTGAAAAAGAATTTTGGAATCAGGTGCTCTTTCTGTCTGAAATAAGTGAATTTTCTTAATATTTGGGATATTTTAAGAAAAGAAGGGAATGTTTCCAACAGTTTTATTTTACTGCCTCTTGGCATACCTCATGTGTTTTCCCTTCGCTTTTGCCTTCTCGATTTTGTGTTTTTTAATATTTTTTTATTTTTCTTGATTTAGAAAAGAAATCCAGCATTGCAAAGTTCTTAAAAAGCGATTATTTAGAAAATTACATTACAAATACTCGGGCAATAACACCTTACTATTTCTGGACCCTTCAGGCTGATTTTTTTTCTTTTTTTTTGCAATTAAATAGTTAATTTCATTGGTTTGAAATTTTGTCTTATTTTTTGAATTGATAGTGGCTTCTTCATAACATCTAACATGGTAAATATGCTGTTTTGGAAAAACGAGAAACAAGCTTGGTAGGAGGCTTTTTTATCTTTTCGAATTTAACTAATTATTATTCCCTTAACATTCCATCAGTTTACGTTGCTCATATTCCCGATTTTTTCGAATTCTTTTTGCTGTTTTATCTGCTTAATTCTTTTTTTGAACAATACTTTTTTTACGTCTTTCTGAATCGATTAAAATTTTTAGCAAAACAATAGTGTTTGAAAAGTTTAAACACTACGATAAGAAACTTAATCTCTTATGTGATAGTTAACATAACTTTAAGAGGTCTTTTTTTTTCTGTTTCTTGATGATATCACTGTTTTAACGATAAGCTGTGTAAATATTATAATACAAATTAACTTTTAGAAAAAAATACGGAATTAACACAAATCCAGCTAGTAGATTCATCTATGGGATTGATTGGCTTTAATTGCGAAAACGGTATATCATTCCAGATTCCCCTGTAGATATCGCTTGTTCCCGTTTTAGTTTTGAAATTTTATGCCATCTATCTTACTGGCATGCTCTGCTGTATTATTTTCATATATGTAAGTTCCCTTGCGTTTGCCCTTCTGCACGATAAACGATGAATCTCTGTTTGAGATAAGAGAACTTTTTTTAGATCGGTTAACAATGTAGTATATTTTATCTTAAATTGTAATTTTTTGAATTGTTTTAAATTTAAATTGTTTTAAAATGAATGTAACCTTTTTACGGAATAAATTGCTGAATTCCTATATGATAAACAGCATAATAAAGTAGCTTCTAATTGAATAGTAGAGAAAGTAAGCCAGGTGAAGAATCTCTCATTAATTTCTGATTCGTGTGTTTATCATTTCATTTTCAATGAGTGATTCATTTTTTTTTTTGAAATACACAAAGGCAAGTGCACTTTTAACTTCTGTTCCCATCAATTTGATGTTGATGTATTATGCAATAAGTTCAAACTTTATGGCAAAATATTTTATTGTTATAGCTATCAAATTTGTGAGAAAATCTGATTAGAAAGCAGAGCAAATTAGACAGGAATAAATTATTGTTTATCATTTATAACACTCTTTTTAAATCCATTTAAAATTCCAATTAACACAGAGTTTTTTAAACATCAATAGTAACAGTTCTTCAAATGGATTAAAATCTTACTGAAAAATTAAGTCCGATTCAAGTTCTTATTTAAATTTTACAGTTAGGGACGTGCTTAACTTCTGTTTGCTTTACGTCCTATAATATACTAACAAGATTTGGTATTAAATTCTGAAAGTAAGTGGTACTAATTTGGGAGTCTTTGAAATTTAAAATTAATATGATTAAATTCGACATCATTTCAATGCAAAATATTCATTTCGACTGTAGAAAGGTTGAATTCTACGTTTATTCTCCTTTTTTTATTGTAGAACATTTCGTAATTTCATATTGTTTAATCATCTTGAAGCCATCCACGTGCTCTACTAATTCCTTTCTTCCATCGACGAATCATCAGTTCACGTTGATCGTTACTTAAGTTTGGTTTTTGGATAATTCCATCTTCTACGTGATATTTTCCAATTTCATTGAAACTGAAAATTATTTATGAATATTAAGACTAAATTTCTGATTTATATCATTTAGGATACTTATTCTTCAATCTACATTTACCTGTACCTGTACAAGCTATACTTATTAATTATCCCATCAAAGTATCGCAATAAACTTCATAACCTGGAATATCAAAAAACAACTGATATTGCTTATGTTATAATTTTATCATCTTCACTTGATACATTATAAAATTAAATTCTTTGAACCTCATAATGAATTGACGAAGAAACATTTTCAAAATGCTCTAGTTATTATCCTTTAATAATTAAACCTGATAATTTGAGCACCAATAGCTGCTACCATTGCAGCACCCCAAGAAGAAGCTTCAGCATTGGGTGATTTGATCACATCTATTCCAAGAATATCACTTAGTAATCGCAAGAATAATGAATTTACCGTTATACCACCATCAACCTAAAATTAAAATTCTATATTATTCGAAGGAAAATAGTCCCTCTTTTTTCTTCAATAAAAATGATTTAAATCTAGAAATTTACAAACTAATAGAAAGAACAAACTTTGAGGGCTTTAATTTTCTGATTATACGGCATATCAGTGCAGATAGCCTCAATCATTTCTTCGGTCTGAAAACAAATAGCTTCAAGAACAGCTCGAATGATATGTTCCTTCTTGGTAGTCTGTACAAGTCCGCATATAATACCACGTGCCGTTGAGTCCCAATGTGGAGTGTAAAGACCGGTAAAACAGGGTACAAATATGACACCATCTGTTCCTGATACTGAAGCTGCTGCTGGTTCCACTTCGGAAACATGCTGGAAAGTTCAATAAACTCTTTCTGCAAAATTTAATTAAATTAAATTTCTTTATACTTAAGCATAATGAAGTCTTCTAGCAGCAATATATCCTAGCTTGAAATATTCATTGATAAATTTAAGAAAAAAAAAAACTAATTAATGAAACCATTGTTACTATGTATGCATAACTTTTACAATATTTCCTCGAAAAAGCGCACTTACGTTGATAAATTGTAAATTATCGGAGAGGAATCGAATTGCATTTCCACCAATGGAACCGGAACCTTCCAATGCGTAACAAACTTTTCCATCCAAACCGAGCTGAAGAGAAAAATATTGTACTATAATTATCTTTTTTATTCTTCTTTGATCTTTGTTCTATTGTTTCTTTATAAGAAATTACCACTTAATAATCCTTTATTGCTTTTCTGTTTTTATTATATAATATAAATATGTAAATATAACAAGAAATGTTTAGATACTTGATAAGCCACTGTTGTTATCAGGCCATTTTTGTTGATGATCATATTGCTGCCAATATTAGTAAGCATAAATGTACCTGTACCATAGGTACATTTTGTTTCACCTGGTTCAAAGCAGTATTCACCGAACAGAGCAGCTTGTTGATCACCCAAACAACCCGATATTGCTATTCCTGTGAGGGTACCTAAATTATAGAGTAATTATCATCCATAAAATTTCACTAATGAAAATGAGAAATATTTCTAAATATAAATCTCAAAAACGATTTTTTATTCCACTGCACAGATCAAATCGATTTTGATTTCTTTGACTACTTTACATCACTATCATTCCTATTGTTTTAGTAATTTTAAGTTATTTAAATTATTTGGAAAAAAAAATTTTTTTTTTCTTTTCTTTTATTGCTGATAAGGTCAAATAAAGGAGAAACTCAGTCTATTTAATCATTTCTAAGTGTGCATTACTATGAATTCATAACATAATGTAACTTCATTTATTGCTTTTAGCTTAATCTTTTATAAAAATTTTTGTAACCTAAGCATATTGTAGCATATATTTCGGCAGAAGAACGAATTTCCGGCAAAATGCTCATTGGAATTCCGAAGAAATTGCAAAGTTCTTCAGACCAATTTAATGTTTCCATCGAAATTAACAAGGTCCGGCTAGCATTTGTGACATCGGTGATATGTTTTCCGGTCAACTTATAAATTAACCAAGAATCTACGGTACCAAACATCAGTGTTCCTTAATATAAATTTTTTATTTGTAGAATTGGAAAAAAAAAAGTTCATTGTGTCATTTCCATAAATTTAGAAGGACTAAATTTTCCAATAAGTTTTTAAATTATTCATAAAAAATATTTGACGAAAAACATGCAATTTCACGAAGTTAGCCAATGGTGAATGCTAATATCATTGATTTATTCTGTCAGTATTTTTTGAATTTCCTGACTGAAATGCATTCCCAGTGACTGTTACTTAAAAATTGAATTTAAAAAAAAAAGGAAACTGTTTCATTAGAATCAAATTATATAGGTCCTAACAATTTGACAAATTGAAAGCTAAGAAAGCTAAACGATTTATCATTATATCTTTTAACTTGTCAATTATTTTTTACAAGAAAAGAAGCCGAAATATCTCTTCATCACATTTTTTCTTTATTTTTTTTTTTTAAAATTGTTCATGCAAGAAAAAGGAAGTGCACCTTGTCTCAAAGCATTTTTCACATCATCAACATTATCCAGAAGCCAACGAATTTTCAGGGCGCTAAAGTATGAGCATATTGGAAGACCGGTCATTTCTTTAAATTGCTCTCCAGATCTAAAATGCGAAAAAAAAATAACACTAAAAATTCTTTCTACTGATTCTTGAAATGTGATATATATTTAATAAAGTTTTCAAATTGTGGATTAGAATGTAGTAGTTTTGTTTTTTTCAAAAAAATTTTTTTTAAATTAATCAAGCTTTCTGATAGATTGACAAACTTTTTATCCCTTTTTTTCCTTTTTTTTTTTTCTATTGAAAAAGAACTTAATGGTAAATAAACTGAGTGATATAAGTTATCAAGCATTTTATCCTTTCCAGTCACACTGAATTCGAAGTTAAGAATTTAAAATCTTTTTTTTTACTACTTTTTCCTCTCTCATAAGCCTACTATATTCATCATACACATGTCTATATAGAATATTTATTATTCACCATATATATGATTACATAAAATATTTATAAGATTCAATATTATTTATTAATTTTCTAGTTCAAATTTAATTAGAAAACATCTTAACAAATTTACTTGTTACTTGTTTTTTCAATAAACAAATTGACAAGATCAGTTGTTCGATTATCGAGCCAACAAATAGCATTATAAAGAGGTTTGCTTGTTTTACTGTCCCATAAAATTGTTGTTTCTAAAAATCAAACACACTAAATGCTATCCTATCAATTCGAGTTTTTCATGCAATTTTTTTCATTTTTTAAAATCTATTCTTAAATATATTATTAGTTGACTTAATTAATAACCTCTTTGATTGCAAATTCCGATCGCTTTGATATCATTAATATCGAAACCTGCTTTTTTAACAGTGTTACAGCATTCATCAATGCATTTTATTGTTGTAGTGATTATTTCTTCAGGATCAATCTCAACCCATCCTGGATGTAGGAAAATTTGCCGAATTTCAATCTAAAACTTTTCAAGCCTATCATGTTATTTATTAAATTCCATACCAATAGTAAATCATTCGCAATTTTAGGTGTCATAGAAATATAACAAAAACAAGCAAGAATTTTTATTTATTTTATTTTTCAAGAAACAGTTTTTTTTTTTTCTTTAAATGAGTAAAATAAATTTCGGAATTTGATGCATCTCATAATTTTTAAACGATCTGAAAGATTTTTCCTTATTATCTTCTTAGGAAAACTTTTGTATCATAATTTGGAGAAAATAAATTTTAACATGCTATCTTAATTATATTATTGTATTATATTGCTTTGAAGAAGAAATGAAAATACCTGATGACTTGCGACAATTGCTCGAGAATTCAGCTGATAAATGATGAATCGGGTAGATGAAGTACTCTGGTCGATGGCACCAATGAGCACATTTTTAATTTCCATTCTTGATTTCGATAAAGTTTCTTTCTGCTTAACAAAATCAAAAAAAGCTTGTAAAAAAAAAAACAAACTGGATCAATCTTATAATAAACAATCTCTTTCATAAAGAATCATGCAAAAATAAAAAATGAAGTAAAAGCCTTTTCAATGGATTTCAACAAATTTTTTAAAAAAAATGATATCATTGTTATCAATGCTAGGATATTTACGAAAATACTAGCATCTAATTTAACACATACACACATATACTACAGACATACATACACACACACACACACATAAACAAACACACACACATCCACATTTATTGCTATCACTATTGCTTATCACTGATAAACAATATTTTGAGTTCATTTAATTTCTAACTATGAAAACATCAAATTCACCATTACCTTCAAAATCAAACGCACACCAAAGCAGTTATTTTATACTATGTATGCTGTTGCAAGTGAAACCAATGATTGATATGCAAACTTGTATGTTTTTTGAAACAACATTACCCAGGAATACGGTACATTTTTAGTTTTTAATTCCATCAGTTGAGGATTAAACAATAAATGTTTTTTGTTTATCAAAGAGATCAAAAATTAATCAAAGTTAGGCAGTGATTTCTGATTGAAAAAAGTCGAAAAAGAATAAACTTTTGATTAATTAGTTGTCGAAAAAGTATCATATATATTTCTTTCAGTTTTAAATTCATCATTACTTGCTACAAAATTTCAATCCTAGTTAGAAATCAGTTTTCATCAAAAATTACAAATTTCAAATTCACATATCACAATTATCATGCTGATCGTCTGTTTATGCGGTACTTGAAATCCTGTTGAAAAGTTTAGCAGAAAAATTAAATTATAGAGAGTAGGAGTCAAAACCGCTGAATGATTGCCTTATTTGTATGAATGTCTAATTTGGTGACAGTTTTAGATTGATATTCTAAATTCGTCTGATGAACAATAGTGAATCGGTGAGGTTTCCTCACTGTAACTGCCGTCTAAACCATACTGAAAATTTTGGAATTTGACTTTGTTGAATTAAATTGAAACTTCCATGGCAACGTATTTTTATTGCTATGGCGATAGAACTTCAAGAAAATATAGCCAACTTTAAAATCAGTTACTAAAAAGTGTCAACGAAAAAAAAATTGGATTAATATTAATTAATGGTCATTCATTGTTTTTACAGCTCTTTTCAAATTCTTTTTTTTGTTTAAAAGTCCTTTTTAATTCTTTCAATTGTTACCAATTAATAGAGCACTTTTTACATACTTAACTTTAATAACAACATTTTTCACAAATGCTTGAAATTGTAATTTCTTACATCAAACTAATATAAATGTAAAGTTATATTCGATCCAGATTTTTACTTAAATTTTCCAATCAAGAAAGTACTACTCAAATTTGTTGACATCATTTAACAGCAATACATGTGCGTAATAATTTTAGGTAAAAAGAAACGAAAGATAGATGAGAAGTTTAAAAGGAAACTTTTGAAGGTCAAATTTTAAATCATTCCATGCATATCACTGTCCTTCTAACTCTTTCGTACAATTAATCCTCTAAGACAAATGAAATTTATAGTACTAATGATACTATCACTACTTCATTATCAACAATAATTCATTATCTTTGTACAGATAAGTGTATCAGTTGATGTCGTCACTGCATGCATTTTTAAATGTGTCATCTGTTCTTCCATCTCCTTTTACTAACTTTTTAATCAATTTTCTAAAACTAAAAAAGTCAGAATTTAATTTATACTTTCATTTTAAAAAAATGGGTTTAAGTTTCTGCTAATTCAATGAAGTGGTTTTTATGTTTTAGAGAATTTAAATTATTATTTGTACTAGATATAAAATTTTATCAAATATATATATATATATATATTGTCACAATGTTTTATTGTTGAGATTGACAACAACTTACAATTACCAATATCTATTACTGATATATTTGAAGTAATTTTCCCTTAAATTCTTTCAATTTAAATTTAACAGAAGTCACGCGCCATTAATGGTTTACAATCAATTCAATCTTTCTTCAATTCGTGTCCGATATTTTCTAAGTATAAATTCAATCAGTTTTTCGTCAATAACTTTAAAACAAACCATTTAACAGAGATATAAACTTTTGATTAGCAATATCAAAACTAAGCGCTATACTATCATACTATCATATCATTTAAAGCGATTTACATAGGAGGCATCAAAAATCTAAATAAAGAAACAATTGGTCTACTGTAAGTGATATTTGTCAAGAAAACTCTATTAATTACAAATGAAATCATTTTAATCAATTTATCGTCTATGCATTAATTATTGATCGAAAATAGCCAAAAGTTTGATTTTCATGTAGGAAAAGGATTTTCGTTATGATTCTACGTTATTTCTCGAATTTTTTCTTTCACTGAGACCAATTGTTATTTGTCTTTTCATTTAATTTTTGGGAGTGGGCGATCAAAGGTCATTACTAATGCTAACACTGCGGAAAAAGGTATAGGTTTTTCAATTTTTGTGAAGATGTTAGGATGCTTTCTTCATTTTATGAATTATTTGGTCAGTTTTTATGAGTTGTGGTTTCTGTGTAGCGCTTTATGTATAAACCAAAAAAAAAAAAGTACTCGAATAACAGTATGGTACTTTGACTCTCTTCTGAAAGAGAATTTTCATCGTGTTTTAGGACCTCTTACTGTTCATTTTATTGTGAACTGAACAGACTGTTCATTTATGCAATATTTCATGTTTAAATTGACTAATAAGTAAAAAATGATGATTAATAATAATGAATAAATAAATAATTTTTAGCTGGAGGACAACAGGTAAATTTCAACGGAAATGGAATAAGCTGATGGCTTTAGGATTTCCATGTCCGTTAACGGTGCTACCCGACGAAAGCTGTTATGATAAGATTTAAATTACGACATATTATCACCATTCTACTTGCAGTTTTCGCACTTTTAGTTCTTTGGATTGTACAGTTATCCCGCAAAACTGTTTCTTCCGAAACTTTGCAATCATGCTGTACTTCAGTAGTAAGCTTGCTTTCTTTCAATTATTAATTGCTTTATTTGAATAATTTCGAAATTCTCACATGCATTAACGAAAATTCTTTGTTACTTTTCTCTTTTCCTTCTCTAAAATACATGAAATTTACAATTAAAACAGGCATTACGAATGGGCAAGCAACAAGCATTACGCATGTATGAGAATTGCTGCGAACGACTTATAGTAAAATGCTGAAAGTCGGTGGTAGAAATTAGTTTTTTCTGCTCATTACTCACTGCTAAAAAAAGATAGGATGCATACCCTTTATGATATTAGCATTCTTTTTCAGCTTATTTCATTTTCCCTGTTTGATTTCAGAATGAGGAAATTGGAAGTAGAAGTTCTACTTTGAAGGAAATTCCTTGTACAGTTGATAACGAGAAGACATACCAGTGTTATGAAGAAGAATTTACAAACGAAGTGTATTTTCCCTTCAATGCTTTTCTTAAGAAACATTTCGATGTTTCTGGAATGATTTCCAAAGGTTGGAATATTATTTCGTCCCATTTTTCCAGTGTTTTGTAATTAGAAAACAGTCTTCCGACAATGATGAAGGATTGTAGAGCGATCTGTTGTTGGAAATTCTAAAGAAATCATCTGAAAATTTCTTTCTTAGTAATTTTCAGAATCCAATTTGGTAGCGAGACATTTTGAATGGTCAACATCACATGCTCGAGTTCGTTTTCCGGACTTTAATAACTATAACTACCATGGAGCTTTTGGTCATTTCGCATCATACAGCGTAGAAACTAGAGATCGCGTACGTTGTATTAGTGCTCAGTACGGTTGGTTTTTTAACTAGTTGGATGAAGAGTTGAAGATGTATTTGTGGTGTCATAATAACGAATTCTCTCTCTTTCAACTCTTTCAGGTGTACCACTGTCAACGCAGTGGTCAGCGGTTCCTTATTTCTATCCCATACAAATCGCCCAATATGCTTTGCAACATTACAGTCGATTCCAAACCGGTAAATGTTCTTGTGAAATGTAATTGTGAAATGAAACTTAAGCTTCTGAATTTTTTAGTTTTTTTTATAAATTCCAGCTCCATCATCGATTGTATTTGCAAAAGGCACAACAGCGGAGGAATGGAATGATGACACGCTTGATGGAAATGGTTTCAAATTAGGTTTTGATAAAGAAGCGAACTCTACAAGGGTTGAAATTAACTCTGTCGGTCTGTTTGTTCTTCACTCTCCGTGTTTTTAGGCAATTAATTTTATTTTTTCTTTGCGTAGTTCTTATTTCGAAAGATATTGATTACTTAAGATTACAGATCATGGTGTTTCGTTGGTACTTGATGGAGATCCGGCATTTTCAGTACTCTCCTTTTTTTGGTTGGCTGACGTAGATGGTTCCTTTACGATCAGCTTAAAGCTTGTTTATGTAATCACCAACTTTTTTTTGATTAGGAAATAATGTACGGAAAGTTTTATGGGAATATAAATTTCGGCGCTTAAAATTTTTGAATGCATATATTAAATCTGTGAATTGGTTTGGCCGTATCTGAGCTGGATCTAATATCTAGCTGATAAAGTTTAGCTGATAAAGTATCTTTTTCATTTGCAGAGTCAGAAAATTATACTGTTGCATTATATCCATAACGATGATGAACAGTGTGTTTCACACAACAAGAAGACAAGCAAAGTTTGTTTTATATATATAATTGGGCATTGAAAAGATGACCTGTCTAAAAGATTATCTGTTTTATCGAGATGTTAAAGAACTTATTAAACGTTTCTGTTTTAGTTCTACTATACTTTTCTTTAAGAGAACACTTTAATATTCGCGTCCCTTATCTTTTATAGTTATTATGAATTTTTTATTATTAGAGGTTTTTTGAAGGAAAGGTGAAATTTAAATCATTAATTACAATATAATAATCAGTCTCTATATATTACGCCTCTAACGGCAGTCTATGCTATTACTAGTAAAGACCAGTTTTCAGGTTGAGTATAATTATTCTTTGGGTGCAGAACCAAATCCAAAGGAATGGCGTTGGATTTGTCGTGATTTACTGGTTGATGCCGGTCGTGCTCTCGCATCAACTTCAAAAAAAAGAGAAACCATCCTTCTGCATCCAGGCATTTTATTATTTTTTCTTTTTCTGATACGTTATGATAGAATAATTTATGGAAAGCGATTAGCTTAAATTGTAAGGAAAATGAATTTACTTGGTTGAAACTGAAACAATGAAACAGAACACAATGCCTGAGGAATACTTCTACTTAAGAAATTACAGTTTATTTTCGTCCTTTCTGAAGATTTTTAATGCTTAGTGGTATAAAAATGCTTGCATTTCTACAGTGCAAAAATAATTTGTCTTTTCCTTTGACTAAGTTTTTTACTGTGCACCATTTATTTCTAAATGAGAAATGATCAGGTGACCGAGGATGGTTTTCAGGGGACATAATTTTGGATTCGATTACTTTTCGAGGACATTCGGTAATTCGTAGTTTTGAACAACGATCTTCTGCACATCTTGAACACTTTCTCGTAGCAGCTGACTGGTTAACTAGCAATCAAGATGAACATGGTGGCTGGTCAGTTCCTGTTGAACGGTAAGTTTTGATATTTGGACTAAAAGATTTTACGCCTATTTTTAAATAAGCATAATGAACTAAAAAAATGAATAATTTCAATTCATCTCAAATTTTCGTTCAAGCAGTCATGATTCAGATATTTTTACAGCTCGATTGCCGATAAGCGCTTGATTTTACCAGCAGGCTGGTATAGTGCTATGGCTCAGGGGCATGCTTTAAGTGTGCTTACACGAGCTTATGTTGTAACAAATGATATGAAATACTTGCAAGTTGCAAAGCGTGCACTCCAGCTTTTTAAAATAGTAAGTCAATTGGGTTTTCATTACTTAGAATTATTAAAGTTAATAAAAAAATTAACTGGGCAAATGATGTTGGTTATTGTCTAATTAAGGAAGATTTAATGAAGTGCTAAGCGCCATTTCGCGTTCAGAAAGATTAAAAAAATTGCTTGACTTTAGTGAATTAGCTTGAATTTTGAAGTTTTCTAGTTGGGATGTCCAATAATGGGATTTACTCTTGTGCTATAATTTAATACATTGCTACTTTCATTTCAAAGTAACAAAGTTTTTTGGTTTTTTATTGTTATAAAATTTTAGCACTTCATGAAATTGGAAAAATTATCTAACTAAAATTTTTTTTTATAGAAAGCTTCAAAAGGTGGAGTGTTAAATGAACTTTTCGGTCATCCATGGTTTGAAGAATATCCAACTACGCCAGGCACATTTGTGCTGAATGGTTTTCTGTATTCGCTTATTGGGTTGTATGATTTTGCACAAGTTTCTAATTCACAAGATGGTGACAACGATTCAGCTGCATTATTTTCTACCGGTTTAGAAAGTTTACGAATTTTCCTACCTCTTTTTGATACCGGAAGTGGAACTTTTTATGATTTAAGACATTTGGGCCTAAAAACGGCACCAAATTTAGCGCGTTGGGATTATCACTCCGTGCATATTTATTTACTGAAATGGCTTTATATCATTACAAAGGATGAGTTTTTTAATGTAACTGCTAATCGGTGGGTTTCTTATGCGGCAGGTCACAGGGCAAAGCATAATTAGTTATATGTTGCCTTAAAATTTATTTGTTACCAGTTTCGGTTGTTTGCCGAATTTTTTTATTCTCGAAGAGCTTGAAATTCTTGAGATTGTTGGTTGTTGAAAACACCCACTTGCTGCGTGCCGATGTCTTACATCAGCTTTCAAGAAATAGTCTATGGTGTCAATTGCACAAACATTTTGTTTGATCTGTTAACTTATCAAGTTTCATTTTATCTTAAATTGCTGGAAAAGATATTTAGGTAATATGGAGACGCATAATGATTGTTTGTAGACGAATTTCAATTTAATCTATTTTGATTTCAATTTGTTCAGGCTTACTGTGTTTTTCATCGTGCCATTGTCTTTTGTGTGTATTTGCGGGTAATGTAATTTCTGGTTTTTGGTCTTGCACCACTATTTGTATTTGATGTAAATAATGTTTCCATGAGAGTGAATTAACACGGTTCATTGTGGATGTAAGTCATTCTTGTGGTAGGTATATTATTACAGGTTGATATATCTAATAAATCCTAATAATTCTATGCATATTATTAATTTAGTAACAAAACTGGTAATCATCTTGGGTTTGAACAGTTCTGAATTTCTGATAATTTCTTTCTGTTTACTTGGGAAATACTTGAGAAAGACCCTGAATAAAAATGGCTGACAACACAAGCAAACACACAAATATGCATAACTTTCGTGTTATAACATATTCCTTGATCTCTGCAAGTATACAATTTAAACATGATTAAAGCAAATTTGAGTTTACCTATACATGATTAAAGCAAATTTGAGTATTACGATTTTGAAATTATTTTAGTCTTGGGACTTTTGCTTTTCGAAAAGACGATTAAATCTTTTTTGAATAGGGTGCATTGGTTACTTTCTGAATAGATTTTGGTGATGAAGTAAGATTTTTAAAAAAAAACTAGAGTCTTCAGCGGTACATGATTTGAGTTGATGTACAGTGGAATCTTTTATCAAAAAAGGTAACCTTTCATTTTAACCTTCAACTTTTGTTGTTGGGCATATCACATCTTTTCATACTTATCCCTTATGCAATGCCAAATAATTTTTTAGAGCAGCTTTGGGTTAGTAGATGTAAATAGAATTTTTTCTCTATCAAAAATTTCATTTTATTGTTAGTTCCCAGAAATGTCATAGTGTTATTAACATTATAGAATCAGTCAATCATATTGTCATAGATGCTAATAACTAAAAGACTAACTACTCCTTAATTAGTGATCTATTTATTACATATTTCATTTACAAAATTTTATTTTTTTTTTTAAATTAACACTTTATAGAATAGCAATTTTTTCTAGTTTAATTACATCACTTCCTTGAGTAATCAAAATTGTTATTCTGATCTCTTGTCATCTTCCCGCTGTTTCATTAACATCATCAATATCAGTCAATGTTACCAAATTATTTTGCTTCATTCCTCTAGCATTTCAGCAGTTTACCTGACATTTGAAATTTATTAAAAAGTACTTTCAAACATTACAACATTTTTACCACCGGTACTTTTGATTCATCTTTTCAATGTCATGTTTTTTTTTTTTCTTTTTGTTCCATTTTCTTCATCCTCTTCTTCTGTCTCCAGTATGACCTCTCAACTTGCTCCATTCAATCTTTTTTTGTCAACTCATTATGTCTATCTATCCTCAATAACATACTCCTAATAAAAGTGTACGAATTGGTTCGTGAACTACTGAATTTTTTCATTCTTTTTTTCTTTGCTACTAAATTACCAGTTTACCTGTTCCTATGCTACCTCTTTCTACCAAAAGAATCTTTTTAAGCTGTTTTGCAATGTTTTTATTTCGTTTACTTTTCTTGAAAACATCTAGCAAAATTGAAATAACTTTTTCTTCATTTACTGCCTTCTTTTATTCATATATTTTACTATAGTTTATCATTTTCCTCGATCATTTCACATTCTTTTCTATCATCCTTTCTTTTCTAAATCAAAACAAAATAAAGTGTAATACATTTATTGTTCAACAGAAAGTCTTAAACTAATCAGTTATCGGTTACAGTAAATCTGCAAAAAAATAGCAATTTCTATTTTTATTACACAATAGGTGCGGAAGTGCGTGTATGTATGATGTGTGTGTATGTGTGTATGTGTGTGTATGTGTGTCGTATAGTAGTAGAAAACTAGCAAAATAGAATGAATAAATATGAAAATAAGATGTAAAAGAAATTGAAAAATGTAACAAAAAGAGGAAGGAGCATTAAGAGGAAGTGAATTTTAGGAGAAAGATATTTCTTTTACTTTACTGCTCAACTGTATAACATATGTTTGTTTTTCGTGAAAAGTTAGAAAATTAAAAAGAGATCCACTTTCATTTTCATTTCCATTCTCATTCTTTACCTCTTTTTCCTCGTTCTCTTTCTCTTCTGCTTCTCATCATGTTATTTTGTTGGTTGGAAATGAGAAAGGTTTAATTGTAAAATTTAGGTTTTCTTTCGCTTTCAACAAGCATAACACATTTGCGCTTTAAAAAGTTACTATTGCTGAAGCAATTCATTCAATTCTATCACTTCCTCTCATATCATTACCATTAAGCTGTTGAGCTAACTGAAAACAAAACTTTCATATTGCACTAAATTTGAAGCATTTGCTAGCTGGTGCTATTTCTATTTCATTTTCTATTATTATTTATCATTCACAGATTGCATTATCAGCATCAGTTAGCATTACGATCAATTAGCGTTATTGTTACTATTATTAATTAACAACAAAGCTGCTATGTTATGGTCAACAATTGCACCACGGATTTTGTGGACTTTATTGCTCATCAGGTAAAATACTTAAATAATTAAATAAAATGCATATTTAACGTCTTCAAATTATGAATTTATCTTAATCATCATAGGTAAGCTAGACTAAAATAAAGCTTTATTAATCAGAATAATAAAGAAATAAATACGTTTTTTTCCAAAAAAAAAAAAAAAAAAAACAAGAAAATTAGCTTGCTTATTGTTTTAACATATAGAAAGGCCATGTTCTGAAATCCTATGAATTGAAATTTGAGCATATTATTAGTTGTGGAAGTATTTTCTCTCTGTTTGTGTAATATTGTTAGGATTATTAAAGAAGTAATAGCAGTTGACGTAAGATTAAGACTAAATTTCAGAGCGTAATTTCTTCTGCTTTCAAAGTATTTGTTATCTTTGTTGTAGAAATATTGCTTTTTCGGTATATTCTATCGATTCATTGAGACTTTTCTTTTTTTATTTTTTATTTTTTCTTTCGATTTGAAAAGTTTAATAGCAATAGACTGACAAATAGATAGTATGCGTAGTATTTTTGGAGGTTAGCCTCAGAAATGACCTTGAAACATTTAAAAGTGCCTTTTCTCCGTTGAATCATTCAGTGTCCCTACCGATTGTCATATATACTTAACTTTTCATTATACACAGCAGTCGGATGGAGACGTAATTCGTTGTTTCTGCATAGAATATGAGCAAATTGAACTTTCACATGTCTTCAAATTACTTTAAATGTTTGAATGACCATTGGCTAATTAACGTTAAATTCTTCGACAACCTCACACAATTAATTATAAAAGGATTAGCTTGAATGATTTATCGCGTCGGTGGTCATTGTCTGCTTCCGATAGCCAATCACTATACCTCTTATTTTCAAGACTTTTATTTCTTTCTCAAAATTTCTTAAATAACCACTGCACTGTGCATTCATTATCAATTGCTAGACAAAATGCATTATTGAATTTCTGAATTGCTTCTGCCGAATCTTTCTTTTATGACTTAAAATCAAACTTCGAATCAAAACTTCAAAACTTTGAATTGAAGTCAAAACTTCGCTAAATTTCATTTTTGTTTGGTGCTGCCTCCTTAGTTAATTTATAATAAACAAGAAATGAACATTAAAATAGTGCGTAATTAAATAATTTATTTCGAGAATATATTTCAATTTAAAGCTACAAATTTAGTAATGCGAAAATTGGTGTTTTTCCTTTTTTTTTCTTTAAATTTATTAAAATGATGTGATATAAATGATATGCATATATTGGTTCACTCCTCAATTAGTTAGTTTCATTCAATAACTTTTCATTCTTTTCGAAATATTCAAATGTCAGAAGATGTGTAACATTTGAACTGAATTATTAATGTAATATTTCTGATGATATATTATCATTGTGAAATATATGCTTGTCTTTCTGTTTCTTTCATTTTTATCTCATTTCTATAAGCTGCATTTATCAAAAATGATTAAATTATCATTGCTTATTTCAGATCTCTCTTTCTTATCACTAAAAATTTTTATCTTTATTTCACAGCATATTACAATTAATTTGGAGTCTTTTTTTTTTTGGCCAATTTTTTTTCCTTTTTCTCGACGAACAATTTATTGTGCAAATAAGATGTAATACAATTAGTGAAAAAAATGTTGCAAATTCTCTTTCAATCCTTCTATGATATGCGATATTTGAATATTAGATTTATTAATCGAGCTTTGTGTTTTTGAACATTTTTATGTTTTCAATAAATTTAGACAATTTCATTTTGTAATATAATATTGTTTGATTTTTACATTTTGTAAATTATCAATTTAATAAAAAAATAATTTTCTGAAATTTTATTTCTGAAATAAATAAAGAAATCTTATCAGTTTATATTAAATTAAAAAATATTCCTTGTAATCAAGGTTATCAGTGATTTTAATAATTTACTCAGAAAGATCAAATAATGCTTGAATCATGATGAGAATAGCTATGATACTAGGCTATTATCCTATTGGGTAGTAATGATTCCATCTTTGGTTATTTGTATAGGAATTCAATTCTCTTCCAAAATTAGTCATTATTTATAACGATCGATTAAATTGTATATAATACTAACTTGTTTCACATCGATTCCATACATTTCAAAATAATCCATCTTCAAATTATCTTTGTCTCTCAAAAATTCTCATCAAAGTATGCGAAATGTTTGAAAACTTTCAAACGATGCAGTCTTTCAATTTATTTTCCATTTAATTGACAAAGAACAAAATTACATATTCAGTTTCAAATCTAAAGGAAAACTATTTCTTATAAATGAATTATTGATTGATTTGTAAACTTTAACCTCTTGAATAATTCATTCAAAAAAAATATTTTACCAAATAAATATATGTTTGTCCTTATGTTCTATGAAATGTTCAACATTGAGTGGTCAAAAAAGACATTACCGCTTGAAATATCTCTTCGTGGTTCATTTTGAAGCATTTTTTCAATAATTTAAAAGCTCTTATTAAAATAGTTTTAAGCGATAATGTCCAGTTATTTGTAAATACAAACTTTTTAAAGCATCTAGAAAAATTCCCATGCCATATCTTAAATTTGTCTCATATCTAATCTAAACTCGCATTTGCATGCCAAAATTTTAATGCAATTTTTTAACTTTATAAAATATTTTGCTAAAGATTTTTCGAAGTCGAATAAATTGTTTCTTTGATGAGATTTCTGCTTTGATTAATAGTTTAGTTAGTTTCCTTTTACTATTAGAGAATTTTACCTTTGTTTTATTAGAATAGTTGGAAAATAATGTGTTTCCCGAAACGAGTTTAAGAGCACAAATAATGCTAAACCTGATTTTTTTTTTTTTTTTGTTTTAGTGAAGTGAAGACTCTGATTAATAGTTTATTTGTTTCTTTCTCGTCCTGATAAAATTTTTTCATTCTTGTTTGAATAAAATGAAATTCGCACTGTTTTGGCAATGAGTCATTCGAAATAATGGCGAGAATAGTGATCAAATACGGTAGTTTAATGTGCGGTAAGTAACGATAATAATAGTGATAATAAATGGTGGGATTGATAATACCGATAATGTGGGACTGGTAATAATGGTATTATTCTAGTCTATTATTATCTAATTGAGTAATTTGATGGTGCAGTAATAATGTTGATAACAGCAAGTGATAAAAGTGATAATGCTGCAATCGATTATCATATAAGCAGTACTTCTTTCTTTTTAGCACAAACTTTATGGATTTTAAGTCAAAGTTGGCAATATGGATTAAATATTTTAATAAATAATGGCAAAATTAAATTTTTTGCAATATTTTAGTGCGTACAGACAGTGCATCAAATATTTTAATTGTTTTTAATTTTCTCTAAATTTTACGAGATATTTATCACTGTCAATTGTCAACTATCGTATCATCAGAATAATATCATGAGTTGATTTAGGATGACATTTGATATGATACGATCAATGGTATCCTGAATTCAAATTAAAAATTAAACACAGGATAAGAAATGCTACATATTTTTTTGCCTGAAAATTCAAATTTTCGCAATTACAATTTATTTTTATTTTAGCGACAAATCTGTTTCTTTATAAATATGAAAATTTTGAATCGAACTTTTCAAATTGTTTTTTCTGCCTTTCAAAATGCTAAAAAATTTTTGATTAGATGAATTTTCCTAATTATCGTTAATTTATAAAAATTTCATAGCTCTAATCAAAAATTTCTTTAATTGAGAAATCAACTAATTTGGCAGTTTTTTATGCAGAAAGTATAAAACATATGCGATCAAATATGCAACCGTAATGAAATTTAAAAAGAAACAGTCTTTTTAAAATTTTTAGGTTTTTTTAAATTTAGATTGTAAGACTGACTTTTCTTGGTTGACATGTAAAGCTTTTAAGAAAGAAATAATTCAACTTTTCAACATAATATAAATGATAAAATAGATGAATGATTTAAAATATAAAAAAAGCAAAAAAAATAAAATTCTAGAAGTTAATTTTTTTTCCTTAGTCGAATATTTAAGAAAGGAATAAAAAATGAAAGTAATGATCAGAGAGGAAAAAGAGAGAAAAACAAAAACAACAACAAACAATGAAACCCTGAAAATAGCGGAGGAATATGTGAAAAGATAACAAAAACTCTTCTATCATTTGTGTTTATTTTCAGAATTTCAATCTTCATTTTTCTTTTTCATCATTAATCATCGCATCTCTTTCCCGCGTTCTTTCAACTTTTTTTCCCCAAATTATTTCTTCAGGAAATTTCCCTTTTCTCTTCATCATTAATTTTTTTCATCAAGTGATTTTGCGTAATTTTTTTGTTGAAATTTTTCTGTTGCATTTAAGAATAAACGAAAATATTTTAAATAAAATGAAAAAATGACAATAAAATGGAAAAGAATGAAAGAAACGAGACGTAAAATGGGACAAAAAAAAAATCTTTGAGTTTTATTTTTTGAGTCAAAGAAGATATCTTCAAATTTTATTTATTCCGAAGTTAACAAAATTCGAATAGTTATTTTTGAATTTTAGCAAATTTTTTTTCTTTTCAAAAACTTACTTCGATACGTTAGACTGAAGATATGGTTCATACTTTATCAGCACTGATAAGCTTTATACGCTGTATGCATTAATAACGTTGCGTTAAAATTAGAAAGGATAAATGAGATAAATCTAATTAATATTCGGTATTTTTAGTATATTATGAATAAAACGAATCATTTAAGTGGAAAACTTCGTTGATTTATTTTTATTTATTCAATTTTATTTATTATTTAATTTCAAAAAAGTCTTTTACTTTTTTTCTTTTCAGCATTGGTATAATTGTGTCAGTACGTGGACAATCATCAAAAGTATTACGATCACGTCAAATTGGTCTTGAGGGGCAGGTGCTGTCGAGGATCCTCTCGGAATACGATCCACAGACACGACCACCAGTCAGGGGTTGTCCACTTAAATCTTATTTTATTCCATTCATTGTATGCTTTACAGACTCGGCCGATCATTCCGCAATCGTTGTGATCGCATCAATCTTCATCAACCGCATCTTATGGCACGATCACCAAGCGGTTTATATTTTTCCTTTTAACATTTCAATTAGTATTTATTTACTGAATTTTTGAATCAAATAATCCCTCTAAGTTCTGTATGAAATTATTGATACAATAAAATTTATCTCCTTACAAATAATTTAATTTTGCATATATTTTATAGGTTGTCGATTTATATCTACGACAACAGTGGGAAGATGGTCGACTTGTATATCAAGTAGACGATCGAGATGGAATTGAAGAGGTGGTCGTGCCACATAATAGACGAATTTGGATACCTGATACGTATTTCTCTAATGCTCATGATGTAAATCATGAAAAACACCATCGAACGGTTGTCGAACCGACAGGATATGTTCGATCTTCCGAAATGTTATTATTTACTTTTAGCTAAAATTTTCGATGTTTTAATGCTGATGATAAAGCCAAGAAAAAGCATTTGTAAGCATGAAATGTTGAAATTAACATTTCGGTGTCTCAAATGTATCAGTTCAGCAAAGTAAATTATAATATTATAAGGTGACAATAAGTTTTCCATTTGAGATCTCATTTGAGGATGTTAAAAATTCGTATTCGAAAATACTCAACATGGAAATTGCTATTTTTGCATGTGTTAAGTCGGATCTCAGTTTTTTTTTTTTTGTTTTGTTACAAAGCTGAAAGGTAGTTAAAATTAGCATCTCATAGCTAAGCATATCTTTCTATCTTTCTCTTATCATACAACAAAATGTTAACTTAACATTTAATAAATTGAAGTAATTGTTTAGTGTTATGGAATACATAAATAAATAACAATCACGTATGACAGTATTTATCTTTTGTAAAGTTTTTACGTCATAACTGAAATAATGTTTTTAGAGAAAGACATTAATGCTTATTTTGAGGCTATTTTTCTTAATTTAAAAAATATTAAGTATTGTAATTAAGGTATTACCTTTGATATTACCATAGTTGTTCTTTTGAAGTTTTTCTTTTTTTGAATTTTTTTAAGTTTTTTCAAGAAAAGAAACACACTAAATAGATAATTTTATTTTCCTTCTTATTTATCAAACAAATGATTACAAAACAGTTTGCACTTTTTCTGGATATTTTTTCATCTCAGTATTGTTTCAAAAAGAAAATAATTTTTCAAACATTTCAAGTCATTTCAATTTGGAACGTTATTATTACATTACATTATAAGTGTTTGTTTACTTTGCATAATACATTTATACTTAAGAATATTTCCTGAATTCTAAATATACTCAAACTACCTGTTATTATTGCAATTTTTTAATGAACTAATTGAAGGCGTACAGTGACAGTGCCAGTGGAATACAGTTCAAAGTATCCGTTTGAAAACACTCGAATGATCAAATTAAGATTATCAAGTTGTAAGTGAAGAAATAAAATAAAACTAATGAAGAAATAAAATAAAACTAATGAAGAAATAAAATAAAATAAAAAAGAATGAAAACTAAAGAAATAAAAGTAAATAAAAATAAATGAAAAAGACAAAAAAGATACTTAGAATAAATGATTTAATGATTCCTCTCTTTGAAATCATGTATTTTAATCTAAAAAAAAAATCATTTATTAATATCATTTACTGATAATCATTTACTTTATTGATGTAATATAATCATTTGCTGATGTATTTAAAACTAACTTGTTTACTAAGCTAATAGAATTGGTTGGAGCAAGTTTGCTAGGTGGTACTTTTGGTACTTCTGCAAACATAAATTTGGTACTTTTCTCATTTATAATCTTACCTTCCTTCATAAATGAATCATTTTGTGTATTCTTTATATCATAATTATTTCATATATGATTAAGCACGAGAATGACAAAAAGTTAAACTGATTTTGCGGATATATCACAGAATAAATTATCAAGGATATGTCACAAGAATGAATTTTTCCTGATAGCTATGCTTGATGCGTAGAAAGTGGAAATGTCAACTGCTAGTTTATTTTTTTAAATAAACTAAATTTTTTGTTTTAAAATATTGTGACCGTGTTGAAAGATTACTGCAATAAATTTCACAACGATTGATGTATCTAAATGTTAACCTCTTCTATTTACAGATAAATATCCAATTGAAGACATTGTCTATTTATGGGCAAATTCACCGCCTACAGTGATACCGGTTGAAGTGTCAGAAGAATTGCTAAGTGGCTTCTATGAATTTAAAGAAGCGATAGCTGAAGATTGCGCTGGAAATTATACAGTCGGTTAGTTCCTTTTAAGGAACAATTGGGGAATTTTTTATAATTTTCTTGTAATTCTATTAAAATTTATTTTAAAATTTGTTTTAAAAAACTAAAATCACTCATTTTACAAATTTTCTGGAATGTGTGATTTTCAAGAATTCTAATTTGAGGTTTTTTGATTTAATTTCTACAAAATATTTCACTGCTTCATCTAATCATGTAATAAAATTGTTGCATTAAACCTATCAATTTAGCAATTAATTTAAAGTATTTATTTTTTGTTTTAAATGATAAAGTAACAAATGAAAGCTAAAAAGTGATGTGTCGATTATCGATCAAATGATTTAACTTTTTTAGGTATGTTTTCTTGTATCGATGTTCTCATAACATTCACTGGTGCGTCATCCGAAGTATTTTGGCGTATTTTCATCCCATCAATACTTTTGGTAAGCTTTACTAATCCAATTAATAAAAGTAATAACGGTAACATTTGGAAATTTCAATTTCTATAATAATAACTATTCTTGATAGGTAATTAATGCAAAAATTTCTATATTTTAATCGAAAGAAAAACTGATAGTATGACGATTAATTTTTTGAACATTTAAATTTAACTTTGTTAAATTGTTATGTCATATATTTTACTTTGTTTGCTATCATCTTATCCTGAAATTCTATTTTAGTTTAAAATTTTGAGTTTTTTTTATAATTCTTGAATACTTTCACAATCTTAATTCATCTTTTCTTTGAATATTACGTATCCTAATGTTATTTTAATTCCGTTTTAAATTTTTTGATTTTTTTTCTAGTTATAAAAATTGAACATGAAAAAATGCTTTTTTAAACATAAACAGTAATTATTTAATAAAATTTCAAATTTGCAGGAAAATTTTTTTGTCCATTTAAACAAAATTTATTATGAATTTATTATTTTCTGGTTTTTTTTTTCGTTTCAAAATTTTATCTATTTGAGAAAATATGTAGAAGTAATTGTGGGAAGAAATTTTGTTATCAACAAATCTCTTTTAAACAAGAAAATGTTATGGGTACTTCATCGATAGACAAAATAATGTTACATATTGTCAGATTATCCGAAGAAAAGAAGAATACAGCATTTGCGCTTTATAAAAATTAAAAGCATATTTTAATGTTAGACAACTTAAACTGTTGAAATTGAAAAAAGAAAAATTGAAAAATGCAATGGAATGAAAGATTTTTATGAAAAATAAGAACTGAACATACTTGCATAAATATTAAACTGACAAATCAGATCTTTAATTATAATTTTATATTTCTTGAAATTAAATTATGCTTACAGATATTAGCATCATGGCTTCATTTCTGGGTCCATGGTTCATGGTCAGTTCCACGAACAATCAGTGCTGCGGTGCCGTTCTTCATCTTTGCTTCTATTTTGGTCAATTTTAATTGATTTTTAAATGCTATCATAATCATTGCAAAGAGTTTTATCTTAATTGCAATTATAATTGTGTGTGTATTTATGAAAATTAGCATTGTGTGTTGCTCAGAACATACTGATAAGTTAATAACTATGATAAAGATTGATTGAAAATGACGAATGTTCACTGAGCCTTTAGTTATTACATCTGATAAACCAACTAGGCTATCTTTGAATATTTTATAGGTATTCTATCCACAGCCTAATCTATCAGTATATGGTGTGAGTAGCTTACAAATATGGCTTCTTTTTTGTCTAATTTTGACATTCGCATCATTGGTCGAATATTTCATCGTTATTTGTTGTGGAATAAGAAGGACAATTCGGTACAGAAATGGAAAGGTCATGAAAGATGATGAATCTCCTCTTACTGTTACTAGAGAAGTAAGTGTTTTCATTTAACTTACCCATTCAGCTATTTATTTACTTTTACCTATTCCTTTGTTTAACCTTGTAGATTGACTTTTGCCATTAATTTAGTTATAATTTTTTTAAGCCTTGTAAAGACTTTATTCCATTTTTTCTTCTAATCGCATAGAAAATGAGAGTAATAATTCGATTCTTCTTAGCTGATTGAAACAACTTAAAAGTTATAAAAAATCCATAACAATGAATCAGTGACAATAGGCTCAAATTAATCATTTTGATAATTCATTTTTAGACGGTGGAAGTTGCGTATGACACGAAATGCGCCAATTTCAATCACAATCATGGCATCGATCTTGTTTCACGCTTACTCTTTCCGATTATTTTCCTTATTTTCCTTATTATCTTTATCATTTTCTATTTGATATGATTAATTTACACATTCGTCTTTCTCTCTCTTCTCATTTCATTATCTATAATGAAAGTTGCAAATTCGAAAAAAGAACTACCAATTTTCATTTCTCCGTGCTATCACCAAGCGGAAAAAAAGGCATAATATATGCGTTCAAAAATATCAAATATACTATTGATTTTGCTTCAGTGAATAGTTAAATATAATCTTATCAATTTCATCATCTTTGATTAAATTACAAAAATATTCAGAACGGAAAATAAATTTAAAAGACAAATAGGGTGCAAATTAATGGGAAATTAATTTTTCTTGTGAAAATAAAGTGCAAATTCGTTGAAAATGATGAAATCCTATGAGGATTGTCATTTATTTCTAATGAATTTATTATCACATTGAATTTGTTGCCTTTTTGTTTCTGTATAAAATATATTTAATTTTGACAAGGATTGACTCAATCTTATTTGAAAAAAAGGAAAAAAAGACAATTAAAAAACTTTTTTTTCTCGGTTTACTTCATTCATTGCTATCCACTTTATGACAGCTTCAAATGCAGCAGAAAAAAATGAAATGAAGAGCAGAAAACATTAAATAAAAAGAGATCATTTTAAATTTTCCGAAATTTTCAATGCCATCCAGGTGGTGGCCTACCTACATCAACATACAAATGATAATACAGTGGACGTTCAATAATCTGGAATTTGACATTTTAATATTTCAAAAATTGTCAAGTGGAAATTGCACAAATTTGCTAGGAAAAACAACGAAGCTTTAAGACTTTTTATTTGGCTTACATATTTTCTGACCCATACAAATACATAACTTTTAACTACTTTTTACAGTGACAAATAGATATGAATGAAATGTAATAAAATGATTTCAAAATTGCAAAATTCACACTAAATAAATTACTTTGTTAGACTATATTAAATGTAATTAATTATGGCCATAAATGCATACCTGAAGAATTGTCCATGTTAGCTTCTTCACACCGTCCCATTGCATACGAATGTGAGAAGCTTTTAGCATGCGTCTACTAAAAATAAATTCAATTAATTTTGTTCGAATGATTCAATAAATGTCAAATAGCATGACTGGCAATTTTCTTTTGAATGTTAAATTTTAATGGATGCTTTTGTACTCAAACATATCAGCATTGCTAACATTAGCTGATTATTAGAATCTTTTCTCTTAATGTGTCGTAACATTATATATCGTCCAATAAGAGCATCCGGTCGTTCAATTGTCATATTTAACGTTAAGATACGTATTCCTGAAACATTTTGAACGTTTTCTTTTTAATTCTTTGCAAATTCCCATACTGCAAATATTAGATGAGATTGATCTCGAATAATTTGTAATTAATAAAGAATTACTCGAAATTAAAAAATATATTTTCATATGAATTATTATGTAAGTCAAACAGAGTTATATTTCATTAACATCAAACATTATCGTCTTTTTTTTCTGTATATATTCAATTTTTTTCAAAATAAAAGAGAATTAGAATGAACGAAATTGTAATATTTCTAACCCATATCATCATCTTCACCTCCCCAACCCCAAAATTCATTGGAAAATCCGTTAACAGCATGAAAATGATTCATACGAATTGCAAGTACACCTCCAACTATTTCAGCATACATTAACCTGAAATTGTTGAGGTAACTTATTAGTATCATTATTTCCTCTGATATTTAATAATAATTACCTCGGATAGTGACAACGATAATAATATATTTGGTATATATCAACGTTTATATAAAATATATTCTAGTCTAAATGAATTTTAGATTAGAATTATTATACAAACATATATGTGCTTCATTCCTGAAAATTAGATTTTGAGGGTAGGGATGCACCTTGACAAACTTTGAACTGATTCAAACTCTGGAAACAGATTTGAATATCAAAAGTTATATTCAAATATTTTTAAAAGTAATTACTAAGCATCCCAAACGCAAAACCTTAAAATCTTTTGTTAGAATCTTTATAGCGTAACAAAGTTCTATTTCCAAACTTAAAAAACTTGGCACTGTCATATTTTATAGATAATTTGAAGTTGCAAAAGTATATAAATAAATGTTTAATGCATAATTTTAAATTATATCAGATAGAGGAGAATTTGCTGAAAGAGCTAACCTATAACCTAAAGTATTTACATAAGCTCCGATATGTCGCGGTGTATCCGGACAACCGTAATTGATACGATCATCTGCTGGAAACATGTCAACATCATGAAATATTACACAATTTACTCTTAGTTTTTCCGCAAAGGAAAATGCTGCATTCATTAATTTTCCTTTGTTGAACAATTCATTCCCGTACTAAAAAAAAAAGTAAGTAAATCATAATAATTGAAAGGGACTATATGAGAGAGTTATTCTAAGCTTATATAAAAGTATGCAAATAAATTATGAATGAATCTAAACGAGATAAGTAATAAGTTTGCTCAAATAAGTGAAATTTATTTGTAGAATTCATAGAGTTAACTTTTTACAATATTAAATTTTTTTCAGATTTTATTTTCTTTAATCTTAACTTGATTTTCTTTTTTTCCTGTCATAAGAAAATGTAAGAGGAAGTAAACAAAATTTAGATAATATAATTTAATAGAATAAATTGTGACAAATAATGAGCATATTTATATCTTAAAGATAAACAGAACTTTGAGTACTTAACCTGTTCAGTAATGATGAATCGAAAATCAAGATTCTGATGTTTCAGAATTGGAAATAAAAAGTCAAGCAATCGTGTTAACTGTGATTGTCGATCACGAAATGGAATTATTATTGCTATCTGTAAAACATTACAAATTGATATCATAATTTTATAAATAAATATCTAAAATATAAATAAATATATTCAATCACATATTAGGACACTTTTCATCACGTGAAACACGTGATAAGAAGTGTCAGGTAACATCTAGTATATTCATGATATTATAAAATTTGATTAAGAATTATATTTATAGGGTAATTGAGTGAAAAGCAAAAGCAAATAACTTTATGTCTTGCTAGACAATTTCTTGGCTTCCAATGGCCACCTGATTTAATATATGAATGTATTTGGGCTACTTCTTGCTCTTTCAAATTCTTTATCAATAGTGGGCCCATTGATAATGGCCCAGCTAAAAGATTGATTATGATCAATGTGAAATTTCTCTATGTTAATTTCATTATTTACAGCGTATCAGAAATTTTGCAATAATAGAAGACAACAATGTTTTATCATATGATAAACTTATTTATTATGTGATAAAAATTCTCATTAAAATGGAACGAAGCAAAGACATTTGCACCATTCATTCTTTTACTTTTTGCAATTAAATTGCTAAAGCGAAAAATTCATCAAAAATAATTTACTAACAGAAATCTGTAATTTCATCAAAAGTAGGGCAAAAATTTGAAGCACTGATGTAATGTTTTTGTTTAAATTGATCAATTTTGAAAGGCTTTTTAAATCGATGTCTTATAAAGTGTGATAGTGTTGTTTGATGGTTGACAGATGACAATAAAAGCTTTAAGAATTTCTGTCTCAGTATTGATGTTGAAGTCCTGCAAAAATCATTGGAAAACATTTCTTTATATTGTCAATAATGCTACGAAATCTGCAAAAATTTCATAGTGAAAGATTTCAGGAAATCTTGGAAATCATAGAGTTTTCTATATTTTGGGAATTTTTTTATTCATTCATTAAAACATATCCTTGTCCTTTTGCATTTCTGATTTTTGTGGCAATTAAAAAAATGCGCTATTTTTTTCTTTTTCATTTGTAACTTTACCAAAATACTGGCATTGTTTGAGCTTTCGATTCATCTTGAATCATTTTCATAGTTTCATTATTTATTTCCTCTTTCAAAACTTCTCTCTCCGTATATAACTTGTAATCACTTTGTATTTTACTAAAATATTTTCAGAAATGATTTACTAAGCAACTGTTAACAGATTTCACTGAAAAAAAAAACTTTAAATTATGTAAAGTCTCCCTTTCTAGAAGAGTTTTTGTATTTTTTAAAATTAATTTCATGAGAATTTCTAAATTTATAAGATTAATAAAAATTTGAAAATTTAGTGAAAATTTTTTATTTTGACGTTTCCATAATGTAAATTTATTGCTTATTTTAAAAGCTTTCTTTTTTTTTAAGGCTAAATTCATTGAAAAGAAAAAAAGAAGAGGAATAAAACAATTTCGTTCTTTAATTAGCATTTATATTATTAAGTAGTATCATAGTAGCATGTAATGCGCATATTCTATGAACTTTAGCCTTAAACATTAAAGATTAAAGATCTCCATTCATCTTCATATGTTACAGTTTAATTAATAAATTGAAATTCTTTGTTCTTTGAACTTATATTACTGTTATTTTTACAATGATTGTGTATTCCCTGCAAATAGTGATACTATATATGCTAGCAAATATCTTTCTATTCCCGATTATTTAGCATACTTAAAAAGGGGAAATTTTGAATTTAAAAAATAAGTTTGCTTTTAAAATTTAATTGCGAAACATACGCATATTTGTTGCCAAAATAAATGAGCAACAATGTAGTACCGATCACAATCACAGTTAAAATATTATTTCGTCGACAGCACCGTCTATAAGGAAGTTGTATTGTCATCTTGTTTACATATTAATGATTCATTTATGTGAATATAAATCAAATTTCCAAAAAAAAAAAAGATTAAAAAACAAAAATTTGCATAAAATCAGAAAAGTTGCAAATCCAATCCTATTATTGATGATAACGTAAGAATTGCATTGATCGATTTAATGCCAGTTACTTTGTCTTCCAACATTTCTCATTGTCTATAATACCTAATATAAATTACCAACTACTAAGTATAACCTGAATAAGTAAACAAGCTTAGTGGTAATAATATCATTTCAGTTTAATTTTTGAACTCCTTATCATTTGGCGAACGAATACTTATTGTTAATTAGACTAGCTTTCTTAATTTCGTGAATCTCCAAAAATTATCGTTGTGATATTAGACGCAAACGCAAAACATAGCTTTTTTTGCTAATATGAAATTAAATTGAACCAATAATGTAAGGTTTCAACTGATATTATAAATGGCAACATATTTATTAATATTATTAGAACGCAAACAATTTGACCGATACTAGAAAAATTTATCTTTTCAGTTTCTGCTATCCATTAAAAAGTAAAACCGTATGCCAAGAAATTTAAAATTGACACTGCTTAATTTAAAACAATGTGTTGCAGGGGTAGCACACTGATCATCAAAATCATTGAAATTTTTTAAACAATTCTAAATTCCCTTGCTAAATTTCTTAGATATAAAATTCCAATCTGGCGCGACAATTCTTAGGTATTTAAGTTTAAGCTTCTGGCAATAATGGAACAAAGCAACCCTATCCAAACGAGATTTCCATCCCACTAAATGTCAAATAAGCTTAATAAGTATCAGCTTAAGCCAAACATAGCTTGACTGGCAAATTTAATGAGCTCAATTTAGTAGTTTCAGTATAAAGCTTAATACCTCGGCCTCTTAATTTGGGATTTTTTCTTTGAGCCATATATCAACATCGACATCTGTTTTAGTAAAATAATATCCCATCCCTTATTGACTGAGAGGTTCTCGACAAATGAAATTTTCGTTGCATATTGTCTCTCGCTCTCGAACTTTCCATAATTTACATCCAATTTTTTCACCCACGGCTTTCCCTTTTTAAAACAACCCCTGCCGCAGCAGAACATAGTAAACAAAACTAAAACTGACGGATCAATACTCTCAGGATTATTATCATCATCCCACCAAATGATACACAGGACATACACCAGAACAGGTGAAGTAAATTAGTGACGAACTTTAAAATTCTTAAAATTCCTTTCTTATTTAATATAAAGTAAAAAGAATCTCTTCGTTACAGTTTTGTGTTGCATTAATTTATAAACATTAAGTAGTAACAATAAACAAAACATCAAATTCAAATGCTGACATGTTTACAAATTGAATTCAAACAAGCTCCGAATGCAATGTGACTAACAAATTTCAGAATAATATCACCAAATATAACAAGAAAACCAAACTCCTAAAAATTACATATAGAGCAGAACCAAACAGAGATACACAATTTCACGGGAGGAAAGCAGTTTTTTTTCCACCGGTTATGTATTCTTTTACTGGTATGAAATAGCTTTCTAATTAGTACTCATCAAAGAAAAAAAAAATCAGTTAACAGATGGAAATAATACCTGACTAAAATTAACACTATCAACCTGGACCGATCAATTCAATTCTGGGAAAAATAAAACCAGTTACACAAATGCTTACCTGAGTGTGTTTCTGAATACGCTTGAAAAGTTGAGCTATCGACAAAACATGAACAATTTGAAATGACACAAGGATGATCAGTATTTTCTTTCAAGTCTGCACCATTTCAATTTAAAATTTCATAAAAATAAGAAATTTGTCAGCAAATCTTTTCATACAGAAATTATATACGGAATTCGGATTACACTACAACTGCAATTTTTCGTTAGAAGTAATTTTTGAACATACCAAACTTAAATTCAACATAAAATTAGCAAACCTAGCAACTAAAATGATGGAAAAATGCGGAGAAATACAAAACAATGGAATAGTTCTATGAGCTAAACTAAAAAATTCGTACTATGTCTATAACAGAAAAAAAAGCAATCATTGATATAGGCAACCACATGAAATAACAAATGATACTTTATCACATCTTAGCTGCTTCATTTCTCATTCAATTCGACCAGAATTTACATAAAATTACAAAAATGCGTATTGATTACAACACTGCAAAATTATAATGAAAAAAAAAAAAAATTGTTGTTTAACCTATACAGGAAAGTAATATTTAGATATTAAAAAAAAAATGTTCCTTGACCTATTATTTATAAAAGAAAAATTTAATATCCGATAAGTACATGGTTTAGTATTGATAAACAACCTCTTGATTTCAGGCAGTATGGAAATGAAATATTACTATGATAACAAATATGCTGTCATCAACGATAGGGGCTTGAAGGAAAGCTAACAAAGGAAGAAAGCTGAATGTCAGTGAAATATATCTCCTGAGATACATCAGTTATTTCATTGTCTTTGCATACTTCGTCCATTATCATCGTCGTTTGTAAAGGGATAAAGATGAAGTTGAAAGAGGATCAACTGAAAATTGAATCGGAAAAATCTAAAGATAAGGACAATAATTATAGCCTTGAGATCAAATGGAAATTTGGAAACAGAAAATCAAAAATAATAAATCAGTTATCGATTATGGAGTTCATAGTAAACAGCAATATATAATCAGGAAATTGATCAGAAAAAAAGAGTTTCCCTGCCGGCGACAAAAATCGAAATTGAACATTGGAGTGGTGGGTATTTAAACAACAAAGTCGATGCAAAATTAGAACATTTTTTTTTTTTTTGATTGTGAATAAGTTGTACATTTCATTTCAATCGCTTAGGTTAAAAGAAGCTTCATGACGTATGAATTGGCTAACGGCAACTGAAGCTATATGAATGTTTACCAGTTATACATATTTGGAAACAAATGTATTACCATGTCTTGCAGTGTATGCAGCAGAAGGAATATAAAAATTGATTGAGAAACATTTGAAAAAACTAGTATTATGAGCATATTGAAATTAGTAAAGTCTGGTCCTTGCACATCCATACTTATGCTCGAGACATATATATACAAATCTGGGGAAAGTTTTCAAATCTTTCATCAATAATCACTTAATTTAAAGAAAAATTGTGTAAATCGAAAACTGTATGAAATTGTGCCATGAAATATGCAAACCAACTGGAAAATAATATGCCCTCAACAAAAGCAATCGCAGTCGTGAATCGTTCAGAGGATGAAGTACCAGGGTTAGGTTAGCATTAAAAAGAAGATATGTATAGTAAAACAGAAACTCGTGACAAGTGACGAAGATCTGAGCTGGACGCAAATCCACTAACAAGCTCATTCGATAAATGACAAGATATCACTTCAGCATATGGTGAATTCAAAAACTGTTTTGAAAAAAAAAGTTTGAAAGAAAGAATATGGTCAACGCTACACGGTCTAATGGACCAAATTTATTTCACCTTTTCGTTAGAATATTAGCCCATCTTCGGATTTTCTTCAGCGTTATTATACAACGAGCAGAATCGAGTCTTTTCAAGATCATACAACTTCGCAGTATGAAGAAATATTCCTAGTCGTAGAGCACTTTCATACCCATTCTGATGGCGGCTTACCAACATCAACATATATGTGATAATATAATGGCCGTAGTGTAACCTGAAAAATTAAAAATTGCTCACTTCCGAATCAAACTCTAATTCGAGCTTGAAATAAAGAGGAATAACTCAACTACCAGCTTTTATGAAACTGTGAAACGAAAACTTTTCCTTCAAATCAAAAAATTAAGTTTAAATAAAAAACAGCAGAAAAGCCAATGTTCATTTGAATCTTCGAAAACAAACCTTTAATATTTTCCATGAAGTAACATTTAGACCATCAGTCCGATAGCGTGTTTCAGCCTCATTTAACAATTTATACCTGCAAAAAACAATAGGATTTTGCTTGACTAAATATAACCACTGGTTTCATTAAGATGACATAACTTTAATGGTAGTAAGTAGAGTGTTAGTTAATTTACTTGAAACTGCGCACTCAAATATCTAAAATATCTTAAACAATCATATGTAAAATAAGACACAAATCACCAATTATATCATTTATCTTAATAGCTAAATTGTGTTAGGCATGGCTGAATCTGATTTCCAATTTCCACAATCCCAAATGAATGAAAAATTATATGGCTATAGAAAAAGGACAATAATATGAAACGTACACTAATTTTGGTGCAACTCGTTTCCTCTTGACATGTTTCAGCATGGTAAAGCGACCTGTGGTAACATCAGGTCTTTCAATGGTTAGATTTTGTGCCATTATTCGTTTCCCTGCAAACCAGAGTAAGTTAAAGCATGTGATTTCTTTTGATTTCGCATATTTAAGACTATTTCTGACAAACACCATATGTCATCTGCTTTTACCACAACACGCTCTTTTGCAGTGCATCTGCATGTCGGCACAACAACCATTTGAAAGAGACTTCCAACATCATCTTAACCATTTCATAAAATTATGAATGTTGTCGCAAACTCAAATGCATAAACTAGAGAGTTCCAGGATTTACAATAAGACACAAGACTGTTAACACTGACCCATATCATCATCTTCACCACCCCAGCCCCAATACATATTCGAATAACCATTTACTGTTCGATAATCATCCATGCTAATTGCTAGAACGCCGCCAACTATTTCTTTATACCATAATCTACAAAAGATAATTTCTTGTCACACCGAATCACTATCTTAGATATTTTTTCCAAGAAAGGTGTAAGCTTCAATACGGAATAGCTGTGTGCAAATCATAATGTAATTCACTTCGAAACAAAAAACACTGGAGAATCAAAAAAGATACAACTGTTTACGGAAATAATTAGGGAAGTTAAATCAAAACTGTAAAAAAAAGACGGACAACGATCATTTATGATTTTGATATAACTTTAAGCGTTGTTTTAGAATGGAACGTTTCGTAATGATTTTAGTAAAGTATAAGTGTAAATATTAAGCATCACACTAAAAGTTGTTACAAGATGAAAATTTGCAAATGAATCGGAAACCGCCAGAAATAAATAATTAAAAAAGTAATTATATTTCAAAAAAACTTACTGATATCCAAGATTACTAACAAAAGCACCAATATGACGTGGTGTTGGTGGACAACCGTAGAAATTACGATCATTCTGTGGAAACATATCAACATCATGAAATATAACACAGCTTACATTGAGACTTTCAGCTAAGCGAAACGCTGCATTCATTATTCGGCCTTTGTTAAATAGATCATTACCATACTGGAAAATCAACTCTCACAAATACCAGAATTTCACTTCAACTAATAAACAAAGGTCTTGATTGCTAGTCAAACCACATCAAATCATACAGACGAAATGTAATGATGTTGAAAGATTTTTTCATTAACATAGAACGTACAGCATTAAGGACTAAAAAGTTCAGACAATTGTGATAATGTCTTCAGACATATTTTGAAATTTTTGAAAATTTTGCAGACTGAATGTATATTGAAGTTAGCTAGATTGCCATACCTGTTCTGTTACAATAAATCGGAAATCCAATTCCTGTCTTCTAAACACTGGAATAAGAAAATCGATAAGACGGGTCAAATGTGTTTGACGATCTCGAAATGGGATTATCACAGCTATCTGAAAAAGAATTATGTACAGTTCTTCTCCTCTCATAGCATTTAATGATTTCTGCAAGGTTACAAGAAATGCTAAAATTTTCAGATGAAATTGCTGTCTACTTAGTCTCCCACAAAGTACTGAAGTCCTCATATTTAACAAAGAGTCACTAAAAAAATAGAAAAAAAAAACAAAATCTAAATTAAAAAAGACCTGAATATGAAAAACAAAAATAAATGCATGGTGTTTCTCAAAAGTTCAAATCTCAATTAACTAACTTTATGTTCAGTCGTACAATCTTCTGGTTTCCAATGTCCGCCAGGTTTTAAATATGGATAATGTTTCTTTACTTCGGCTTCTTTTAAGTTTGTTATTAAAAGCACAGCTTGTGGCAATTGCCCAACTGAAACGATGGCGTATTAAAGGAAAACATGGTCATAAACTAAAATCCATATTTTAATAAGAAAAAAAAAACAGTATTACAGCTGTACAGCTTGCTTATAAAATCATGCCTACAAAATCCACATGGAGAAGAAAAACAAATTTTCTAATTAATTTACGCATACATGGTCCTATATTACTCATTTTTGCTCAATTTAAGTAACTTACTCAATTTCCTGTTGTCTTCTGGATCTGGACATATCTTTTTCAGGTCATCCGACCTGTTTTTTAACAAGCGATTTTCAAGTTCCTCAAATAATGGAATATCTTCTACAAGTGGCTTATCATCCATATTAACAATTAAAGTGGTTGATGTTCCATTTCGTCGCATATCAATATCCGGTGATCTAGAAAAAAAAAAACTTTGAAGAGAAAATGAAAAAATGATACTTGCCGCATTTCATAATAATCATTCATACAAAAAATTACTTATGCGACTAATAAGGATCCTAGTTTCCTCACTATATCCTTTCTATATTGTCTGCTAGTCTCAGTGGATACAAGAATTAAAAAATATAAAAAACATATTCAGTGGCAATCATTTCTGTTATTATCTATTTCTTCTTTTGGGAGAGTTATAATAAAACTATAATAAAAATCTCTATTTATAATATACCAGTTAACCTAACAGGAATTAAACTTTGTGGAAAGATTACGACAAAGAATTTAGCAATATCAATAGAAATAAGTGACCAAAAAACGAACCTTATTCGTTCCAGTATTACTTCATGATCATTTTGAACAAGCTCAACAACGCTTTTCTCATTTCCTTCGGCCTTTTCTTTATGAACTGGTGATTTCTTGTTGACCGTATTCTGCTGTTGCTGTTCGATACTTAAAATGTCACGCGGTTTTGTGGCTTTCAACCTGAAAGGTAATTGAAATGTCATTCATTGATTTAAAATATTACGTCTACCACCATCTTTTTGGTTTACGGATTTACTATATTACCACATAAGATATACTTTCATTACATCTATTATATCATTTTATATGGCCGCAGTAAAATGAAATATCAAAATTGAAATATGATGAATTGGGCAAACGGACAAATAAATATGTGCTTGTTTGTACACATACGAAATACATATGCATCAGCATGAAACATATGCACAATGTAATCAGAGCTGTTTTATTAGCACAGACCGTTTTTACTATTCAGAAACAATGTGGTAGCAGACCTTGTTGGCATGACTGATTTACCAATGATTAGATAAGAACCAGTTGCCACTGCAAGAAGCAAGAGTAACTGTTTCATTGATAAATGTAAATATTTTATCGCCATTTTGTTTTACAGCATTAACGATTAGTGGCTGCAAATTCGTAGACGGTTTGGTAGAAATATAATGTTGTTGATCTGAAATATTAGTATTAAAACTGCAAATAGTAAGCAAGGGATAATTCATCTAACCTGTAGATCTTAAAATCAGTTTCAGAATATTGAAAAGCATTTGTAGTTAAAGGCAGTAAAGTCATATTCAGTAAATGTAACATATAAGAAATATAATGAAGTGCAAAAGTAAATACTATAGTATATCTGTTATAAGAATTTGATATAAATGATGTGATAAATGCCGTCTCTTTTCATCTGATAAAAACAATTACCAAATAGACTATTTGCTTATTTTATTTTTTGCTTTGCAAGTACTAAGCGTAAAAGCTGATAGGAACTTAGCACAGACTGCCGTTGCATAAACATTTCTTTGAATATAATTCAATATTTGCTTATTCAACTACCGGGACTACTTTTGCTGACAACGAAATAGCAAAATAAACTGTTCTCTGGTGGTGGAGAAACGATGGTTCATATGATGGCTCAGAAATTTACGTAACTGCAGTTCTTTTCTTCCCACATTTAAGAAAAACACTTTCTTTTTCTGGCTTAATATAAAATTTTATGATATTCATGGAAACCACAAAATTATATATTATTCGGAAGGAAGATAAATAAGGTACCTTTGCTACAAAGTTTATGAAGCATGAAGTCTTATATGGGGCAATGTCAGACAGCTGGATCTTAATTACTACACTTTATATTTTGGAATTACATAATTACACAGTAACATATTATGGTTAATAAGTCTGGAACTTTTGAAACAACATAAAATTTTGGAAAAAGTTTACCATAACATGCACAGTTGTTGTAATGGAAAGGATCATCTCTCTAGATCAATAAAGACCATGCGAAATTTGCTTCCTTACCATCATTTAATGTCAAATTGTAAATCCTCAAAATAAAAGAATATGATTAAAACACCATCACATTAATAAAATGAATATTCAACATGCGTGAGGTCAAATATATGTTTCCCAGAAAGAATATGAAACCAAACATATCTTAATGTTCAATCCCTGAATTATTTACACCATACCAAGAGCCTTTTAATCCAAACTTCAATTTAAATTCAAACTGAGAAACTAAATTATAAATTAAACTAAGATATAGGGAAAAAGAAAAATGGAAGGAGAAAGAGACAGAGAAAAGCAATAAAGCATAATCTTTAGTTGTGGTCTTTCATATTCTTCCGAATATTAAATTTATATATAAACTCATGTTGAGATAAACTGCTAACGAACATTATATATTATCACACAATAAAAGAAAATTATCAAGTAACATAGAAAAAGGTGGCGAAACGTGATTGATTAACTGAGACATATAATGCTGATAAATTCCAAACAAAAACTCTCCTCCAAATTAAGAACAACATTATAGAACAGGTTATGTTGCACCAACTCCCGCCAAGCTCTCTTGTCAACATAACAAAAGTAAGAAGAAATGAAAGATACGGCCGCGGTACGAGTAGATAGGGTCATTATATCTTGCTCAGGCTAATAAAAAATTAACCACAAACAGAGTTGTTTTATTTTGTTCCAGTTAACAACAATGGTCGGTCTGTGATTTTTCTATCTTATCCTCTTTGCTTGAAGACTTTATGACATTTAATCCTTTTCAAGCTTCGTTATTATTTAATAAAAAAAAATAGAATGAGTTGAAAAATAATTGTTTGCTTAAAAATACCATCATAATGTCATTCTAAAAGTCTTTTAAAATGTTTCATCAGTTATACTTCCCTTCACTCTTCTCATGCGATACAATAGAAAAGAAAGAATGAGAATATTCATTTACAGTAGGATGCAGCTAAACTGGAAAACAAAAACCTGAAATTATTTTAACGAATTAACAAAAATATACATAAAGAGAATATATAGATGGAGAGATTGATGCATAGATACCGCTACATATATAAGAACAATACATACAGACATACAAAGAACATGATATGTACAACAGAACGATTAATTTATTGAACTTTTACATTGAGAAATTGAACATGAAATTAAAAAAAAAATTGAATGATTAATGAGAAAATATCGACTATCATTTTTAACGAAATGAATAAGACAAGACACATAAATCAATAATGAATTAAGTGATTGATAAAAATGATTGGAAATAATCGTATCTTTCTTGTAAACATTTTGTTGGATTAACATGTACCACTGCGTGATAGTAACATTGCAAACATTATTCATTGAATAATTCAACGAATAATTCAACATTCAAATAGATATAATGAATTCGAAAATTGCGAAATCTTTATTTTCATATCAATAATATTTACACTGCTATATAGTATACAATTATAAACATTTAATTCAAATGATTGATTTTTGTCAGCAGAAATACTAACAGTTTTGTAGGAACAAACGAAAAAAGAGATTTTTTTTAAGAAAACTAAACAAATAAAATGGTTGAACTTTTAAAAATTCCAGCACATTTGATGTGTTTAAAAGTTTTCATACCATTTTTTGCTCATTAATTGCTGTGTATATATATATATATATATATATATTTTTATATCGATAGTCTGAATACTTGAATGGAATGAATAAGCTTTGAAATGTTAAAAAATTTTTAAACGAAAATATGGTGTGATTAAAAAAAAAAAACGAAAATGAAAAAGTTTACACTTTATTCAACTATTAATGCATCAAATCATTCTGTGGTTAAACTGATAAGCACAAAACAAACAAAGAAAGTAAACAAATAAAGTTGCAGTGCTTCAAATAAGCATCAACAATGCCTCAATAAATTATGAAACCGGATCTGGTCTACAATCTACTAATTTGATTATATATTTAAATACCTAAGTATTCCATAGACATAATTGATTACTTCTAAAAACAACGTCATTATTATTATTTCTCTAATGCTGTAATACAGCGTCAACAATATGGATAATTATATTAAATCACTTTTATAAAATTTTTTTAAAATATTTTGATAAGTTATGTCTTGTTTTTTATTTTTATTAATGACGAAGTAGTTAATCCATTCCAGGATTTATTATTAAGCTAGTTGATAATTAACTGAAGCTAAGAAACTAGCATTGTATTCTCCGTTACTTATCATACAAGTATTTCATTATCATTGCATTTTGATAAGCGAATATTCCATGTGGTGTATTATTTTTTGCACTCATTGTTCAAGTACTATTTAAATGTCAAAATTTCAATCATCAAACACTTAAGCACTATAAAATTGATGATTAATAATCAGATCTAGGAAGATATCACTTTTCAATTTCAAATTAGCTATTATTGGTAGTCTAAGCCGACTTTTTTATGCGTAAGTCATTTCATCTATGTAACAGTAATATTAGCATTAATTCAGAAGGAAAAACATGAAATATCAATGGAAATTTCACAGGAAGATTTGCTGAGACTTACTAAAATTTAGTAATGAAAATGGAGCAAGGACAAATGACATATCAATGCACAAAGTTTGTTAAATTCAAATTCTTATAGCGCTTTCTGTTGATGTTATCGAGAGAAGTTTCATTATAAATCAAAATTGTTGAACAGTAAACAGAAATGTTCTGATTATCATTACTCATATCTTACTCTACAACATTTAAAACTTTGAGCTGAAATTATAATTCTTATTCATATCAAATTAAAATTTAAACTTTTGAATATAATATTTCAACTTATTCTTGCCTCTTCTCTTTTTGTTAAATTTTTTTCTATTTCCAATACACTTCAAGTGATTTTTTTTATTTTTAACATTTTGCAAAGATTTTATTGAAATAAAAAAGGCAAAAATCTATCAAATATAAAAACCTATTTAAAAAGAAGGAAATTTTCATTTATTTTAAAGCAATTCCAAATTTTGTCCTTTTTTTTAAATGAAGTAAATCTAAATAACAGATCGATCCATTATTGAAGCGAAACGAGACACTGGTTAGTTCGAAAAGCTCGTGATTAATTAGTGTTGGGAAATAGCTTTTTTTTTCTTACTCATCAAATAAATCATTATCGATCTGAAACTATTAAAGCTGAAAATGTTATTTCAGAATTGAACAGCTATGCTAATAAATTTTAACTATTTCTTACTGCAAAAAAAAGTGATTTTGTGAAATGAAATACAACACACAATCTTCTAGTAATTATTGAAATTTTATACAGGAGCAAAGAAAATTTAGCTACTCAAATGAACAAAATAGAAAGGATTGGATTGAAGAAATTAAATACCAATTAGAAAACAGCAACAAAAAAGTTGAACAGAATTATATATGTGAGGAACTAAAAAAAATCCCGTATAATAATGATAATGATAATAATAATAATAATAATAACAATAATAATAACAACAATAATAATAAAATAGTAATTTTTAATTCAAAATGAGATAAAAAAATGATTAAGTTTGTCGGTGTTATCATTATCATTCAACACTTATATTCATATTGTAATTAGTAATTATATTTTTTCTTTTCGCTTTTTTTGCACGTTTTTTTTAATTAATTTAATTTCTCGTTTGCTTTTATTTATTTGAATTTACAAAATCAATTTGAATTGGTGATTATTTTCAGTGATGTTACAATGTCAAAATGGAAAAGAAATTGATATTGTTGAGAATGGAATTCCACTCAGTCTCACTTTTGCAATTTTACATTCTTTTCAAAATTTTTTCTTTTCTTCTCACTTTGATGAATCAATCGGAGAGAGAAAGAAGGAGAGAAAGAGAGAGAGAGAGATAGAGAGGGAAAAAGAGAAAGCGAGAACAATGGACGAAGATTAGTGGTTGTAATTGTAATACTGAATGAAACAATTGGAAATAAGGCATAAATTGTTGCTATTATTGTGGATTAAAATAATTTCGAACGGTTAAGAAAAACAAAAAGAAGATGAAACATTCTAAACTTTGCTATTTTAATGCTTTATTTCAATCATATTCAATACTTAATTCTCGATCTCAACAAGTGACAGTATGTTGCTATTTGATAAGCGAAACCACTAAGAATTAAAGCGGATCTATCTTTCATCTTCCTTCTTACTTTCCCTCTCTCTCTCTCTCTTTCATTTTCTGTTTATTTAGCTATCAATCAATGATATTGATCAACAGTTGTATGTATGTATGTGTGTATGTGTGTGTGTGTATGTGTATGTTAGCTATTCTAGAATATTAAAATTCATTCTGATTGTTTCATGAAATTCCCAGCAGTTTTCCATAAAATTTCCTCTCTTCTCTCTCTTCTTCACAAATGTTTGAGTCTTAAAGCTTTTCAAATATCTGATTTTGGCTGTTTATATTGCCATTGTGTTGATAATGAGAATTTCCTCGTAATGTGACGAAATTTTTCTCAAGACAGAGTAATCTTTTATTTCATCTTCTAGATAAATTGATCGATATTTTAAAATATTTCTTCCGTCAGAGTTCTTTTCGACTTAAGTTATTTCTTCTTTCCTTTCTTTCCTCTCACTTATGTACTTTTAGTTAAGGTTGAAAGACTTATAATTTTTTTTTTTTTGCACTATGATTTGTTCTATTGATTTCGTAATGAAAAGTGTCCTTTCAGATCAAAATTTGATGATATGGAATTTTATTATTACAATACAAACAACAGGTAACATTTTGTAGGAAATCATTGATGAGTAGCAGCGGTAGCAGACCTCCTCAACTTGACAATTTGTTGAAGTTGGATGGATACCTATGGAATTATCAGACTGAAATTTGTCGCAGATATGGAGTATTCCTTGATTATTCGAAGAGAATTGAAGAGGTTAAGATTTTGTAATGCCATATAGCAAAATCTTGAATCAATAATCATTATTGTTAAAGGTATGTTATTAAGTTGGATCTCCTGGAATATTTTGCTGTTTTCATTTGATAAATAGCATTGTATAGGAAGATTTAACTTTGATTTGAAGAACATATTTCTTTTCATTACATTAATTCTCAAGAATCAAATTTTTGTGGTAGCCAATCAAGAATCATATTTAGTGTGGTGGATGGGAAACATTCACAACAGCTTATCGAGAATATGGTGTTGTGGTGATAAGGGATAATTCAGTTCGTTGTTTGGAATGGGCACCAGGAGCAGAAGCTTTATCATTGGTGGGAGATTTTAGTAAGTTTGGAAATTCACTACATCTTTAATAAACTGCAAATTGCACTAAGCAAAAGAAAGTTAAGGATTTGAAAAGTAATCGAACCAGTGATTTTAATGAATGTAATTATTTTTTGCTGCAGACAATTGGAACACTGAATCTCATCCATACAAGAAATTAGAATATGGCAAATGGGAATTAATTATTCCAGCTGATAAAGATGGTAATTGCCCGATTAAACATGGATCGATTATCAAGGTGTTTTTCTGTTATTAAGAGTGATATGCTAGGATCAATCGTATGCTTCTAATATTATTGAATGGTAGCGCATTTATATTGGTGAAATAGGCAATTTCTTTGATAACATTTCCAATTTCGATTTTAAAATTGTATGAAGATACTATTTTTTGCATATTTTTAGGTCGCAGTAAAGAAAAATGGCGTATTTCGTTTTAAATTGTCTCCTTGGGCGCACTATGTTACACGGCCGAAAGAAACAACAGTTTATCACATGGTAAACTATTGAACTTCTCGTTTTTTCCTCATTTTGTTTCAGGCAAAAGATAAATTGAAAATGTGAAAATAAAGTTCAAAAAAGTTTGAATTCTTCAAAGACAAATGAATAGCCTATTTAATTAAATATTAGTTAAGCAAAAAATTCTCATTTCGTCTTATTTTGCTATTTATTTATTTGTTTCAAAGGATCAAATGAATATTAATGTGCTAATTTATTCTTTTACCTTATTTTATAGCCCTTCTATAACCCACCTGAATCGGAGTGTTATCGTTTCAAACATCCAAGACCATCAAAACCTGAATCATTACGGATTTATGAAGCGCATGTCGGAATATCTAGTTGGGAAGGAAAAGTCAATACCTACAAGAATTTTGCAGATGATGTTATACCGAGAATCAAGAAACAAGGTACTTTCCCTTTTACAGGATATTTTTCAACTACGGATAGCAAGTAATATGTTTCAGGTTATAATACCATTCAGCTAATGGCCATTATGGAACACGTTTACTATGCCAGTTTCGGCTATCAAGTCACTAGTTTCTTCGCGCCATCAAGGTTTGCTTCTTAAATCACCACTTTAGGAGGTTATATTTTAACTGAGGTGTAGAGAACGAAAAGGAAGAATTTTTCGAAAATGGGGATTGGGGATTATTCTGACTAAGCTTACTAATATTGTAAATTACAAATTTGTCTTCAGAAAAGCGCGAAAACTTTAATGAGAATGTTTTGTAGCCGTTGCGGAACGCCAGAAGATCTGAAATATCTTGTGGATAAAGCACACGAAGCGGGTATTCTAATCTTACTTGATGTGGTACATTCGCATGCTTCAAAGAATGTAGAAGATGGATTGAATGAATGGGATGGTACTCAGAATAGTTATTTCCATGACAATAATCGTGGATATCATAGCCTTTGGGATTCACGACTTTTCGATTACACACAGAAAGTTTTTGAAGTCTTTGTCAAAATCTCCCCTTAATTAGAATTTTATTAATCGAATTGAATTGACTGGAATTGAAGATTGTTAATAAAAGTACTCCTAATTTTTAAATTGAAGAGGTTATTAAATTTCAGGATTGAAACTCTTCGTTTCCTACTTTCCAATCTTCGATGGTGGATTGAAGAATACGGCTTCGATGGATTCCGATTTGATGGTGTAACATCGATGTTATACCATTCTCATGGAATTGGTAAGTGATAAACTGAAATAGCTTGTTAATTTTATGAAAAATGAGAGGTTAATTTATGAGTTCTAGCGACCGGAAATGCTCTTTTTATATGTCCCACTTCAAAATGTTTTGCTTAATACGAAGTATACTTTAGTATCTCGAATACAACCATCTGTATGGGGTAAGAATGGCTCATATTAGACTTATTCTAATTTGAATCGTATAGCACGATAATATGGAGTAGTTTCTTGTGTTGTGAGAGAGACTTCCTGAAAAACGTAAAACTGTGTTTTCGGTATATAATTTCGGTGAATAATTGTATAATCGGTGTTACTGTTGCTTCCAGCAGTGAACCATTGTATATATTTCTAAGAAAGTTTTGTTATTTTGTAACTAGCTTTAGGCAGTTATGATTAATGGTATAATAGTAATTCTGCGAACAAAAAATTTATTATCTAGCAAGTTAGGGAAGCAAAATTTTAAATGTTCTTCAGATATACTGGAGGGATTCAATAACTGTTTCCACTGCTGTTTCGAATTTCATTTTTAGTCGATGACAAAATAATGTCATGTTTCAATGTACTTTGTTTTTCCGATCAAGAAAAAGAAACTAGAATAACTTTACTCCAAAAACTCTTTAATATTTTCTATCGACCACTTGAACTTTCTGTGTTTTTAGCTTCAATTATTTTCATTTTTCGAATTCTTAATTTAAATCAAATAATCGCTAAATTATCAGATTCCATTGTTAATTTAGAAAAAAGATTCTTATTTCAGCCGATGCATTAGATGGTGGTTACGATATGTATTTCGGTCTAAATGTTGATACTGACTCACTTGTTTATCTAATGCTTGCGAACTCATTTTTGCACCGTAAATTTCCCAGTGTCGTGACAATTGCTGAAGTTAGTTCAATTTTATCATCACTATATGCAGACATATAAACATAAACATAGATCAGTTTTTAAACCCATCAAATCTTAACTGAAATGGTCGTTGGTGCTATAATGAAATCAATGGTTTACGTTTTTTGTGCAGTTAATAGACAGTTTACTAGAATTATTTTGGCCTGTTTTTCAGGACTACTTATATATCTAGTTGTACTATATAGCGCTAAATCTTCGATTTAAATGAAGACTCTCATTCATTTCTTTCATTCTTTTAAAATCAGATTCTACTGGAATTTAAAAATGAAAAAAATTCACATCCCTTACGATTTACATTCTTCTCTTACAGTGCAAATAATTGTTGTTTGCAATAAATGAACGACGCATTCAGGTTTTAATAATTTTTCCGCTGCAGGAAGTAAGTGGTATGCCAGCCTTATGTCGACCAGTCGAAGAAGGTGGACAAGGTTTCGATTATCGCTTAGCAATGGCAGCACCGGATTTGTGGATTAAACTTCTCAAACATTTCTCTGATGAAGACTGGGATATTTCTAATTTGGTATTTACGCTAGAAAATAGAAGGTGATGCCAAGATTTAAGGTTTCCTTTGTTTGTTATTGCTCCTTGTTATTGCAGCATTTCTTTGTTGCCTGACAACATTTCTACAGTTGTTAACCAATTTCAGATACGCTGAGAAGCATATTGCATATGCTGAATCACACGATCAGGCTCTTGTTGGTGATAAGACGATTGCGTTTTGGTTGATGGATAAAGGTTAACTCTATTAATTATTTCGTCTTCAATGAATGTTGCATTTTTGAATGATCTCTTATAAGATATATTCAAAAAGAAAAAAAAATCCAACTTATAATTGGAAGGAGGGGAAAAAAAAATAATTGTTAATAGTCATCAGGGAACGAATTTTCAGAAATGTACGATTTCATGTCTGTTACATCACCATTAACTCCTATAATTGAACGTGGTATAGCACTGCATAAAATGATTCGTCTTATCACATATGGATTAGGTGGCGAAGCATGGTTGAATTTCATTGGTAAAATTTCTTTTCTAAAAAAAAAAAAAAAAAAAGAAAATTCGAGGTTTTCTAAAATTCACTACTGATCTGATTGGATTTAAATCCCTGGTTGTGCTTCCTTTTCAGCGGGATCAACAATGCCTGGTTGTAAAAACAGTTGTTTATGTATATACGTGTTCATACGTCAACCTTATATATTTAATGTTTGCTGGTTAACATCTCTTAGCCATTTCATCTTATTAAACAACTCTTTAAACATCTAATGATTGTTGTAGTAACAAATTAATTGATAGAAAGTTGCTTCAGCAGGAAAAAAAATAGGATGAACTAAACATTTGGTCCATTTTTAGCTGCTTTGTCGGTTTTTTTCTTGAAAACATTTGAAACTCTGAAATTCTCAAATGAACTATTTGTAAAGAAATTGGAACATTTGTCAATGTTCTTTTGCTTGGAAAAAAATTTCACCAACAAAAATTTTTTAAGATAAATTTGATAATAAGTTAATTTTGGCAAAAAATTTCTTTTAAAAGGTAAACTTTTATAAGTACGACACATGCTTGTCATCTTTTTAAATTCATTCTGTTATCTGATCATTCTTATCACCTCTTTTCTAATGTCAGCCATTAAGAACTGTCTTATTTAATTCATTCGCTTAATTTCCGAGCAGAAATTCTTTGATGCTTAATTTTTCTTAGCAAAAATTAGATGAAATTTTATAGTAATCTCCAAAAAATATGTGACAGTTGAAAGTTGTCATGAAATTTAGTGATGATCCTATACAATCTTCCATAAATAAATTCTGCAAGAATTGAGACAAACTCAATCACTATAACATTGAGTAGTTATTATTGGATTTAAATTTTCGGTTCATAACTTTATCTCATCTAATTTCTCCTTTTCAGGTAACGAATTCGGTCATCCAGAATGGCTTGATTTTCCACGTGTGGGTAACAACGAGTCATTTTGTTACTGCCGCAGGCAATGGAATTTAGTGGATGATGAGCTTCTTCGATATAAATACTTGAATAATTTTGATCGTGCCATGAACCAATTGGAACAGAAACATCTTTTCTTATCACATGGGCCGGTATAAATAAATTCTTTAATCGTAGGAAATTTCCATAAACAACAATTGATGTATCAAATTTAGTGCTTCATTGAATTCAGTTGCTGCGTTGTAAATGAATAACCATCTTTACTGAAACTATGGTACATAATTTTATAGGCATATACTTCGTGGAAGCATCAGGATGATAAAGTTATAGCATTCGAACGTGCTGGCCTTCTTTTTATTTTCAATTTTCATACGCACAAGAGTTTCTCGGATTACAAAATTGGTATCGAAGTGGCAGGAGAGTAAGTTTTTATGTTATATACTGTCACACTTCTTCAACTTTTTTGTTTGTTCTCCGTGCATATGATTGGAAGAAAAGATGGAAAAGAACGAAGGCTTACTCGAGCTATCATTCAAAGCATTTTGAATTTTTAAATTTGGCTACTGTGAAATTGGAGGAATAGAAGTGGGAATATGGTAATAATGAAAGTTTTACTAACTCCTCAAACAGCGATTTAATTTTAAGAGCTTTTTTGATTCAAAAAATTGAAATTAATGTGAATAATATGTGACAGTATCAAATAGATGAAATATTTTGAGGTATGCATTGGCATTGAGTACTGATGACTCTGAATTTGGTGGTTTTAATCGATTGGATAAAAATCAACATTATTTTACTTTCCCGGAAGGTTATGCTGGTCGACGAAATCATCTTTTCGTATATATTCCATGCCGTGTTGCTATTGTCTTGGAAAAAGTAGGCGAAAAGCGTATTTCCTGATTCATTTTAAGTATTTCTCAAAATAAAAACGATGGTAATGAAAAAAGACGGTGAATGCATAATTGTACATCTGCTTTCGCATTTTCTCTCTATTCTTTTCACTCATATTTTATTTTCATTAAACTCTCTCCTTTTCCAATTACTTTTTCTATTAATCAGAAAATACATACGCTAGATGTTTAAAATTATTAGTTTCAGCTTTTCATCTATAATTTATTACTTTATTCGTATTGCTATACTTTATTGCTTCGGTATAGAAAGAAGTTGAGAATTGAAGCAAAATTTTTAAGTTCCAGACACAATCACACTGTCAACCTAGTTTTGTGGGTTTTTTATCCATATTATTATTGCAATTTTAACTAGTCATGTCAATATGATATTGCTTACTTTGATCACTTTTCAAATGATTTGTTATCATAAACAAATGTTATCATTTTCATTTTCATATTTTCTCGATCTTATGAAACAACCGCATAATTAACTTAGGAGTAGCTACTTCATGTCACAAATTTTACTATGTATATTAGTTATTTTTTCTGTTACCTCTTTTCATTGATTACTGTTTCTTTTTTCTTTGAAGAATGCTATCGAATTGCACTTTCTATCCTTTAAATCATATGCTTGTAGTGCTTTTTGTTTGTCAATATCATTTGTGATTTTTCTAAACCAATTTGAATTTTCGAATTTATACGATTCGTCGGTTATGCTTTAGGGCTTTTCTTACGCAGTAATAAATTGAGTTACAGTTTTCTTAATCATATGGAAAAGATGTATGGAAATTTCATCATGTATTTTTCTACACAGTATTTGATATTGCCAGAGTTTTACACCTGATATTTTGGGAGTAGTTATTGATATTAGACATGTTCAACTTTAATGAATTATAAAATGAAGAGAAGATAATGATCCATAACACATTATGGAATAAAGTTCATTTGCAATTAATTATGTGAAGACAACGAAATTATATTAGTTAAAATAGATATTGTATGCATGTGATAAAATAACTTTAATTGAGAGAACCATAACAAACTCGGAAAGATGTCACATAATTGCTATAAGCTTTGTGTCTTTCTTTCGATAATTTGCTCAAATTATCTTTGCAGGTCTCACTTACCTTATCTCGATCATATCTGAAAAAATGACTCATTTGTTATTGTGAATTAAGCAAATTGATAATTGATAAAATTCGCTTGATAAAATAGGTCAAAAGTTAAACTGTTGATTTCTAGTCATTGTTACTTGCTTAGAAGGAACAAAGGTATATATTTTAAAAAATTAGGGATAAAAAGAACATTTCCCAAGAAATTAAGCATTTTTTATTGAAGAGATTTAGTTGCAGAGTTTTTTTGTAAATTTTTGAAACTCTCTGAAGTTGATATTTTCCAGTTAATCTGTGTGGAAAAGTCTATTTAATGTTTGAAATCCATCTTATATTAGGATAGAAAATAGGTTAGAATTGATAATTTTAAAAATAATGGTAGGGAGAGTTTGTTGAATTTTTTTAGCTTTAGTATCGTGAACAATATTTCAAATGATAAAGTAAATTGGGTTAGCCATTGAAGTAAAAATTCTAACAAGTGATTAAGAAAATAATTGGAATAAATATGTCGGTGTTTATATATGCTTTCTTACTTCTCTCTAAAATAATTTGCATAAATAATTATTATACGAAGCAGTTCTTGAATTTCTGAGGGTATTATTAAGATTTAAATTTGTCACTATAATAAAATAAAACTAACACGGTATCAGGTTTACATGATCTTGCGAATTTTTCAAGCAAACGAGTTTTTTCTTGTCTACTATCTTTCAAACATTCATTTCTTTTGAATCGCATGAAATCCTTGGAGTAATCATTGTTAGCTTCCTAAAAACGAAAAAAAAAACGAAATAAACAATTTCAGAAATGTAAACTTTTTGAGAGGCATCATTCCTAAATTTGTTGTTGCAAACAGATTTAATTAACATAATCTCATTAATACATGATTAATTTTACCTGATCATTTTTATCATCACTACTACCATGTACATTCCGCCTTACTCGATTTTCTAATTTTTTAGAATATTTAAGACCGTGATTTAAATTAGGATCATCATGATGTAAGTTTGATGAACTGCTGCTACATCCGCATTGTCGCTTTTTACGTTTTCCTTCCTTACAAGAATCCAATGCCTTTAGAAAAAACAAGATAAGGTTTATATTTTAATATGTTCAATTATTTTAATCATATATTTGAAGAGAAAGGAAAAAAAATTTTTTTTAAATTAGTTCAATTTTAATGAAATTTTTACGCTAACCGTAAAGTAATTCTCATTAATTTGTTCGAAGTTCTTCCAGGCAATGTCGGCAGCTGTATGGTTTTTACACTTCTCCAACTGCTTCTTATTTTCAAGACATTTTAAATTAATTTGTCGTCCGCGTTTCTCAATTGCTCTTCGTGTTATTATATCGCTGCATTTCTTCAAAAGAAAAAAAAAAAATAAAAGGAACGGAAAAAGATTTAATAAATTAATTAAAATAAATTAAAATAACTTTTGCTTGTATCTATAAATTAAAATTCAGTAAAATATGGAATAATGGATATTAAGCTGAAATTTGCATTATTAACAAAATAATTTGAAAAAAAAATTTGTAAAATAAAATTTTATGTTAACTAAATTAGCAAATACATAACAAATGAATAATTAATAGGCATATACGGGCAAATTTTTCATCTGTAAGTTTTAATCACTGATAATTAGCTACTCGTATCAATTAAGAGAGAGAATAGATTTATATATGTATGGCATCTGAAAATATGTATGTATCAGAACATATCTGAATGAGGCATTGTCAATATTATCAATTAAACAGTGGTAATTAACCATTCTTAATAAAATGAATGAATTTTAGTGTTCAAAGATTATATGTTCAAATATAATTGCATGCTAGTTTAGGCATAAATTATATGTGAAATAAAAAGTTTTTCAAATGTTTCCATCTCTTTCGATTTATTGAAATTTAATTTATATAACATACCAGAATTTCAGCAATTGATATTACCATTAAAAGAGTAAAAATAATGAAGCCAAGAAGATGCATAGTTGTTCAAATGATGAGAAAATATTTCAATAATGTGAAATTTAAAACGAAATAATAACAACACTAAGAATTGCTAATAGGTAGGATAGGATTGGAGAACAGTTGTTCATGAAATATTGATTTATTCTCAATTGTAAATCCATCCTTTCTATATAAATTATCAAAGTTTATTACGGATTGTTTTTGAAGTTTATTTCCGTTTTATTGATGAAAAATTACTCAATTAAATTGGAATAGAACTATTATTTCTACTAGTATTACTACTGCTATGACTATTAATATCAAATACTAACTTTTTAATACATTTTATTTTATTTGAAAGAAAATGAAAGTACCAATATAGTGACGAAAAAATAATTGGAATTCAAAAAAAAATTAGCAAAAATTAAATGAATTTCGACATTTCCGCCTATATCTGAAATTTAACAACTATCTTTTATATTCCATTAACCTTATTATTACATCATTTTTCTGGAATAAAAATAATCAAAGGTGCAAATAATAGAATTGCTCACATTGCTAAAATTATGACAAGGATATTATGCTAATTACTTATACAAAAAAAAAAAAATGTAGCTACAACTTGCAGAATAAATATAAATTCATAAAAAGTGATATGTTGCAAATATTCTCTAATTTAATGATACGGTTTACACTTTTCTGCTAGACAGATAAGCTTTTCATTTATTCACTTTAAACTCTAACAATAAGTTCCGCTTATTTGTTAAGCAAAATTAATTCTTTTTTCTTAAACTTTCTTTTTTCTCAATTTTTCCTTTCTGTAAGTTCGTTTAAATGTATTATGTTGTTTAAACTTCCAGCATAAAACTTCGAGCTTAAAAAAACTATTTCTTAAACAAATAATCTACCGTTTATTTCCTATCTGATCCATCTAGTTGGTAATTAACTATCTTACTTAAATATATTTGCTATGAAGATTTGCTTTATGCGATTCATATTTTGGCATAAATTAGTAATCAAATTGAATGAATCATATTATTGCCATGATTTAGAAAGTCAGTCATTTGACATTGTTTGTTTAAATGAAATACAAATGCTTTATAACCAAAAAAGGTTGAAGTGACAAATTGCGGCGACAATGAATGTTATTGCTTCAGTGATAGTAACATTCATTGAAAAAATATTATTGGAAAAGAAATTAAAAAATATTCTAAATAATATCTGAGCAAATTATTAGCAATTCTATTAAACATTTAAAAATCATTGCAGTTGTTTGGTATGTTTTCAACCATTTCATTGTTGTCACCTCATAGCTATAGTCATCATTTCATTACACAAATACACATAAGTTCGTTATAGTTTTACTTTTAAATGAATACATTTGTCATTTATTAGCATGTGATAATGCTAGTTGTTAAATAATTTCTAAAAATTTAATTTAAGATTGATAAAGTTTAATATTGCTACCGGAGCTTCCTTCCATGAAGTATCATCGGAGGAAGTTGCAGAAAAGGTTTCATTGTTGAAATATCATAACCAGTTATATTAAATAATGTCAATTCAACTTTACTAAGTTAGCATTTAAATTAATAAAATTGCAACTATCTGTTGATTCTTTCTTTAGCAGTCGATAATCCAAAAATAATCTTTTGTTGCAAACCTACGTCATTAATTGTTAAATTATTTTGCTAGTGATTAACAAATTCTAACCCCATAGGTAAATCTTTCCGAAAAGTTTAAATTTTTGAAATTAAAAGTAATTTCATTACGCGTATTAGCTATTTTTAATTTACTTATACAGCATGTTTTTAAATTATTTAACACTGCAAAGCATTTATTGTTATAATATTTATCAGAGTCAAAAAATTATGTAAGCAAGTTACTTTTATTAATAATTTCTACCCGTGCATTTACACTTTACATTTACCAAATTGATTTTAATTTTAATTCCAAATAAAAGTTTTTCAGAAGATCTAAAACTAAGAACATAAACTGTTATGATAGACATCATTTTAATTGAAAAAAATGACAAATAAAGAGTGCATTTGAGCATTTAGTATTTTCAGGTAATCTTTCATGCAGAATAAATTTTATGGCTTATTCTATCGTTGAAAAAATTTAGAGTTTTTTTTCCCCTTTAGACTTTAAATTTGATAATTTGAATGCAAAAAATCAGCAGAACTGACTTATCCTCCGAACAATCAAATTTGGTTTATTTATTTGATTACAACTGAATTGCATTCACTTCTTTTTCCCACTTCAACTTTTCTCAATATATCAATATTCTGCCATTTGGTGTCATCCTGATTTGCTTTTTGAATACATTCACTAATTTTGTTAAGTGAAAGTCTAGTTTGTCACCATTTAAGATAATTATTAATGCTAAGGAATCAGTTCGTTTATTCAAAATGGAAAAAAAAATGTTTTCCTTGAAACATCGATCTGTTGACGGATAATCCTAATTTCAATCAATTTATTGAATTTTGAAATTTTCAATCAGTTTAATAAACTAACTAACATTTTCAACCATTGCTTAAATGCATTTAACGAGTCAAATTAGGCGATACAGTTGAAAATATCTTTCGACTATTTCGTAATAATATTTTCAACTTATAAAAGAAGAAATTTTTTCATCTATCCAAATTGTTTGAAACATTTTTTAAACGATTTTCATCATAAACATATTATCAAAGACATATTTCCAACCATATTGTATGGCATTTAAGTAACAATCGAAATGTCAGTTGTATTCATTCAGTCAATTTGATAGCAACTGTTTGAAATTTTTAAAATTCAATAAATTACATTTTGCTCATTTACCATAGTGATCAGTTATAGTTGTCAATTTAAAATATTTTCTGAACATTTCATATTTACTATCACTGCTAACTTTCATCTAGTAATTAATTATCGAGCATTATTTTAAAGTATAGGATTAGTTTATAAGAATAAATAATAGATTTAATGCTGCGCCTTCAAAATGACATTTAGTTGAAAATTTCAATTAACTTCTAGAATGAAAGGTTCTGCAATATTTTTAAATTATTTGTTGTTTATCTATTTTTATGTCATTACAATGTTTATCATATCATTATCATTCGTGTTACTCCTCGTTTATCACTGTATGCTATCAATGACTACTTGAAATTATATTTCACTGATCGATGAATCAATTTCAGTATACTGTAATATAAATGAAATGGTTAACTGTAAGCTAAACATATTAGTGGTTGATTTCGTTGCACATTTAATGATTGTGTTGATTAATCGAAACGATACTGTATCTTCATAGTACAGAGAGATTAATGTTTCAGTCTTACCTTAATTGATCAACAAAGCTTTTATTGAGAGTGGTAAGATTAACAAAGAAGATTGTCAACTTCATTCTTAATAATAGCAAACGGAAAATGACATGTCATCTGTTTGGTCCTTTAACTGATAAATTTAGTTCTTCGGAAAGTTTGAAAGAATTCTATGAGCCAAAACTTATTTTACTTTGAAATATTCAATAATTTGAATAGTCCATTATTTTCGTATAGCAATTCATACAATAGATGATGTAATTAATTTATCATAAGCTTAATGACAAAATATGAAAACTTTCATATTATATACATTTTGTTACATACAGTAAGAAGCACTTGATAGGATTGAAATCTGCTTTATGCATATCTATTTTAAGTGTTCTAAAAATCTTTCATACTTCTTGAAAGACCATTTCAGTGAAAGAAATGAAGTGCCTTTTCAAATTATTGAAAGAATTTTTGGATTGTCTTCTTTAATTACAACATTTCCTTCCTATTTTTTTTTTTGCTTTTTTTCTTTGTGATCGAATTTCTCAATACCAATGGAAAAGTATCGTATTAAAAATCCATTGAAATTACTACATATTGTTTGTTAATCAAGACAAGAATTGTTTATTGATCAGAATTTTGGAAGGAATTGTTTATGAATTATATATATTGCTGATAATGTATATTTTTCAACATCTGTTTGTTTAGATTTTAAAGATAGATTAAAATTCTAAAGAAAAAGCAAAAAGTCAACATTGCGCTAATTTGCTTGTAATTTATCCTTTAGGTGAACTAAACCGAGAAATTTAAAATTAAATTAATTATTACTCGACACACAGCGAATATCAACTACATTCATCATCAGATCTGGATTATGTGATTAATAAACTAACTTATGAACCTAAAAGATTGTCATCATGGATGTGATGCTTATTTCAATCTTTAATAATGAATGACTCAAGTGGCAGGCATCATTTGTCAACATTCTTACCCCATATGCTGCTTATTGATTTTTTCATATACTGAAACTATGAACATAGCGAATTAAAAAGATTCAGTCCATCTAATCATAAAAATCTTTCTTACTTGTCTGGATTATTCTCAAAAAATCACCATTGTGCTGTAATAATCTGATTCTACTACGCATTCTATACATGTGAACTTTGATCTACGAATTTCAAATTTTGATATTCAAATTCAAGTAACATTCCATTTATATTATAATTTCCTTCATAAACTTTTTTCTCTGAAAAAATAATAAATTTCCTCTTCATTTCAAATCGCTTAAAATTTAAATTCAATAACTCGTCGTGTGCAATCGTGCACAAATAATTGCATGCAATTTTTAGCTTTTTGATATTTCCGTATTTTTCCATCAATGAACAAAGATATTTTATGTCATTTATAAAATCTGAATTAAATATTATTATAACAAATCAATTAATATAAAATGGTATAGATGCTAATCAAATTTGTTAGAATTTTGTTGAAAATAAAATAAGCCATTTAAAATGAAATTAAGAACAAGAAATTATTAAAATATTTCTCTAATGGCTAGTGTTTTCCTCACTAATAAATATTTTATGCATATTTATCATAATTGTAATGAAATCGTGAATAAATTAAGTGGTGTGAGATGAGATATATATCGGCTGATAGAATAATTATTAAATGTTGAGAAGAATGGATATTTAGTAGATAAATGAGAAACGGATGGAAGAGAAAGAGAAATAAATTGAAATCATATTGACTTCTTGAAAATCCGTTTTTTCTTTTCCAAAACTTTAATCAAAGTGAAAATCAAAACGAAAAAAGATGAAAAGAAACTATATCATTTCATTATAACATGATGATGGTATACCTATTCAGTAATGCTTTCAACATGAGATATGTTTACTAATTTCAAAACAATTTTGAAATCTTACCGCCTTATTGGAGCATAGCTACAAAGAAACTCTCACTCATTTCATCCACTTTTTGAATCAAAAGAAAAAAAGTCCAAGTCCCTTTAAAGAAAAGTGTGAAGTTGACATAAATTTGAAGCACACCTGTTCCCATAGATTGAAGAAATCACCGATCACGACGAATACTTGATGAATTGAACGCAACGACCGATTACGTCTTGCAGTAATGCACGCAAACGATGGAAAATTAGAGCCAATGAGGTCAACTCAGCCAAGTAACAACACTGTTGCACTGACTTTTGAATTTTGAACAACAACGATGGTGATACTGACTCGTTGTCATCAAGTTTATACACCAGGCATCTCTCGATGTTTTCTTTTTTTTGAAATGACAACCTTTGCTTTTCGCCTTCCTCAAAGCTGTCCTCCTTTTCTATCACCCACAAGGGAAAAATAATAAGTTTGTCAGTAACGGTACAAAAATATAGATAACGGTGGTCATTTATTTATTTATTTAAAGACGATGTACAGAGCAACATAATTTAAATCTCAAATTTTTAAATTCCAAGTCTACAAAACTGACAAATACAGTTTAAAACAAAAAGCCAAAATTGATTCTTGCATAAGTAAAAATTTAAATTCTTTAAATTCTGGAAAGATGAGGAAAATTAACCAACTGCAACTTATCCTAAATAGTGATAAAAAGGAGAATCCACAACTGAAATTAGGTTTCAAATTAGTTATAAAAAACAGCAACAACAATGACTTGGCTTCCTACTACAACAATTACATTAAGACAACACTAAGTTTAAAGAAAACATGAACATTACACCATGAACTTAAGAACTACAGAACAAACCACGCACTTTTGTGTATATAAGAGATGTACGAAATAAAAAAAAAATCACGCCCGGGAAAATGTAGATTGAATAGGCGTAGGAATTTTATGGGTAAACAATGATGAATATAGATTATTATATTATGGAATAGTGGGGTTAAACAAAAAACGTCGTTATTATGAGAATTCATTGTAGATGAAAACGAGATACCGTTAAATATTATTTTCAGCCAAGACATTGCATCTAATAAATTAAACCAACTACAGACAGGTTGTAAACGGAATTCAGAAAATTCAGTGAATATAAAAATTAGCATTTGAGGTGCGTGCAACAACAAAAGAGATTACAATTAAAAAACTTTGCTCCATCTTCTCCTTTTTCTCTTAAATCGATCAACCAAATCAATGTAAGAAACAGCTCATTCAGCACCAACTGTTGCAGTAGAGTCGACTTCTGTAGTTTCAGTCTAAAAAGATAAAAACAGAATTTTGACCTTAAAACCATTGAAAATGATAGCAAAAAAAGAAAAAAAAAAACTATAATTCAGTAAATTTCTCGAACAGAAACAGCTTTATGCCACTCAAAAATTTTGGCCTATGTTAAACTATATTCAAAAACTGAAGAAATGTGGATAAACACTGAAAAAAACACCCTGCTTTCCAAAGCAATTCCTACTATTGTATTGCTAGTAGAAAAACCACCTCTATGATCACCTACTGCAAGATTTAAAAAATTCCATCTAACTTAAAAAAGACAATACAACATACCGAAATGAAAGCTTATACAGCAAACACCTACTCAGTTCATTTCTATACAGCATAAACTTGTTATGTATTCATGAGCTTCACTTGACTGCAAGAAGCAAAAATCCCAACCTCCTCTGTGTCACTCTTTTTTTTCTTCAGTTCCGGTGTGACAGCATCGTTGCTGGTCTCCGAATCGTCACCATTCTTTTCACCGTCATCATTTGCACCAGATGTACGCTTGCGATTCTAAAATTCCAATTCAAATTAAAAAATAACAACAAATTGACAGAATAAAACATTTGGTTAACAAACAAATGCTTCTTCCTTCTAAACATAGTTTTTACTGAGAAATTAGAGGGGCAAGCATGCTCTATTGGCTAAAGTTTAACAAATGTTTAGTAAGAAAATGTCTTCAATGTCATTCTAGTAGTCAAAGTACAAAAAAAAAAAAAAAAAAAAAACGAAAGAAATCACAACGCTCATATTTCCCCGTCAACCGATATCCTTTTTTATTATATAAGATTTACAAACCAAATAGAAAATTGAAGAGTGGAAAACGTCAAAAGTTAGTTTAAAATCGTAACAAATATCTTCCTTCTTTTTACACACAAAAAACTTTGAAATATTTAAAAGAAAAAGAACATTTCTTGTGTTATTGGCAGTAACTGCGTTTCCAGTATGCTCCTCGCCATTCTTTGCTTTCTTGTGGCTATCAGTTACAGCCGCTGCTAGTCCTGAACGTTCGTTACCATCGACACTGCCATTTTTCTTCTCTTCGTCACCCGATGCCGCTGATGAGCCCGAGTTGGTACGCGATCGGCTACAAATCATCGAGGTCAACATATTCTGAACCGAAAATTTTGTCTACCTAGAGCGTAGCTACAACATGACAAAGCTTATCTGATAATATCACCAAGTCATTACAAACTAAGAAATACAGCTGGGATACAGAAATATCATAACTATAAAATATGGTGACCCTAGTGTACGTCAACTTCAGTAACATCCACCTATAACTGCCATGAACTGAGGAAAATTTATACAAAATGATATTACACTACAAATTCATCTGTTGCATCCGGGAATGAAGAAAATTAGACATACGTGATGATAGAAAACACACAAACGAAGGATTCCCAAAGCCAACCAGAAATGCTAATCAAAAATTTGTTAGGCATACAGAAACTAAAACTCAGTCCACACATAGCTGATGAATACTAAAATCTATAACTAGTAATATGGATCTACTACTGACTTGGAATTTAAGACTGAGAATATAAAAAAAAGAAAAAATGTAAATATGACAAAAATTCAAAACTAACGACAATTTCTCATTATACAAACCTTCTCTCCTCAGATGGGCTTCGTTCAGTTTCTCTCGTGGTTTCCGAATGCTTTCCTCCCGCTACTGCCTGCTTTTCTTCGACAGCAGCAACCTGGAAGATGGCCAAACGTAAGGTTGACTGAATTCTGGACATATACGTACGTGTCCGTACCCTTTAGTAAGTGCAGACGAATGCACTTCAGGTGCAGTTGTAGAATAAATAAAAATGCATTGCAAGCACCGGAACGCACAGTGATAATGAACAATGCCACACACCTGCACAGTTTGTCCATCCACTTCTTTGCCGCTCATTTTCTCAAGTGCTTTTGTTGCGCTTTCACGAGAGGTATACCCAATGACACTGAAAATAATTTATCTGCATATAATTAATATTATACACAAGAGCACTTGTAATTATCCGGATCAAGATTTCTGCAAATTTATATCAGCAGTTGATACAACTGAAACTTTTATTTCGAGACTTCGACGTGTTGGGAGGGTTTTTCCAAGGAAAACATCTAAGGTGCCTAAAAATAAAGTACGCCCTAACTTAGTGAATATCCAATATTTGTATGTAACCCTTATTCTAACAATCTAATATCAAACAAATTAAGATAATAAAGAGCATATTCAGCAGGAAAAAGTAAAAAGACAAATTAAAAAGCCCTATCAGTCTATTACAAATCAATCCACGACAGTGTGATAAGTTTTCACTTTTGGTGATATCTATAAATAATATTTTCACATCACAATGAAACTTCTAACAAAGTCAGACAGCATAGCAATCAGTTGTATCCTAATCCAACCTAAACCGCTTTATCAAATTTTTCATCTGCAGGTGATAAAATTCAGAAATATGCAAAAGCAACTATGGCAGGAGCACACAGAAAAAGCGTGGCATACGAGATTAAGTGCATTTCCCCTTTAGTTCAAAATGAAACATGCGACCAACTACTACTATAGAAAAGTATTACGTACATCATTCATGGATGTCAATCTAATTTTACTTAAAAAAATTGTTATTAAATGAAAATATACAACACATTTATATGAAAAACATATGAAACATTCCCGAAACATAAAAACTGCGAAGCAGTAAAATTCAGAAGCTGACTAAAAGAGAAATACAGAGTTATGGAATCATTACGGAGAGGCAAATACATTTTACTCGATTTTCTTTATTGAAACAAACTGTCAGTGTGAATTCACTATATGAAATTATACATTGAAGTTGCATTAGAAATACATAGGGATCAGAAATTCGACTAAGCAAATCCTTTCTGTTTTTGGTTTATTTCTTTTTGGATTTTATTTCCACCGTTAAAAGTAGAGAAAAATCGATGAGTAATAGAGGATAAAATATGGTCAATTAAAATGAACATCCTAAATAGAACGTGAGAGCAACGATACGTCAATCCTTCAAAGAATAAGAAAAGATCGAAGAAAGGGAGCTACAAACGGGCAACGTCCTCGATAAATTTCTTCAAATCAATCCACAGCCCCATCCCTTCAACCGCCATTTTCTTGCTTTCTTTTTTTCCACTAAAATTTTTCAAAAGATGAAACCGTGACATAGTCATCCATTCCATACACTTAAGAGAACGCAAGACGATGAAAAATGCATAGTTTGGAGAAATGTAAATCTATGAATCTACATTTCAGTTTTTCCCAAAATTACGCATATCTAACAGCACCATGTAATGGACCTGGAAGTGGACAGGAATCCAGAACGAAGTAAGCAAGTGAAGGAAGATCTGCTTAGATTTTTGATCCAAATGCGTTGTTAGTGTGTAATGTACACAACGATAAGAATGTGTATACACGTCGGGGGTCATTTGAACAGGCACGCAGTAGAATGACGAAAATTTTCAGTTTATGTGAACATCCAATTTGAGCGAAATAAAATAGCAAAAATAGTTTTACGGAACAAACAAAAAATCCTAAAAAGAGCTGCTTCAGAAAATGCGGTAAAGTGGATCGAGTGCTCTACAGTTCTATTATCTCTTCCACTTGGATTATAAACATTTAAATAAGGTATAACTGTGTCCAAACAAAAATAGTTCTATCTAATAAAGCACACATTATCACCAATTTTAAATATACGATTTAAGAACAATGGAAGAAACGGCAAGACGAAATCTACTTTCAATAAAAACATCGGAAGTAGGTCAAAGTGAAAAACGGTAGAATTTAAGCTGCGAGCATAAAATATTTTAGAATACAGCACAAACATGCAACCGCTAATAACACTGGATTGTATTAAGTAGACAATAAGCAAAACTGAATTTGATTATCGATATATTCCAACTTCCTAATATGAAAAATTTAACAACTACAGTAAGCGAACGAATCTTCAAATTGTTTGCTCACCTCTCTGGCGACATAATAAACACGTGTGTTTGGAAAAACAAAGCAACTAGTGATTCTCAACCTTAATAAACATAACTTTTCAAGAAATGTGCAGAATTCACCACTTATTTGTTTTCTGAGAATGTAGTTATTGAACGGATAAACAAGCCTTTTAATTGATCAATTCAGAATGTCAATTAAATTCAAGTTAAATTGATCTGAATCAGATGAAACCTATTATCAGATATTTAGATTGCTACCATGACAATGTTTCCTTATCATTTAACAAGCATTGCTACAGGACCTCACCAATATCCAAAAAAATACATTATAAGAAAGTTACCTTCAGATGCCGCACACAATAATGCAAACGAACACTCCAGACGCAAACTCAAAATGATGTGTAAATCAATGGAAACAGGAAATTCAATTTCTTTTCGTCCTACCCTGGTTCATTTCTTTTACCTCTTATACTACACTTACTCAACATTGAAACATAGAACCATCTGTACATTTGTGTGCAGTTAATTTCAAAGAAAATGTTTTGATGAAAACAAAAATAAAGCTAGCATATAGGTGAGAAAACCTGTCAGAGAACAGAGTAGTAGTGGAAGTGGGGACACGTGGAATTAGAAGGAGCATAATGGTGCGACGAAGAGTACAAAGAGACAATGTCCAGTTACGATCAACAAAATGAAACAGTACGCCCCATATTCAAGAAGCCAATGTATGGAGACAAAAGAGTGAAGGAGAAGGATAATGTGACAGATAAGATGGTGGCTCGTTCGCTGTGAAAATGTGCTTGCTTATCGGATGGTAGGATGCAGCAGCATTAGCAATCCACTTCACTTCCTCAACGTCCCGTAAGATATGATAGTTAACTATTGGCCGTCAGCTTTACTGGAGCGCTCTATTCTTTCTCTTCTCCTCCGTTTTCATCTATCCGTACATGCATTTTGGAGCTTGCTCTTCCTGATTTTCAACTTCTTTTTTCCACCAAAACTATCAAAAACAGAACTTTTCTTTCATTCTTACTGCAATAGAGTGTATGGGAAGATACAGAAGGAGAGTGGAAGATTTATGGGAATAGAAGTGATAGAAACAAGAAACAACAGGAGAAGGAAGCATAATGCCAGTACTTTTATTAATTTGAAGCACTGTAGTGCCACCTATGAAAGAACAAAAACGAGGAAAAAATCTCACTAGTAAGTATTTCTCGATAAAGTATGCAAGTCTACTTCTAGGCTTTTGCTTTTTGCAAATTAGCTTTATAAGACGTAAATTCACTACAGAGAGATGGTTAGAAAATGTAAAAGGGAAATAAGCCTGTTAATAAACCAGAATTAGTCGTCAATCAGCAACTGAAAGGAGTAAAACTGAATTGGGTTTCGGACCGAGATGAAAAACGGGAATACCCGAAGCATGACTGACTGCATCGCACAAAAAAAGAATGGCGGGCAGAAGTCGCACTTTTAACAACAATTTTGAAAACAAATGGAAGCGAACGACGCTGACTGCATTGACGTTAATGGTTTGGGCAAGGTCGGACGGGACGCCCTTGAATCAGAGCCAACAGACACACCCTCGCAAACAGAACCTATCCCATACCTCCCTTTTTCTTCCCCTGGAAGCATCAACCAACAGCTCAAAGGCTTCCTTTACTTCTCTTACGAAATCCACCCAACCCATAGCCAAGCACCCATCCTTTAAATACCTTCCCGACCTCATACATTCCTATCCTACCCTTCTCCTCCTTTCTGTTCCTCCCTCCCACCACCATCTTTTTCTCTACCCACGCTTCTATAACCGCTTCACTAGGCAGCTCTTCCTCCTTTATTTCACTCATTTTTCCACAAGAAAATCCACTTGCCATGCGCATAAGATGAACCATCTCCTACACACTTTCATCGAGAATCATTCAAGCGCAATGACACACCGTCTAATTACCCTTCACACATTGTGGAATTACCTCAACTTTTCAAAGCTTCTCTCAGTGTCAGAAAATGACGAAACCAAATAGATGACGAAATCGATGTAGTTCACACAAAGGCGTCGCCTCAATCACCGACTGAGCCATATAGTCTCAAAACTTGTCTTCAGCACAATCCATGAATGAGTCAAAGCTTTAGCTGTCGTTGTGAGTGAAAGCCTAGCAACAAACTACACCAAGTATCACACTAAGAGAGACTTTCTGCAAACAACTTAGGACGTTATCTAACTCGCTGGTTATCAATGATAATTCATATGAATATAATTAACAAATCACTCAACGATCTTTAGAACTGCTCGGAGAAAATAATGCATCTTTTGACTTAAGCAAAACAGTTACAGTTATTCACGTACAAGCCACTCGTTGTATATTCCACGAAGAGATAACTGCTTGTGCATCATTTCGAATCACAATTATAAAAAAAAAAACATTTATTAATACTTTTGTGCAATACTGTTCTTATTGTGTCCCTACTGTGCAAAATGGAAACTTCGGATGAATACTACGCAAAAATTATTTCATATGATTAAACAATGTTCACCTGCTATTCTCAAATACTTCCACTCTTCCTCTAATCTAGCGTTAATGTGGAAAAATTCTCTTTGTCCTACTATCCCACTTGTAGTCTTTTAGTTTCATTCATTCTCTATAACATGAACTCTGAATTGATTTTTCCAAAGTACAATACCAGTACATAACCTTAGTTTTCTCCACAACAGTGACACCATATCTAAACTGAAAACATATCACATTTCGAGATAAATTGGTTATACGTTAGCAGTTACGAGTATATTTGCGATATATAGTGTGTCTTCTACTTCCATCAACGTCAGTTTTCATAGTTTTGATTAACTTGGAGAGCTATCTTACTAACATCCACAAAAGTTCTCCTAGTGCAATAAGTTACTTCCATTAAATTTTCGAGTCTCAAATAATTCTATACGAGGTAAGCAGTTTTTAAGCTCAAAAGTCACATATACTATGTGTACCGGTAAGTTATAGGTTTTTCATCGTTGTCAAATATGTTTTGGTGCTTTTGCTGATGCTCTTAATTTAGCTCAAACAAGAACACAGTTTTTTTTTTTGTTGTTGTTTTTAAGCATTTACATGGTAGTTTTGCAAGTGTCGAAATAGACGACTGTCCTCAGAAATGGAAGAGGCTTTTAGTATGAACGGAGAAATTTTTTCTACACATTAATTTGGTGAAAATTTCATTGATAAAATAATGAAAAACCAGAGAATGTTTATTTGGAAAACCATATTTAGATTTAGTCTATACTTATTTAAATATCATTAATTTCCAGTTTTTAGTATTAGTCATGTATATGATTCTCCCATTTCACGTGCATTACTTTCCACAAAAAAACTTTTTCTGGATTCCAGTTCCTAATCCGGAATTTGTTTCAATCATTCATTGCCATATTCGAAGTGATAAAGATAAAATTTTTCGAAAATAGATATATCAAAGTTTTAGGTGAGTGACAAATTACGGTTGCTCCAAACAATTTTTCCTCTAGTTTACTCAAAATGATTTCTGAGCTGTATCATTTATAGAGAATATTTTTTTCACTGAATAAACATCCTCACTCTGAAGTTTAAGATGACTGGTCTCAAATGTACGTTTTATGATTATTATCCCTACTCCGTATGTTTATGCGGCTCACTGTTTAAAAAAAAAAAAGAAAAACTATTCAAACATTAATTCAAAAATCTAAGACCCTTGATGGCGATCATTAAAACATTAAGATCTTCACAACAGTGGATGTGGATTTCAAGGACACTGCACAGAAACAAAATGGACCAATCGATTACTTAACCAACTGTTAAAACGCCACATGCATGCACGTCACAAATGCATACATATTTTTGTTGGAATTAAATCATTAATCAAGAATAAAACCCTTTTCTGAAGACAATTATCTTTCTAACGACAAAAAAGTAATTATACTTCATTCCAAAACCGTAATACCTCCTAAAACAACTAAATTACTACTTTATCTTTCGAAAAAAATCGACCTCAATGAACTATACTGAACACTACTTCTTTCCTTTCTGTGTCAGTTGCCAATGGAAGAATTAGAAGGAAAACGATGGATTAAACTTCTTCGAACAGAAAAGCCATCGAAAAGAGTATTATAGTGCGAAAAAAGTTGAAAACATAAAGGATTGCTATAAACTCGAATACAAGTGGTCTTAATTACGTACTTGGATAAAAACATAAATATACTACTAACTTTTATCTAAATGTGTTATAACCATCCACTACTTAAATTTAATTTTTTTTAACAACGATTACGAATGCAACGCCTGTATGATGAAATCGCAAAAATGCTTGTGCGTTAAGAGATAAGTCTTAGTTACAGTAATCAACAATTCTGATGTTACACCGCTGACAAAATTATAAAGATTTCGAAGATCAATAATCTCTATGCATCGCAAACAACTCCTTAACCCTTAACTCCACTCATATTGCGCAATAATTTAAGAAGAAAATACAATCTAATTTTTTTTTATGGAACCAAATAATCAAACATACCAGGTATTGTCATCGCGCATTTCAAAATCTGTCAGATCGCCATACTTCTTGGCAATATGCTTTAAACGCTGAAAACAAATTTGTTGAAATAGTGGACAAATTCCAAAAAATTTTGAGACAAAATTTTCGGAAAAAAATTGAAGGAAAGTTAAAAAGAACCATCGAAATCCAGAATCAAGAGCAATGCGGCGTACCGCTAATTTATAATAATGCATTTCGTGCGCTCAACAATCCAGATGAATGGTTACGGATGATAATATAGGGCTGAGCAATGTAGCTGCGGAACGAGTTGCCTGAACAGAGCGAACCACGTGATGAGGCGGTTGCATAGTCTGTCGATCGGATGTGTGCACGAACGTCACGCCATGGAAAACGGATACACGCAAGATTTGGATATGGTTGGATGAAGCGGATGATTTGAGTGCGCGGTGAGCATACGAACGAACGAACGAACGAACGAATGGATGTGTGGATGAACGTGAACGAACGGTAGATGTTTGTAACACAACATTCACATTTATGTACCATTCGGACAATGATGCGCTGGTAGCAGTAGTGACGCATAAAAACATATCCCATCAAACTTCTGAATCCGAATATTTTGTTTTCAATGCTTAACACAGTGGTACCACACCGTTACACGCTTTTTCTTTTAAATCTGGTTAAACTCTCGAAAGCTACACTGGTTTTGTACTCCTCGAAGTAAGTCCTCAAGTAAAGATATTTTCCAGTCCTTAACAGGCATTGAAAAATCATACAACATTAATGCCCTAGACCCAGCCTAGAATTCTGGCACCATGTCAAATATTATCAACTAAAGCGAGATACGCCACTGTTGTCAAGAAAAGTGAATTCTGTCCAGTTTAGTGTGATTTGTTATAGATCAAAGTTCCAACTCATCAGATGATGAACTACAGGGAAGATAAAATATAAAAATGAAATATTAACTGAACCTTTTCAAATTTGCCCTTGTTTTCAAAACCGCGAACAATGATGCTGCATGTATTTGTACCACTACGATCTACACTTCCTTCCTGCAATCCCAAAATTCTGGTATTCATGCAAAATGTTGGTATTCAGTATCAACTAATCTTTTTCGAATATATTAGATGAGACTATAAGTAGTACTATCTAACATGACCCAAACGTATGTTCAGTTATAAATGTTCAGAATATGACGACAAGGAAGAACTTTAAAGTATCAACCAGTAATAATTTTTGTAATAACAGAAATCAAATAAAACAAGTAAAGATTATTAGAACTAATATTAAAATGATTGAAATCTTTATAGAAATAAAAGACAGTATAAAAAAAACCTTATAAAAACTTTTTTACAAAAACTTTAGAAGATTCTGCGTTATCTAAAATAAAGTTATGTTCTATTAGAAATATTAATGAAAGCTTTAATTTCACCTTTTCTGAACTGCTCCGATATTTCCGTTCCTTACGCTTGTCCTTAGATTTTTTCGCATCTGGACTGGGGGAACGACTTGATGAACTTCTGTCACGCTTTCGTTTTCTATCAGAACCCGACTTCTTGGAGCTTTTTTTCGGACTTAAACTCTGTGATCTTGATGATGAGCGGCGACGATTGTCTTCAGGAGATTCACTTTCACTTGATGAATGTCTTCTAAAATTTATTTATCCAAGTCAAACAAAACTTTTATATTTTGTTCAAATGAGGCAATCTGAAGATACCCTGGAAATTATTCCCTACATGTTAACTTCAAAGTAATAATTTAGACCAATCAATCCCAAAAACTGCTTTAATATTTTCTGAGGGAATTAGGCAATTTAAAGCTATATTATTAGAGCTTCTGGGAACTACCATGATATTCGGTCATGCTGCTGAATTTAATATCCACTACGAAGAACATACCAAACTCTAACGTTAGAAGTTTTGTGAAGATCTTGTAAGAAAAAGTATAGTAGGAAATAAAAGACAATGTAGAAATTGAGAAAGTATGTGTAATATAATTCAAAATTATAATTTAAACCTCTTTTTCCGATCACGGCTATGGCTTCGTTTTCGATCACGGCTCCTGCTGCGTCTCCGATCTCGCGAACGTGACCTCTCACGCATCCGTTCTCGGTACATATCCCGTCCGCGCGGACGACTTTTGGCATTCTGCACTATTACCCTAAAATAACACGAAATAGCACAACATCAGATATAAATTCAATTCCCAAACGAGCGCACTTAACCAATGCCCACGAATATATTACAGAACTGATCTACTGAACGACTATGGTATCCAAACATTCACTGACTTATTAATATATAATTTTCTGAACACTAAACTGCAGTTCTTTTGATATTCAAAGGCCAACAACAAAAAAAAAGTGAGAAAAAGAAACCTATCGCCAAGTAAGGAACGACCGTTCAGATCATGGACCGCATCTTCTGCATCTCGGCGATCAGAAAATTCAACGAAAGCGTAACCGTTCTTGAGTAAAATCTCCGTTATGCGGCCATAGCCCCGGAAAAAACGTTCAATATCACGTTCATGCGCTCGATACGACAATCGGCCCACGTAAACTCGAGATCCCATGAAGAACTGAAAAAAGAGGTCAAAGTGTCAGAATTAGCAATTTATTGAGCGATTGCTAAGCTATCAGAATACATCCCTCACAACAACTCTAATCGCTGTATTTTAGACGGTGTACCCATACATTCCATCCAGTCCCAAACCATACGTCATCGTAGCATACACCAATCGTGTGAAAAGTGCTGATGGGTCGTCGAGACGAATGGTAAGCCTGAATACGGTGGTGCAAGGACACGTAATTGGTTGGGGGTGACGTAAACATTAAGTGTTACTCTACCAAGAGGGGAGAGAAAGAGAGGGAGGTTTTATTAACAGTAGATGTATCGTTTACACTGTCAGCTTCTCAACTATCCGAATCAATTCACTACCCGAACAAGGTGATGTTATCTTCTCGGCTTCTTTGTAACTTCCAAGAGTGCTTTCTCTCTCTCTCTCTCTCTCTCTCTCGATTCGATGTCATCTTTGCATTACAGCATAAAACTAAGTGGTAATAAACATCTGATTCAGTTACTCCAACTATATTTTATACCAAACTCCTATAATGCAGGCTTTCTGTCATGACGTATAACTTTCTAGAAGAAGGAACTGGTATTTGAACACGTATCCAGAAATTTTGAAAAATGTAAGAACGAACAATCAATCTCGGAGTATTATTTGGAGCTACAAATCGTCAATTTGAGATTTCATTGCATTTCTCATACCTGCTTCTATGCAACAGCAGGACAGGATACGGTAGATGGTCATGGTCTTGAATTTCATGGTTGTAGGTGGTGACGGGTCGTGTACCCCGAGGTTTGTGGGTGGTTTCTGGTGCTCGATAATTCTTTAGGATTTATCTATAGCCTAGTGTTAGAGCACTGCATTTGCCATGTCAGTATTTAGAAATCTGTATGTCTTATGATCCAAAATCTTATGGTCGGAAATCTTGCTAGACTTTCGTGCTAAAATTATTCAAGTGTACTCGGATCAGCAGTTTCTCATGAATAGATTGTGTGTAATTTGCTGATTTGTTGACAGCTAGAGTGGATCAGTTTTCCGTTAGACATAATTTCATCATATACTTATTGCGTAACTTTTGTTCAGCTTATCGTTGGAATTGTATTTTTTGATTATTGTTTATCTCTATGTCATTACTCTTCGGCGACTTGTTTTTACCTCTCATTTGTTGCTCTCACGTTTATTATGTTGATGCATTATATTTCCATACTGAATAGATATCTTAAGTCACTGCCAAATTTCTAGTATAACGAGAATCTTTACGTGTTTACGCTTGTCTAACATCTGTTATTTTTCTAGACTGCAGGATGAAGCTGGTGCGTTTTTTGATGAAACTGGCCCACGAAAGTGTAACAATAGAATTGAAGAATGGTACGCTGGTAACAGGTACCATTGTTGGCGTCGACGTAGCAATGAATACCCATTTACGGACCGTCAAAATGACACTCAAGAATAGAGAACCCGTTTCCCTAGATTCACTATCCATCAGAGGTTAATTTATGATTTCTTAGCATTAAGTGCCCTGCTATCTGTTTAAGTGTTGTACTGTAAATGTATGATAGAATACACAGCATGGATAAGTTCCTGGGAATCTAATTTCAGTACAAGCATGCATAAAAATACTGTTTGGATGCATATGCTAAAATTTTTCAGTACTTATATCTTCAACCTTTTCAAGTAGTTTTTTATTTGTGCGAGCAGTATGCCCTATGAGGTTATCGGGTGATTCCAGCGAATATATACCGCAGATTCGAATGATAAGCGCAACTTCCTTAATAATTGAGCGATCCTCTGCTTTAGAAGATGGTTTATTAGTATTACTCTTTCAGAGTATAAAACATGAGAGAGAGGATCTTTTCTATTTATTATCATGAGGACTTGTTTTATATCGTCAGAATAACAACGTTATTCTGATATTTCAGTCGAACTTTTGAGTTCCATTGAAATATTGGGTCGTTGTGATAAATTCAGAGTAATCTGGATAAGCTGGTTGGTTAATGAACTTATTTGAGATTTATTTTTCAAACTATTAATAACTATCAAAGGATGTTTTTTAGGAAATAACATCCGGTACATAATTTTACCTGACACAATTCCTTTGGATACATTATTGGTTGATGATGAACCTCGCAAAAAGCCGGCACGTGGAGGACGTGGTCGAACTGCGCCGAGTCGTGGTGGACGAGGACGTGGCCGTGGTAGAGGTGGGCCTCGTGGTCGTGGTGGTTTCAGGGGTGGGCGATAAATTTTTGCGGCTATTAATATGCTTTATCTTTTGTGCGTTGAATTTTATGCAGATAGAATGAAACAGAAATTATTTGTTACATCCTTTTTCAATATCATTCTTCATGATGCAGTTTATTTTACTTACAGTGATTATAGAAGTACTTTACTTCATGTTCCTCTGTCTCACTTCTTTTAATGGCTGTGTAAAGGAATAAATTACCAATCAGGTGCAGAACAGTTATGAGTTATGTTATGATGCTGTAAGCAGAAGCTAGGCACGTAGTTCAATTTTATTCGTCAGTTGAGTAAGTTATTCTCATACTTTTCAAATTTGGAAAATTGTTTCATTTTTTGAAATATGCTGGAAATCATAAATGTATTTTATGTTTCGCTGGAAAGCTTTTCAGCTGAAAATTTTATGTCACTTTTTTGAAATTTGTATGCGTGTTATCCACATTGTTCAGATTTATTTTGTAGCATTCTTATCCTTGCAGTCCATTGTTGTTACTTTTTATGATCTCTATTAAAATTTGCTCCTAGGACATCGAACGTGATCATCTATTCCTTGCTTATACGGAGGTGGAAGAAGTAAGTTATGTCAAGAAGTAAGTTATATTTTCGGATGGCGTGAAACAAACAAGAAGACATTACCACTGCTTAGCCATTCCATTTTAAAATAGCTATGGATGTATACTACTTTAAAGTTGACATTAACATTCGACGAACATTCATATTTAATAACAGAGTGATTTCTCTCTGATTTAATGAGGCAAGTGTTTCGTAGTCAGCGGTAATGAAGTTGTAGGTTGTTAAAGTCTGTTATCTCCCGTATTAACGGTAGATTCTAACCGTTGTATACGTGACGATCTGTCTTCTAAGGCGGAAGTAATGTGATTATGCTTCAAGTTACAGAAAGATGGCCATCAGTTGAATTAATGGTTTTCCTTTAATTTTGTTCGTGATACAATAAATTACAGAGTGGTGCTGGGAGAGTGCTATTGTCCTGCTAAAAATAGATTCCTCGAATAACCCTAAATACAGTTTATGAATGAAAGATGAAGTATTTCGTACTTGATTTGTTCGAAAACCGTTGTTTTTAATTTGGAATCAGGAGAGGTTCACATGTTTTGCGTTTTCGTGGGAACGTGGTCATTACAAATTTCTGTGGTCTTTGTATCTGTTTCATTTCAGATTTCAGTATGATGTTGATGCGTTTTTTGATGAGATTACATGATAAATTTGTCACAATAGAACTAAAAAATGGTACGGTGGTGATGGGTTATGTTAGCAGTGTTGATCTAGCAATGAATTTCCATTTAAATCGTGTTGCAATGACGTTAAAAAGTGAGAAACCTGTTTCTATGGATGCAGTTTCAATTAGAGGTACATTTACAATAGAGATTATTAAGAAACGATAATGGTGAGTGATACTGGTGGGTATAAAAGCTTAAAATACAAATCAGATTTACATAGCATTAAGTTACGTAGGAAAATTATTAACTAAGTGAAACAAAAGCGGGCCAGTAACAAATTCTTCAAATATTTGTGTTATATACACAAGTTTATCAACTTTGGTTGGGTCTTGTAAATGTGCATAAGATTGCGGTGTTTACGGAATCTGCTTGGATTTTGTAAAAGATGTAGAAAGCTCAAAAATCTCTAATGTATACTATTCTGGCAGTTGCCAGAGTGATATTCATTATTTCAGCCTAGGCCTCAGGATAAAGGCGGTTGAGTTAAGTAGCTTTGGAGTGAATGAGGCAGGCGGTACTTTGATTTTTTCCGGATCATGGAGTTTTCCTTTCTTCTTCAGGAAATAACATACGATACGTAATTTTTCCAAAAAATTTGAACTTGGATGCACTGATGATTGATGTTCCACAACAAAGAAAGAAAACACGTAAAACTCCCGATCAAGCACATAGTCAGAGTGTCGCAGTTCGCGGTGGACGCGGTCGAAATTCGGGAAGAGGTGGACCATGTGGTCGACATCCTGCGAGAAGTGGTGGGCGTGGTGGCGCTAAATCGTGGAATAAGCGATAAACAAATTTCCACTTTCAATATTTTTCGTATCTATTTGTTCCTTGTTTGTAAATTGAACCTGCTCTTCAGGCAAATGGATGCGACATATTTTCTTATATTTTATTCAATGATTTTTTTTAATGGTTCTTTTTTCTTCCAATATTTTGAGTAAATATTGCTTGTTTTAATTACAAAAATCTGATGAAAGATATGTTTGACATGTAATGGAAGCTAAAAAACTGCCATTAGTTGATAAGCTCCGTATAACTCAATCTTTTGGTTTATGGTTTACAAATTTGTTTGTGAAGCTACTTATCTGCTTTACGTGAATTTTTGTCAAACAGAGTCATTGATTTAAATTGACTTCTTGCCTTCTTGCTCCTATTTCTCATTTTTCCGCATTTGAACAATTTGCTCAGAAAGTATGTTAAATATGTTTGATTTTTTTGCATTGAAATTTCCGTTCTATTTGTCTTGAAATATGTTAATTGTATTTGCATTTGTATTAATATTGTCACTTCTCTTTTTTTTTTTCAATGTTTTGTTAATACTTTTCATGTTTTTACAATAAATTTTAGAAACTAGGAAAGATACCATCAAAGAACAAATCTTTATTAGTTGTTCATTTAAAGCAGACAATACAAAATATTGTTGGTGTAGAAAAATACTTTTGCTTTTGTTGACCTCTTAAGTGTATTTCTTAATTTTCTGCCTGCCTTGAATTGGTAGTAAATTGAAGCTTTTTATACTTTAAAGTCCAAATGATGATTTCGTTTATGTTCCTACCGTTTATCATAAATAAAATAGTAATAAAGCAGAGCGATTCATCTATTACCGTAGAATCTTTCAGATATTATATTACCGAAAATTTTTAATGGTTCGCTAAAAAATTAGTCGATCCCTTCCATTTATGATTTTAAGTATTAATGCGAATGTTTTGGTGTAATTAATTCGAAACAGCAATATTATATGTATAATGGAAGTAGAAATTTGCATCTTCAACAAATAATTTTAATCTTAAAGATGAAAAAAAAAAAGAAATAGAAAGTGTGAAGTGAATATTTGGATAATAATCTCTTATTTACTGTGAACTTTTCGCCAATTCCAAATGTAATTGTATTTCTTTTATACTTCTTTTTTTTTCGCTTTTTTTCTTCCCTTTTTTGTTTCATCGTAAAAAACAGAAAATGGAAGAAGACATTTCCTCCATGGAATTGATTGATGCAATGATTTTTGTTGAATTGAAAATGAAGTTTTCTTTGCTTTTTTTTCTTTCTTGGAAATACGCCTATAAGTAATTTATGGAACATGATGATTGCCAAAAGCAACAACAAAAAAAAAAAAAAGAAAAAAAGTGCATCATTTTTGTTGAATGAAATTTTACAGCCAAAAAAAGAAGTTCCGTATTGCTTGTCCAAAAAAATTATTCTAAATTTTTCATCCATAAATTCTTTTTTTCTTATTCAAAATTTTCCATTTTGTCATTTGCTGTTTCATTTATTACTATGATTTCTTTTCCTAATCTAATTTTAGGCAAGATTTGTTATAAAAAAAACTTGAGAATTTTACGCAAATAAATGAAATGTTTGTGAATTTTTTTTTTTTACTTCCAGCGTCAACTGTCATCATTTTTTTTTTTTTTATTTTATTTCCACTTAAAAAGCAGCAATAAAAATGAAGAAGTTGATATGGAGGAAAAGCTTATGGCGAAATTTAGCAGTATGCTGTAAATAGGAGGGATCACCAATACAAGGGTACTTAAAGCTAATGTCAAGCCCATCTGGTTGAAAATTTAAAGAAGCCTATTGCTTACTGCCTTTAAGACTAATGCTCTATTAAGCTCTTGAATCATGTGTAAGGCATAGGTAATTCAATTGAAAATTGAATAATAGCCCTTCATCGTGACAAATATGGGTATGTATGTATGAAAATAAGAAAAGCACAACTACTGCCAACTGTTTACTCATTCTATTCTTTTCAAATATTCACTTTTTCCTCTTTTTACTGCAAAAAATTAAGTAAATCTAATTTTTATATAGCATAAAAAGGTGATAGCATATCAATGAAGTATTAAAATTACTTTTGCAAGAGTTCAAAAATTGAAAGAAAGTTCGCTTAATAACTATCATTTGTTTTTTTTTGAATTTATACTTTTTTAGCTGGATCATATCGTAGATTATTTTTAAGATATTAGATAATCATATGAATAATAAAAAAAAAATTCAAATAATCTGTAAAAACTTAAATAATCATATTTTGAAGTGAATTTTTTACATTTCTAAATTTTGATTCAAAAGTTTTAATTAGCAGATAAGCGTAAAAATTGCATGACAATGTTATCATTTTGCTTTTTAAACAGAAAAATTTTTCAATTTAATCAACCATATTAAAAATATTTTCAATTATTGTTTTAGTTGTTTTCTGAAATTTTTTCATAGACTTAGATTTTTTCTTTTGAAAAAAAATCAACCATTTAGAAAAAAATCATTTTTCTCTCTAGAAAATTTTGCAGAATATGAGCTTTTATTAATCTTCAAAAATTTAACAGCCTGTAATCACTAATTTGTTACTTATCAATTATGTATCATTTTTGGTAACACAAATTCCAAACTATATTTGACTAAGCTGAATAACAAATTTCATTAATATCTTATCCAAACTTCTTCTGCATGGTCATGTGCTAACTGATCTAGCAGAATCAAAACTGATCTAATTGAATAAAATAATTATTGCTGAAGAGTATACCTGACTGATGATAAGTTTACCTGTCTTATCAGAAGGAAGAATAACTGAACTAAATACATAAAATATTACTACATAAACACATACATAAAATCTTCAAAATCTTAATTTTATCTTTTTTATATTCAACTCAAAACGGTTAAATTATTAACGTACAAAAATTTTAAATTAAAGATTTTTGAATGAATTTTTTGAGTGCTTATTTTACGAATTGATTTATATTTTAATTCGAATTCAAATAACTTATTGTTTAAAGTCAAATTCTAATCAAAAATAAGTTTTTTTTTCTCTTTCTTTCTCTCTTTTCTTTTCATTTAATTAGAAATATGAAATAATTTACAATGAAAATTTTCGTACAAAATTCGTTACAAAATATTTCAAAATTTTTGGGAATTGATCAAAGCAAAAAATTTTTGAACAAATTTATACGTAAACTTTTTTCAAGTGTTTTTTTTTTTTGAATAATATAAACATGCCAATTTGAAAAAATTTCATGACAAATAATATCCAGAAACATTTGTTAGATATTGAGGAATGCGATTATTGAAAAACGCAAAAAGAAATTATTGATTCAGTGAATTTCTTGTTTGCTTTTTGAATTAAAAATGTCACAGTTAAAAAATTGTTGAGTTAAAAGAAGAGGAAAAAATAAACAAGAAGTAAAAAAGAAGTAATAATAAATCTTTTGATGTGTTTATGTTTTTTTTTTTTTTTTTTTTGCTCTTTCTAAAATGACAATTATTCTCTTAAATATGCTCCAAAGTGTTGCTTTATTCATCAAATGTTAAATTTTATTCCTAAATTCCATCAAACAATCATTTAATATTCTGAAGCAAAACGAAGAAGAAAAGTGTGCAACAATATTTTGCATATATTGTTGATATTATGAAAGAACTTTTATCTTTATTTGCATATTTTATTCATTAAATTTATTAGATTATTAAGAATTGAATAATTATATCAACGATACAAATAATATCTATTAATGGGATGTATTGTTAATAAGTTAGATTAAATTTATTTTCTAATTTAATTAAATGAAATTTATGATATAAAAAAGGTATTCAAATGAACTGTTTGCATAATGCTTTAGACATTTGTCATACGCTTTTATTTTTGCATAGCATTCAACAGATAAATCTTTCAAAATTTATTTTATTTATTTATTTTTTTGTAAAAATATATTAAACTGTGTTAAAATTTGAAATTATACTTTCTGATCAATTTTGATGAATGATACTATCATTACCATTAAATGATATTTTATACGATACATTGTTACCATTAATAATTTTACAAATTTTAAAGCATATAAATGTTCTGCTAATAATTTCATCAGTTAAAAAAATTTCAAAATTTGATATATTAAAAAACAATATTACATCAAAAAAATGTCGTTCAGAAAGCTGGTTTTTCATTTGTAAACAATTCGGATCTTCTTGTCACCAAAATTTGAATATATTCTATCTGAAAGATCAAATTTAATTAAGAATTTTAAAGTAACAAAATTTTCTTCCTGCAATTTTTGAAAATGAGCTAAGCAGTTTTTCAATCGAAGGAGTTATAAAAGTGAGAAATTCTTTTAAGTTTATTTCGTACAATTTTCACAAATTTTTGACTCTCTTTCGTTAGTTAAATTTAAGCATATACGTTTCAATAGTAATTTTATTCTTTATGCTAATTTAATAATTATTTCTTAAAAAATTCAATCAAAAAAGCAAACAAAAAATGTAAGAATCTCAAATGTACTTTGTGCAATAATTTTTCAAAATATAATTCAATTGATAATTCAATTATAATTCAATTGATTATTTCTATTAAAAAAAATCATTTAATTAAGACTAACAGAATTCCAAGTGTGAAGTTAACAACATTTACTGATTAGTGCTTTAGTGAGGTTCTTATTTCCATAATTTGAAATCTGAATTCTTCATTAATCTGCAATTGTTAAATCTTAGATCGCTTTATGCATGTGCTAAGCATTATTAAAATTGATAGAAATATTTCAGCTATATTTGATATTTGTTTTTAAATCTGATAATTTTTGAAATTTTAAAATATCAAAAAAAATTCGATGAAATCTTTCACTGATGAATTTATGTTATCATTTGAAATTGAAAACTGATATAAGTAAAAAGTGTAATAGATAACATTTGTATATTAAAAGATTCAAAAGATTCATTTACTGATAAAATTTAATTGCTTTGCATTGAGTAATTATTTTGCAATTTAAATTTAATTTTCTAATTAATTTGCTGCAATTAAAAAATTTATAATATCTTGAATTAATTTCTCTAAGTAATATCAAAAAAGACTAATATTTATGTTAAATATTAATGCATTATCTTTTTTTTTCTCATCAAATTTTATTTTAAATCAAAAAAAAAGAGTTCATTTGATAGCAAAATAGTGTTAAAGTAATTTTAAATATTCGCAATATCAAATAGAATTGTTTTTATGTGTAGTAAAGTTTAAGTATATATTTGTTCATAACACTTAAGTTATAAATTTAATTACTCTTGTTATTGATCAAATGCTAATCATTCCTTGCAGTGTTTTATATTTTGTTTATACAACTTTTTGAATGCTAATGATGAGAATATTTGATTTAAAAACAAAAATATGTGTATTAATGAAAATTGTGAAAAATATAAGCTGAAGATTTGGTTCTGTCCATAAATTCAGTAATGATTATTTATTTCGATAAGTTATTCCCAATCAGTAATGATTATTTATTTCGATATGTTATTCCCAATCAGTAATGATTATTTATTTCGATAAGTTATTCCCAATCAGTAATGATTATTTATTTCGATAAGTTATTCCCAATCAGTAATGATTATTTATTTCGATAAGTTATTCCCAATCAGTAATGATTATTTATTTCGATAAGTTATTCCCAATCAGTAATGATTATTTATTTCGATAAGTTATTCCCAATCAGTAATGATTATTTATTTCGATAAGTTATTCCCAATCAGTAATGATTATTTATTTCGGAAGTTATTCCTAAATAAAAAAATGAGAAAAATAATAAGAAATTGAATGAGAAAAAAGGAAAGAAAAATCATAGATCTCTAATGTTTTATGGCTTATGTATTTCCTTTTCCATTTTCAAAGAAAATTGAAAGCAATTTGGAACGGATATCACTTTATGATAACCTGATATTCTATTATGATTATGAATTATTATCAAATTAGTTCGTTTATTTATCAAATTTGCCATAACTATTAAATTAGTTAAAATTAATTTTGGCCAAATTTATTCTCAAAACAATTCAAATTTTCATTCTTTAAATATGTATTAAAAGTGCATTAAAAATATTTTTTTGCTGCTTTTTTTTACAAACCTTTAACAAACAAATTATTGTTTCTTTTTAAATAAAAGTAAATAAAATAATTTCATAGGTACATTGAGTTTGAAATTATAAGCTTAATTTTGATATTAAAACTTATTCGCTAAGTAAAGTTGCAAAAGACAAATTGTATTGGATGTTGAATTTTATTATTCCGATTGTCTAATTTAACAATTATATTAATTCATATTCTCTTGATTATTTGATGGAGCATTTTTTGTTGATTAGAAATATCCCATCATTTTTTCATTTGTATTTCATATCACATTAGTCTTTTTTTTTCAAAAAATTAAATTTGGTAAAATTTCAACTTCTACTCAAAAAATTAAATTTGATAAAATTTCAAGTTCTATTTGAAGAGTGGAGAGAAAAAATGTCGAATTTTTTTTTTTGCTTTTATAAGAATGGGAGAAAAAAAAAACTTTTTTCTTGATTAAAAGCTTTGATTGAAGCAAGCGGAAAAGGAATGGAATAGTAGAGAGAGGGAAAAAGAAAAAGAGAGAGAGGAAGATGTGGATAAAGTTAAGAAGTTTCTTAGTAACTGGCATATATTTCTGTTAAAGTTAATTCAAAACTATATATGACATTTCTGTTAAAGTTAGTTATGCCAAGCAATCAAAATTTGATATCAATAATTTTCTGGCCCAATAAATATTTGGCTCATTCGCTGCTTTTCTTTGCTTACTTTAATTTTTCGCAATCCGGAAGTTCTTTTTTACACTTCGTCCATTATTACAACATTTCGAATATCCAGTAACCTTCAATTAAAAACATAATTAGCCACATATGCTAACTTATCTTTTCCTATCTATCACCAATTACAATCATTCTTATCATTATTACAATTCTTATCATTCATTGATCATCCCTTTCTTCAGATTAAAATTTTGAAATTCTTATAACCGATTTAGTAATATAGGATGGAAATGATAATTTTTTAGTGCATATGTACAAATTGTTAAAGCTGTTTTTATCTGTACTGATTGTTTCCAGATGTTTTATTAAATTTTTTGATATTTCCGACCTTCTCCAATCATCATTAAATTAATATCAATGCCGCTAACAACGCTTTCATTCCTTCACAAATGTTTAATTTCAAATGTCAAATCATGATACTTGTATAATCATTCTTCTATTCCTATTATTATTTCTCTTATTCTTATCAGTTAATACTTATAACATATCTTGTTACTTTTATCATAATCATAAGAATCATATCAATGTTACAAATTGACTAAATCAGTAATACATATATTCTAGCACTGAATTTAGTTATAAAAATATCAAAAGATTAAGTCTGACAAACTTTCAAAAAATCGAATCATTATTGGCACTGCATAATAAATGAATGAATGAATTAATTAATTAATATCTATGCATTATCTTATCAGTTAGAATTTTTAATTATTTTTTTTAATTATATGTTAACTAAAACCTATATCTTATCAGTTAAAATTTTTAATTATAATTCATTTACTGAAACATCTCAGTATCGGCTTACATTAAAAGATATCAAATTATGTTACTTTTATAATCATTCTTCTATCGCTATCAATTTTGTTTATTTGTCTTACCTTTATCATAAATTAAAGTTTTTTCATTAAGACTGCCTTATATATAAATTCTAAAATTTTATACCTCGAAATGTTCAAATGAACTTAATTTTCTTACATTCCTACCCAAAATGTTAACCTAAGATTAATATTTCAATTCATTAAACTTATAATAAATAAATCCAATTAAACTGCAGCATTATCATTAAATTGATCCTTTTAATTCAAATTTTTTTATAAATGACACTTCTTTCGGAAAACTTTAATGTTTAAGCAGTTTAAAAAAAAAAACTTAATTTTTCAAAAACACTATTATTTTTTATGTAATTAATTCTATTTTAAAATCTGCTATTTTGAAATGTTTGTAATGCCTAACAGCATTGATCGGTTTCACAAAAATGCTTGGTGATAATTAAATATATTATATAAAATTTTTCATTTTATCTGTTGAAGTATATTTTCAGCTATAAATAGAATTAATTGTTAAATATTCTGTTTGTCTTACAGTATGATCAAAAGATAAAGTAACTTATGTTTTCAAGATTTGTTCCATTATGTAATTTCAAAAATGAACTCTAATTTAAGGAATCAAAACTCCGCAAAAGTTAATTTTCGTTATTTATCATTTTCTTTGTTTTTTTTTTACGTCATGTAAAAAAAAAATGAAATGCACGGCATTAAACGTGATATATTTGAATATTTTCATCATTTTGCAAAATTTTATTTATTTAGATTACTTCAGATTATTCGGATTAACAAATCATTTATTAATCAGAAAATTTCTCTACGTCGTTTTTCTAATGAATGGCTCGAGCGCCAGGCTCAGTCTCATACGTGAGTTTATATTTTCCTAATAAGTTAAAAATATTACATAATATTAGATTCTGTTATTCATTTAAAATGAAATAGTAATGTTATGAACTGATAAATGTTTTAACAAATATTTTATCACAATTATAATTATTACAAATAACATTTCGAGTAAAATAAAATTTCATCTAATTGTTTAGTAAAGATGATTTCTGTTAAGGACCGTACATAACGGAACGTATTTTCAAGCGTACATTTAAGAGAATTTCAATAATGGAAATATTTTAACTGAAATGTGACATTATGATAACTTCTCTTCCATTCAATTGAAATTTTTGAAAAAAAGATAGAATTTATTGAGAGAGAGAGAGAAAGAGAGAAATAGATTGTGTTTTTTTTTTCACTCAAATTAACATCTAAAATATTCCTTCTCTTATTTTTTCAATCTTAAAATAGTCTGAAAAAAGAAAAAATTCACTAACATAATAAAACTTGCCGCCTAATTTTTTAATTTTCTAAAACTAATTTTTTGACTTATTGAAATAACTTTCATCACTGCCATCAGTTATGCTAACAACAATGAAAATATTCTTAGCAATAAAACTTGCACTTCAATTTTTTAATTTCTAATATATATATAGTACTTATTCGAAATGAAGTTATTTGTTAATGAAATTATGTTTAGAATGCTCCTCAACTTTAGCAAATTAAATTTTTCATAAAAATTTTTTCTTCGAACTCATTTAAATTATAACATACTTCGAATTTTAATCATTTATTTCTTTCCTTTTTTTTTTCTCGTAATATTTTGGTAAAAAATTTTTGACATCTTTTTTTTAGGTCATTAAAACGAATGAGATTTCTTTGGGAATATCGTTTGAGAAGATATATTTTAGCTGGTCTTTTGCGCTGATATTTTTCTTCATCAATTTGATAGCTTTTTTTTTTTTGCCTCATTGTAAAGTAATGTATTATTTAAAAATTTCGTTCAATAAATAATCCAAAAACACACTTAAAGCATTCTTTTATTTGCTTCTCTTTTATATTTTTCCTTTTTAAAATTTACTTCCTTAAATTCATACTTCAAAAATTTTTGGATCTTTTTCTTTAGTTCAATCAGAAAAGGCGGAAATTTATATTTTTGTACAACAAGCAAATCTCATACATATATATATATATAAATGTCTATAGATGTAAGTTGTGCATTTTACACAAATTTGCTTTTGAGAAAGAAAAGAAAAGAGGAAAGAAACTTTTTTTTTTCTAAAGTTCCGCAAATTTTCTAATATTAATAAATTTCTAATGTTAGAAAAGAAAAATGATTACAAAAATATTTGTTTACAATTTCGTTTTCGTCAATTTACAATTTTTCCCTGTTTATTTTCAACTTTTGCTCAAATTTATTTACTCAGTAATTGTTTGAATATTTGAAATTAGTAAAATTTCAGCTGATATTAAAAAAGCATCAATCATCTCAGATATGAAATTTTTAATAATCTGTTTGGAACAGTTTGCAGAATTACTATTGTTCATTTATCAGATCGTTGAATTGGATTTCTATATCAAATTGCATGAAAGTAATTCGCATTTGAAATTTTAAAAATATTTGCTTACTGTTAGCAAATGCTTTTTATTCTAAATTTCATTAAAGAAAATTTTCTAACAAAATTAAATTTATATAATTTTATTGAATAAAAACATACATTTACTTTTCATCGCAAAAGAAGAAGAAGAAAACATAAATAAGGAATTAGTTATTTTCAATCAATTTATAAATTCTTTTCAAATTCCTTGTAGCCTTTGTGCCAGACTCCGCTAATTATCTTCCGCAGCGGAAAACGATGATTCAATGCTGCAAAAGTTTGACATATACCCTTCACATCTTTTTACTAAGTTCTAAAAAGTATTATATCCGACTTTATTTCATTTGACTTACATTAAAATTGTAAATTAGTATGAATTTACATGAAGGGAACTTCGTTTGAATGATTATCGTCTGATCATAGACAAATTTTTTACTTAAATTAGTAAATTATGATTTGAAGAATTCTTAAATCAGCAGTAGCCATTGAAATTTAAAGCAAACTAATATTTTTTTAAATTAAAAAAAAAAGAAATGGAACAAATCTGCATAACATCGTTTATTTACATTATGAAATATATATTATACATGTGCTAAATTTGTTAGTGAATAAATTCATTTACTAATTTATTGACTTCACGGTGAAGAAAGTCTTCAAGAATGATTAATTAAAAATGAAATTTCCTTCGCAGATGTTAAAAGCTCAATGAAAAACTAAAAAGTTAAAAAATAAAAGCTTAAAGAATAGGTTTTCATTAATTAAAAATCTTTTAATTTCAATTCAATAAATCTTACAGTTCTTCCTTAGATTATATATAAATAAATTTATTCAAATTAAAAAATGCAAACGAATTTTTGAGAATAACGAAAAGAGTTACAAGGTTTAATGATAAATATTAGTAAATTCAAAAGTTATAAAATTGCTCCAATTAAAATTCAGAAAAGTTATCTACTCTATTGATTAGATCCAAAAAACAATTATGCTTTATTGACTAATTTATTGAAATTAAAAAAATAGCAATTTTGCTGCAAAACTCAAAATATTTCATTTTTATCACTAAGATAACTTTAATCAGATTAACTAAACTAAAGCTAAAAAAAAGTGACAAATTTTAGCATTTCAATTATACATGAATAGCATAACTTTTCTGAAGATAATTAGTTGATGATAATGAGCTGATAATGAATTAGTTGAATAATTTATATTTAATTGCGTGTATCCTCGAGAAATCTTCTATAATAAATTTGCTTGAATGCTTCAAATCTGATATTTTCTGAGAATAAACATAACAAATGGCAAAAGTATTGAAGAAGAAGAAGAAAGTATTTCCATTTTTTCAAGCAAAAAAAAAAACCTTTAATACATAACACTTTAATATAAAATTGAATAGTTTAATTTTTCTTTAAAGAAAAAAACAGAAATTGAATGTAAAAAAAAAGAGCTCAAAAATCATTAAATTAGAATATTCCAATTCCCGAAAACTTTTTTGCAAATCAAATCAAATGCAAAGTTTGAATTTATTTCTCTTTTTGATGCAATAAAAAAGAGAATGAAAGTTTTATTATTCAAAAAAGTGAACAAATATTTAATAATCCATTGAGTTGTAGATTGAAGATTTTATGCAGAAAAGTAAATTTGTTAAATTCTAAATGCCAATTTAATTTGTTCTTTTATTGACTGAGTTAATCGAATTTTATAAAATTATCGTTTTTCGAATGAAATGGTATTGTATGAATATATATTCGAAATTTTTAATATAGTAAATTTTTCATTTATAAAACATATTAAAACATGAAATGATTATCTTTAGCACTGTAAATACATAATCGAAATTCGGAATACCTTAATAATTTGATACAAATTTATGATCGAAAAAGTGCACTCAACGTGATAAATTATTTATTAATTTAATTTCTATTAGTTATTGATTTGATTTCTAACTTTTTACAAACTTTTTTCTTTTAATTATTAATTCAATTTCTAATTTTTCTTTGCCTTTTCTATTAATTACTAATTCAATTTCTAATTTCTCTCCCTGCTTCTCTTCTTTTTTTCTATTTCATTTTTCTAAGAATTAATAATATTATGAAACTTTTAGAATATTTATCTATGTGATAATTTTATTTCAGAAACGAAGCATTATTCATTACATGCTAAATTACCATATAGTGTAGAAGTTGAAAAATTGTATCAGGATGACGCGGTATGGATCACTACCAGTAGTTTCATCATTTTTACTATGCATTCTGGTAAATATTCCATATTTAAATTATTAAATTGTTAAATTTTATAAAGTTTTCATAGATTTAAATTAATTTTTAATAAATTATAATGTGATAAAAGTGTCAATATTATTTTACTATTTTTATTTGTAATAAAAAATCCATTCCCAAAATATTGTTAACTTTTTGGCTTACATTGTTATGCTGTAAATATTAAATAAATGATGGAAATAATGAGAAGACAAAAAGTAGGAGAAATAATTTTCAAGATTAAAACTATAATTTTTTTGCCAAAAGTTTTGGCTAAAAATAAAATTTGAAAAAGTTAAAAATTTTTAAAATTTGTTGATAAGAAATTTTTTTTTTCTTGTTTTAGGTTTTGGATTATTAGAAAGTGGTAGTGTGGCAGCAAAAGATGAAGTAAACATTATGGTGAAAAATGTTGTTGACGTCGTCTTTGGTGGCTTAGCTTATTGGGCCTTTGGTTATGGACTGAGCTTTGGTAATGGGCCATACAGTAATGCCATCACAGGATGGGGCAAATTTTTTTATAATCCTCAAAGGTGAGCTTCATTCCCAAATTAAATTTAAAATTTTATAATAGAGAATTAAACTCTTTGTATATTGTAACAAAATTATATTATCAATTACAAAAATTTTCAAAATAAAATTTATTGGTATTCAAAAATTATTGAAACAAATTGATATCATTAATCATTATATTTGATTAATTTTGGAGTAAAAGAAAGATGAAATATTTGCAATATTTCGTGCACTTAATCATTTGCTGTTTAGTAAAATGTTAAAATGTCTGAGGCGAAAATCAGATCGAAATTATCTTTAGTTTTTTTCATTTTTTTTTATCACTGCTAATATAACAAACAAAACTTCCTACTTTCTTTTCACTATCAAAATGTCTTGCTATTGTTTTACTTTACTTTGTCAATCAATAATTCTCGTTAAACTCATAATATTTAAAAAAAAAAAAAAACTAATCAAAATAAAAAACAAAAAAAAAGACGAAAAAAAGAAAAAACACCGATGTAGATGTATTGTTTCTTTTTTGGAATCAATTGGCGATTACTTATTTATTCGAGAATGAAAGCAATTGATGATTTCCTATTTATCGCAGAATGTAATCATTGACGATTACTTACTTATCCCAGAATGAAACCAACCAGGCGATTACTTACTCATTCGAGAATGAATCAATTTGAACAAAGTTTTTCTGTTTTCAAGTTAACTGATAGACTGATGAAAATATTTTTATGTGTTAAAATTTTTGAATTTTTTTCACTAATAATCATTTCAAATTTGATATGTGATTATTTAATGTTTTCATTCTATTTTATCTATTCCTATGGCATACTTTGCAATAAATAGCGCACCATATCATATCATATAATATCATTTCTATTTATCATTTGCTAATAAATCTTATTACTAAATTAAAAGATTGGAAGGAATTATTGATTAAAATGACAATTTTGAAATTCAAAAATAGAAAATTTTCTTTTCCTCAAATCCTCAAATGTGATCAATATTTGGTGCAATTAAAAATGTATCATTGTTATTTTTGAAGGGAATTAATGATATGCTTTAATCATTTGAATAGATTGCATAGTGCAATCTTATGATAATAAAAAAAGATATATTTGTATTTAAAATATGAAAAAATTGAAATATCAGAAAAGGAAAAAATGAAATTGACGAAATAAAAGGGACATTGCATTTTAAAATATGAAAAATTTTTAATTTAAAATATAATTTCTAAGAAATCATGTTAAAAGTTAGCTCTGTTTTACTGATTATAAATTATTTCATTATTAAGAAAAGATGAAGAAAATGGTGACCATTTATGCAGATGTTTCAGTTTTCAGAATTTCAGAAAATTTCAAGAATGCATAAGTTATAAGTTTAAAATTCTTATTAAACCATCTTCTTATCATTCTACTTTTTTCTGTCTGATAAGTGAAATCCTTAAAACAAATTTATCAATTCCAGGGATTTTGATTCCCCACGTGATGAAGGCTGGGCTTATGCAAACTTTCTATTTCAGCTTAGTTTTGCAACAACTTCATCAACAATTGTTTCTGGTATGAGTGATAAATTTTTTTTATCAAATTCTCCCAAAAAAAGAAAAATCTATAAATTTAGTGATATTAGAATTAGTAATTGCTTGATTTAAATGAGAATTTAGATCTAAAAATAAGTTTTTCTTCTTTTTTTCGAGTAAACTTTTCGTTTTTCCTTTTATTTCTAAATTCAATGGATAAAAAAATCTTTTTTTTATCGAATTTTTATTTTTAATAATTAATAATTTTCAGGTGAAATGTTGATTTTATTTCAAAATTATGATTTAAATTTTCAGGTGCTGTAGCTGAACGTGCCAAACTCAGATCATATATTTTACTGGGTTGTATTGTAATTTTAATACAAGCGTTACCTTCTCATTGGGTATGGGACAGTCAAGGAGTGTTTTTCAAATTAGGCGTTGTTGACTTTGCTGGCTGCTCATGTGTAATTCATTTATTACTATTATTATCGTTATTATTATTACTATCATCGTTATTATTATTAATTACTGTTATTAAATAAAAACAATGATTGAAACCATATTATCAAAAATGCAAAATTTATGAATTTAATGTGATAACAATTGCGTGTAGTGCAGAACATACTAATTTTACGTAAATGTCGTAGTAATTACTTCCATACACTTTTGCATATTTTTTAAAATATTTATAAGTGAAGCAAAAAGAAAGAAATAGATAACTGGTGGAAAGTACAACTGAGAATATGAAAGTAAAAATGATTAACAAGAAAAGATTGTCAAATGTCACCGCACCGCATTAACTCAGTCAATAGCGCACCACATTTTTAGTTCTTTTTTTGTGTGAGAATGTATCATTAAGAGGAGAAAATTTTGTCAAATTTTTATTAAATTTTAGATTCATATGGTTGGTGGTATCATTGGGTTAGTGGCTACCATTTATTTGAAGCCACGTCGAAATCGATTCAATGAAAATTCGGTGCATCAAATGAGTTCACCAACAAATGCGCTTCTTGGAACTTTTATGCTTTGGTGGGGTTGGTTCGGAATTAATTCTGGATCAGCTTGGGGTGTCACAAATGGTCGTTGGCGACTTGCAGCTAGGTTACATTTATATCTGGCATTTATCGAGAGCTAATATCGGTTATCTCAAGAAAAAAAATGGATGTTAGCAAAAGTTGGACTGATGATTTCATCATCAGTCATTAACTTCACATCCGGAAATGATGCAATATTTTTTTTATAATTTCATATCTTCTGGAAGGATGGATGTAAGATTATAGAAAAATATGAATGATGTAGGTGTTGAAAGCATTTTTGCATTTTTGAGCTAAGCAATTTACTTTAACGCATTTATCATTTCCTCGATTTAAACATTGGAATTTACTTTTGAGAAATATTAAACATTTTTTATAGGGAAGCGAAAAAAAAAAGAAATTTGAACAATTTGAATTAAAGAAAAAAAAGAGGAAAGAAATATTTTAGGGCATCGGTGGCAACAATAATGAGCTCAATTGGCGGTGGTGTTACATCTATTACATTCAGTTTTGCTAAAACAAGAAAATTACAAGTTAATTATCTAATTTTTGGTTTACTCTCTTCAGTAGTTGCTATTACAGGTAAATTTTTATTGATTTTGCATTTTTCATGATACATTAAATTTAAATATTTTCTCAAAACCTTTTTTGAATTCAAAGAATTCTTGTTAATTTTTAATTCCAATTATTCGTTTAATTACAATTATTTATAGTTTAAAATGATATTTGGTTAACTAATAATATCCTATTAAAGGAAAAATTGAAGTTCATTAATTTGTTTAAAGAAAGAAAATCATCAAAAATGTTATAAAACTTTTTGATTTCTTTGGTCAAATTTCTTTCAAGTCCCTTACATTTCCAATGAGGAATTTTTTCAAAGGATATATTAAAAAAGTTTATCAACTTCAATTAAAATCTTCCAATGATCCCTACAAGAAGCTCAATTTTTGAAAAAGTTCATTTCATATAGCAATTTGCGCTATTGCACGACCCTGGCATGCATTGCTGATCGGTGCAATTAGTTCAACCATTTCTATCTCAGTAATACCGGCTCTGGAATTTTTGAAGATTGACGATCCGGTTGGCATCATACCAATTCACCTTACATCATCCATATGGGGTATGTGCGCAGTTGGTATTTTTGCTGAAGATGATCAAGTGCTGGTATGTATAGTTTCATCAGACGATGTTTTATTTATTTTTCAAACGAAAACAATTTTGTTTAAATTTTCAAAACTAATCAATAATACTACAAAGAAGCAATGATACTTTGATAATCAGTAATAATGCTTAATGATTTGTAAAAAAAATGAAGAATACTACCAATTACTATTAAAATTAATACCTAAAATTTAGGCAGTAACAAATGGACATTATGGTTTGATATATTCGGGAAGTTTTAAATTACTTGCAATACAAATGCTTTGCACAGTAACTATTCTAGTTTATAGCGCCATCGTCGGACTTCTTGCTCTAATTGTGAATCTGTTTCAACTTTTCTTTCATTTCCTTACTTTTTTTTTATTGTTTCTTGTTTTATCCAATGAAAATATTATTGCTATCACAATATTTCCGATTATTATATTTTCCAAATTGTAATATTAATCCCAAATTAATCAATCATTTCTTTTTTTTTTTGCAGATTTTGGGTAAGAGCCCTCTTGGAATACGGGTTACAGATTACGAGGAGCAGATTGGCGCTGATGTCGTAGAACATGGTTTAGCTGGTACAAACATTGCTCGATATCACCTTGAAAAGCCTTTATCATCAAAGTTTGTACAAACATTATATTTGATTATCAAATCTCTTTATCGAAATATCATTGAATTATACAAAAAAAAAGGTTAAATCACTTTATTAATTAGAATAGAATTTTGAATTCGTCACTTTTTTCTGTACAGAACTTTTACGACTGTTACGAAAGCAATAACAAAATGGAAAATTCAAACACGTACTAATCGAGCATTACGTGAACAACACGCTGCACTTGGATATCGACAAGAGCCAGATAGTGGTAATATGTTGATGCGACAACGTAAAAATAATCTTTCTAATGGTGGTAAGTTTAACGCCTTAAACCAATTCATCAAAAATTTCATATTATGTTTTTATAATTAAATAGATAGCATTTTATTCATTGATATTTATCACTTTTCATTGATTATCCCTAACTTTCAGCATTCTTTTCACTAAGTCATCATATTCGTTCACGGAATTCGCCTTCACGTACAAAAACGTCTACTACGCCTGCAATATCACTTTCATCAAACTTTTCAGAAGAAACTAATCGACGTTTTATGCCACCGTTTAGGAAAAAAGAAGATAATGTTAAAAGTGCAAAAATCAATGAAATAGCGCTTACTTCAAAACGACGAATGGAGGAGGAAGATGAAAAAGTGAACTTTAAATAGTTAATGGCTTTTACATAGAATTGCATTTTTTAAATTCATAGTTAATAGGGTAAAAGAAAATGTGTTGTTGCTATGGTAATGACAAAAATATTTCTCATAACCTTTTGGACAATATAAAATGAAAAATTTTCGAATTTGTTTCTCAATTTTAGCAAAAGTTTTATATTGAAACAAATAAGAAATATAAATTATTGATTGGAAAAAATGAAAGCGCAAAATTTACATTTTAATTATTAATTTCGATTATGCTATTTTAGTGAAGTTAAGATAAGTTTTTTTCTTTTGCTGTGATGAGAAATAATGAAAAGTGAAAAATTCAATGAATTAAATTCAACATGAGGAGAAATTAAATTAATCTATTCTTAATGGGTTATTTTAAAATTGTTGAAAAATGTTTAGTTTCAGAATCCAAATTGCAGTAAAACAACACAGTCAAATTTTGTTCCAATGTTGGATAGGTTTAGCAATAACATCAGTGATACGTTAAAGTCATTGAATCCAGATCAATTACGACTTGATGTAAGCAGTGGATCAGCACAAGGTGGTAGATCACTAGATCATAATATCGTGTCCGGAAGAAGGGTACTCCAATATGTGACACCAAACATAGATTCAGGGAGTGCAACCAGAATTGTTACTTCTGCCACGTCAAGTAGGAATAAAATTTTACCATTAATTTCTGATGCTGTTTAGTTTTTTTTTGAAATATTGGAAATTTTACTAAAATTTTATATTCGAAAAGACAGAGAAAGAAATGTTAGTTCTGGAAGACGAAAATATGGTAGTAATAGGATTCAACTCACTGTAAGGTAGATTTTACAATTTTTCTTTAACTTTATCAAAAAGCACTTTAAGGTTAACTGTAGTAAGTAAGCAATGAAATGACACAACATAGATTCTTTCTGATTAATTTCAGGATTGAGTATACTTTATTTCAGCTACATTCCTTTTAAAATTTTAAAAATTTCACAAAAAAAAAAAGTTACATCTGTGCCATTGTCAAATTGATCGTGCCAGCAATACCAATCATTTGTTATAGTCGGAAATCAGAAATTGTTATGAAAACCGTATTTGTTAAAAATAATATGATCCGATGCAAAATTGTTTTGTTGGTATTGCCGAAATTTTAGGATTGATTTTCTCAAAATTATTATTTTGAAATTTATTTTTTCATTCATCATGAATTATTTTTGAATCAATAAAGTTATTTTGTAAGAACAAAACCACTCTCAGCAATTTTTATGTGTGTCCCATCATTACAGTAATAATATTACTAGCATTTCACATAACTTTCAAATAAAATATTTTGTTAAATGTTTCTGTTCGAAATTTTTACTTTTTTGAATATTGTACACTTTGGAATTTGAAAAAAAAATTAATCGAGTAAATTACTTTTTAAGATTATGTAAATTAGTAAGTTGTAATTATGTAAGTTAGTTTTTGAGGATAACTCTTTTGAAGATTATGATAAATTGCTAGTATTTTTGACTACATTTAAGTGTTAAATTTCATTCAATCTTCATTCGAAACGTTATCTGAGATCATAAACATACTTAAAACCCACTTTGGTTTACCACTTTGTATAGAAAATTTAATTCAAATATGATTACTGTATCAAAAATGCTCCAAGCAAAGCATTTTTTGCAAGAGGAAAGTCAAATTTGTTACTCTTTTTAGAAAAAAAATTAGCATTCAGTTTGAAGTTTGTTTCATATCTATCACTTTATGCACAATTTCAGGCTATCATTTAATTCGCTGATAAGAAATGAAAAAAAAAAACTGAGATTGTTTTGTCAAAATTTAATTGAATTTATTAAGTAAGGATGGGTTGCATCTCAAATTATCTTCGTCTAAAGTCGAGATTTTTGGAAGAATTTGAGAGTTAAAAATAAAGAACGCAGAGAACCAAGATCGATCAATTTAGAAATCAACTGCTTCATTTTAAAATATGCCATCTGCTGATAGAATTCTGGAAATCTTAACTGCTATTTTGAATTCAAATAGTTATTTGAAGTAATGAAAATAAAACTGAAACAATAAAGTATTCCGAAATTGTCTTTTTTGAGGTTTTTTAAATTGCATTTATCATTTTTTTAATGTGTGTTCCAATGAGGGTGACACTTCCGGGAAAATTATGTCCAGTTTTATTTCACTTTCTTTCTATCACTTTTGGGAATTTTATTGCTTTTTCATGATATACGCACAAATTCAGGAATAGCAAGTCTCATATTAAACAAACAAAGAAACATAAATAAACAAATATTAAACAAAATAAGCAAACAAATAGAAAAACAAAGTTAACTCTACAAAAACATTCTCAAAAAAATAAATAACAATCATTATGTAAACGAAAATGGCAAAATGAAATGTACAAAAGAGATGTTTACATTATGTTATGTTATCACTTTTGATTCACATCTGTTCCTCTAATAGCGAATTTAGATTATTAATCAATGTAATATTTTTTTTTTTCAATGTTTTCTTTTTTCTGTTTTGATTTTAAATGATCAATAATCTGATTAAACAATAATAGCAACAACATTTAGCATATATTTGGATTGTCTTAAAATGTTATCATATTCGAAATGTTTATAAATGCTTGCTTAGCAACGATAAGTTGTGAACAGAAACATCGTTTTACTTTTAACAACGCTATTATTATTAAAGACGAAAATAAAATTTTTCATTTTTCAACATATTTTATTTCTTTTAATTAATTAAATCAAATTTTGACCTGAAGTTTTTTTTTTTTCTTTTTATATTATTTCATAGTATTCTATTCGCTGTATTATAATTGAGAAATTCATTTACTGCCAACTTTTTATTACCATATTTTAAAGTATATCACTAAGCTTTTATTTGAAATTAATAATTTTGCACCAATAACTTTAGCATTTTAGTTAATACCGATGCTATCAATCTTATTAGTAAAGCAAAAAGAAAAAAAAAAAGGAAAAATTCAACTTATCTGTTATTAGCAACTTTCTGTTACGTTTCTCTTTAATCATACTTTCCACTGATATAACTTTCAAATTAACAGCTGCTAATGTTAAGTCAAAATTGTTTACTCAAATAAATGATGCATTACTTTTCATCATTTCATTTTCTTCAATCGATTCCATTTAGAATTTTTTAGATTTTCCCAAAAAAAAAAAGAAAAGAAAATCAATTTATTTACTCGTAAAATAAAATCGAAAAAAAAAAGAAAAAACAAAAGTCTTTTTTCTCTATTGATTACCAAAATTTGGTTTTTGAAATGATATGGTCATTTAAGTAAAATAGCAAATACGCAGTTGTTGATAAATTCTTTCTGCGTATTTAAAAATATCCACTGTTAAATGTGAAATTGATTTAATAAGTAATACGAAAGTAAAAAAGTAGGTAAGAATTGAGTAAATCAGAAAATTTTCAAAATTTTGGAATTAAAATTAGATAATTTGCAATCATTCAATCAATTTTTTCCCAAAATGCATTGCTTATAATTTGCCTACTTATCCATTTCCTAAATAAAGTATTAATCTCCTTTCATTCCATTTCAATCTTCCATGAATTTCTCGAACTTACTGTCGGAAAAACTTCCATCAAAAGAAGATTGATAACACGAAAGTTACAATGGATGACAATTCTGAAATGACACAATTTGAAGTTGTAGAGTTAATCAACAACGAGTACAGTCTTATCATTTTTATTGTAATAACTTTCGAAAATTAACCAGATTAGATTAGAAAATTTCAAATTAGAAAATTCTGGAAATGATATTACGTGTAATCATTTGAAATTCTTATAGGAAGAGATTAAATAGCAGCAATTTATCCAACAGACTTGAATTTAAAAAAATTACAAAATATTATTGGTTAAAAAGTCGCTAAATTTCGTCACATTTTTTCCATAAACAAGTTAGACTTAAGTTTAATTTAATAATAAATTGATCTAACCATAACATGATTAAATTTAGCAATAAAATTATTTCGTTACTTCCAAAACAATATTTTAATTCTTCTCGACTGTTTTCGAAGAAAAAAGTATTGTAGCAAAGGAATTCCCAGGCTTGGTGGGAACAATTGAAATGTTAAAAGTTTAAAAATGTATGTAAACAAATATTCAACCCGAGAAATAATAACAGAAGCGAGAATCATCGTTCTTCCGATTTTTTTCTTATAAACCGAAAAAACTTTGTAAATTGGTCAATTCAATCATAGCTTTTCACGGACATATGGCTCATAAACAAATTAACGTGAAAAAGGTTGTCTTAATTAAATTTCAACAAAACTAAAAAATACAATTTGACACTTTCTCCTTTCATCTTTCTATCCTATTATCACTTATCTAAATTTGAATATTTTTCAAATTTTTTTTTTTTTTGTTGTAAATGAATGAAAAACCATAAAATTCACTACAATATGAAAATGAAAAAAAAAGCGGAAAAGATATTCTAAGGAAGGATTTCTATAAATATTTGTTTAGAATAAAAGTTGCAAGGAAAGAGTAAAATAATAAAAGAAAGTTAGTTAAAAAATGAAAAGAAAAAGAAAAGATCAATGGTTGAGGAATGGAATGTATGTTTGATTTATGATTTAAATTTTGACTAATCGCCGTAGGAGTTTAATTTGGAATATTTTAGTGGATAAATGTGGATATGATGTAAAAGAGTGACAAGAGAAGCTATCAGGATGAGAAATGGAATATAAAGCTAAAACCAATACTAATGCTAATAATAATAATGACAAAAAGCTTTTAGGCTTAACTTTGGTAGCCTAACATGAAGACTTCCAAAAAGAGTTAATTATTGATGTTACTAAAAGTAGCAATGCAAATTTTCTTTTTTTTTAAAAAATAAAATATTAATTAAATATTTAAGTAATGAAGTAATAGATTTCTTAATTCTTTGCCTTTTCCCTTTTCTTTTTTCATAATTTTTCCATCTTAATAATTTTCTGCAATACTAAATGATTGAAATCAAAAATTGCTGATAGCTTTAAGTGATAAATTTTAATTATTTTGTTATCATTTCAGACAACAATGGGTTATTTATGTTATTAATTTGAGTGTATCAAATTTCTTGTGTAAAATTTATGTTTGTCAAAGTTGCTCTAATTTGCATTTTATGTTGTTCTAATTCGCAATTATTATTCCCATTTTAATACGCTATTTTATTTAGAAAGTTTGCTTTATTAAGAAGATTGGAGTACTGTCCATGTATGGTTGACAATATTTTCCTATCTCATTGATTAGTTCTTAATCCGATATGTAAATATTTGCAGAATATTTATTCAATAAAGACACCGATTTCATGTTAAATCAAATATTTCTATCATCGTTAAAACATACATTTCATTCATTCTTTTTTTGTCACAATTCTAAATCTTCTCATTCCACAATTTTATGTTATTTTTCTGGGACAAATTTAGTTGAACTTCCGAAGCAACAAGCGATGATCTTTTAGCATAAATTCAATAAAATCCGGCTAAATAATGCTCAAGTGAAATTCGGATCAAAATTTATTCTCAATTCGTATTCTGCAAATTTTCACTACTTCAAATGACCACTTCTTCCAATTTATATCATCACAGTCTAATTTTTATCCGTATAGTAGCAGTAGCAGCAATTTAATTATACTATTATTGATTATTGATAATCAATTCGAGAGATTTTATTCCAATTACTGATTGGATAACTGATAATTCTTTATCATCATACCGGTCACATATTTTAGATCTACTTCTGGTTGACAACCAATCTTTTTGTAATTCTGCTGTCACTCGGTTGCCGTGCAATATTCAAACTTTAGATAAAAGGTTCAGTGTCTTTCATATCGAATATCTGCAATGAATTTCTATTTTTAATTATTAATGTTTTCCACAGTTTTTCGTATCACCAAAATTTTTTCTTTTTTTTTTCATTTTTTGGATTTGATATAAATTAGAATTAATAATAATTGCAAGAATAGTTTGAACAATTAGAAGAATAACAAACTGTAGGGAAGAGAATATGGTAGGGAAATGACCTGTTCAACTGTCAGTTCAAATTGGGTCATTCATGATAATTAATAGTCCATTCACATTTGTCATAACAAATAGCACATTTTAAGAGTAGTCAATTAAGAATAAAAGTGCAAAATTTATTTATATTATGAAATGAACCGATTTTTTTCCCTTATAAATGGAATAATTAATAATTGTAAAAGAATCGAATGAAATCTTATATGACATATGACAAATAGAATTACAGAGATAAAAAAGACCAAATGTGTTATACCACAGATTTGACGTGAAAAGTAGTAAAAAGCTGAATTGCTTTTTTGAAATTTCTAGCAACGAAATTATGAAAATATATTGATAGAATGAATGATGATGTATTGTCATAAATGATTAAATAAGAAATTTACTTCAAAAATAAATGAACTATCAAATGTTAAGAACGAAATGTATTGCTTTTGCTGCTTTCATCTGTAAATAATAAGTTGGTAATTTAAGCAATAAAACGACAAATATTATGTAAATAAATCAGAATTTGCATTGCTAAAATGCATTTTCATATCTTTGATCAATGTGACAGTAAACGCATACTGTTATTGGGTAATAAAAGGCTTAAAGGATGAGGTACCATCAGAAATGTTTAACTTTTTAACTGAATTGATATGTTGAAATCAAAAGAGGAGTATTTCGATAGAAAGAAATTTGATAGTTTGTAACAGATTCGGCGATATATTACGGTAATAAACCAACGGAAAATGTGACCAAACCAACATAGTCAAAATGATAAAAGTATAATAATTTTTACAATATTTGCTAATATGAATGAATGAAATGAGAATGGTGTAAACAAAAGTTATTCGTTTCATCGTTTGTAATAGTGTCAAAGGATGTGTGATTTGCTGCCATCGTTAACTTACAATTTTTACTAAATGTCAATGTATGCATCTATCGATTTTAGTCAATTAATTTAATCGATTTTATCAATTAATTTAATTACGTTAAGATTTAATTTTTGCATGAAAATCAATAAAATTTATTCATCAGATTTTCCCTTTTCAAAAAAGTTATATTCGGACTTTTAGAACACATTTATAATTTTCTTGCTGCATCTGTTTGGTCGCATTATTTATAAATTCACACACCATTTCACCACAATCATCGTATCGTTCACATTTTAGGGTTAAAAATTTCTTTTTTTTTTTTAAGTATTGATTTATTTGAATGAAATTTCTTGACCATCACTGTTAACTGTATTGTATGCAAGATTTATTTCATTAAATCATGTTAATTTATCTTCTGATTGTCAGGAAGAATAATTCATCAGTCTTTTTAAAGGATCATAAGTTATTATTTTCAGATATTAGCCATATTTATTATAAGTTTACTTGTTTAATTACTAATTTAGTTCATTTCTTAAAATTTGACTTTAATTGAATATTTTCTTTTTTACATTGTCTAAAAAGTTTTAATTCTTTATTTTTTTTTGCAACATTTGTTTGCACTAAATATGCATAAAACTTTACAAATCATATAGGTTAATTTGTTCTTACAGTATATGTTGTGTATTATCAAGTTTTTTGAAAAACCACAAAATTTTTCCATCTTTTTTTTTTATTTTCTAAAATGAAAATTTTAAGATGATTGTTTGAACGAAATTCTATGGTAGAAACGATATTCTTTTCCCATTGTACAGGAAAAGACTAAAAAACAAGAAATGGGAATTAAAATAATTATTTCACAGAATTACTGATCTCAACTGAACAATCTCAACTGAAAAAATTTTTTAATTGTTAGAAAGATCAAATTTATCAGAAGTATGTTTGTTTTTTCTGAATGATATTATCATAAAGTGATTGATAAGATGGATAACCATTCGATTTGCGCCAGATTTCTTTCAAGTTTTTTTTTTGGTTAGTACTGTTGAAGTAAACTTTTAATTAACATTGAAAAGTTAAAATGTTTTATATCCACTCTACATTAATTTAAACAAGAAAGAAAAAAAACCAGTTTTGGAAAAATTTTGAAAATTTACAGCAATGATTTTACAAGATTGAAAATTAGCCTTAATAACTGGCTGTAAAAAATTACAAATATAATAATATTAGTACTAAACATCTTTAAGATACCTGAATTTTTTTTTTTTAAGGATTTAAGATTAACGTTGTTAAAATTTGAAAGTTTCACGAATTTGCATGCTGGAATTAATAACTTCCGCTTTTATCGCTTATCGTATGTCTTTGATTGTATGCATTTTTGCGATGATGCAGAAAATTTGTATGAAATAGTACAATCAATTATTTCTATTAAAATAAAATGTCTTCACAACATTTAAATCAATGTTTACAAAACTTTTGAATTTCTTTTCGATTTGGTAAACTTTCAGCGTATTTAAAACCATAAAAATTAATCGTTTCTTTATAAATGTGTTGCTTGCCATAAATTTTAAATTTAATCATTTTTAACGTTTTTTTATTTTCAAAAGTTATTATAATTTATTATTAAATGAAATTTTTAAGACTTGAAATGGATAAGTCTAGCATTATTCAAAAAAGTTTTTGAATCGTTTTATTTGTATTTCATGTCATATTTCTACTTACTTTAACTATAAGTGCCGAATATTTAGGATTTTGTCGATTCGTAATTAATACAGTGAAAGAAAAAAAAAATAAATTTGAAGAATTAATTAATAAGATTATATAGGAAAGAACTGATCAATGATATATAATAAAAGTAAATATTGCATACCTAATTTATCTTTCATGATTGCTTGCTATCAGATGAGGAGATTGTTGGTAATTAATAGGACTAAAATGCTAATCTTTGATCCTCTTAGTTATGAATTACATTTCGATGCTAAGTGGTTGCTATGTAATGCTTAAGCAATATTAATAATGTTGCTTTTTCAATTTTATATTTTGTTTATTAATTCAAGCAATATTAATATTGTTTATCAATTCAATGAGTACAATTAATCCACGGTGTTATTTCATTATTTATATATTTACAGTGTTTCATTTCTTTCACTTTTTTAGTTCTGTTTTAAATAATAGCTAAATTTGAATATTCCAACAATATTAAAGTTATATTATTATAAGTGTTAATTCTGAAATTAAAAGAAAATAACAGAGTTGCATAAAAGTTAATTAAAAGAAAAAAACATTTATGAAGTTTAATTTAATTTACATTCATTTATCAATATCTTTTTACATATTCAACTAAGATTGGTCGATTAAATTAACTAAGCTTGAAATGACAGGAAAATACAAATTAAATTCACTGAAATGTTGTTTTTAGAAATAAATGAAACTATAAATAGGTATTTTGATGAAAGTTACTCATAACATTTATCACAGTGAGTTATTGAATATTTTAACTATAACAGGTCTATCATATGATTTTAACGAAGGTATCAACAGTTATGTTCAAAGATTAAATTATTCAAACATTTGTAACTATTTTTCTCCATCTTTAAGTAACATTTCATTATTTAATTTGAAATATTATTTAACAAAATAAAATAACTGAATAATATTAATTAATGGTTAAAACATTCACAATATTATTAATGATCTATTTGAGAAAGAATTTTATTACTTTGCTAACAACATTATTTATTTGCTTTTTTTTTTCTTTTTTTTGGTTAGCTGTTAGCTAAAATAATTGAAATTATGAGAAATGTTGAAGAATTTAAGGTCGACAATGTGAAATAAAAGGTTTCAAAAGGAAATAAAAATATGGCATTCGATAATTTTGTTATTACAATAAATTAAAAAACTTTGGAGTATGTAAAATATTCGAAATCATTTATTACATTGGTTCATCAGTTCCTTCTCTTGCCTTTGTTAAACTTGTACTTTTACACTTTTTTTTTGAATTTTTTTTTTTTTTTTTGAATTTTCACTTACTTTTACTTTAAGTACTCAAATTATTGAATGTATTGTAAATATAACTATTTTAAAAAAAAGCATTTTATATATGATATAATCTTCTCAACTCTTTACTTTGTTTACATTTTTTTTTTTTTTGAATAAAATAAGAAAAATAAATAATTTCACTACAATAAAAGATTGATGAAATAAATAATGGTTGATAGCAGTGAGTAAAAGATATAATATTATCAGAATAGTTCCAGCATTAGTTTCAAAATTTTAATCTTAATTAGAAATTTTTCTCTTCTTGCTAAATTTGAAGTTTTATAATTTATTAAATCTGCTAATGATGAAAAAGCGTGATCGTCATTGAGTAAAATTATTAAATTTAGCAGTTTAGACTTCAATTATGTTGATTTTAGAAACAGCTAACTTAAATATATCACAGAAACGGTAAAAATGGAACGCGTAGCAACGAAAGTGGAAAATAATACTACACCAACTATTGCTAATGGACCGGTAAGTAATCATTTGATGATAAAAGTGTTTTGAAAATTTCACAAATCTTGATAACCCGAAGATTTTAACTTTGTTTTTTAAAATTTTGACTTCAGACTGTCTTTGATTTCAAATTGTTTCATTGTAGAATCATCCTAATGATTGCAATAAGAATTATTGAATTTTGCATCAATATAAATAAGTTTTAAATAAAAAACTTTGAGCTTGAAATTAATGAATTTGAAAACTAATTGATAATTTCCATATCTGAATATCATATTATTTATTCATGAAAATTTGCAATATTTTTTAAATAAAATGAGCTAAAAAGCTAATTTTAGATATCAACAGGAAATGTAAAATCGACTCCCGGTTTCCATTTCCGGTTAGCCTAGTAAATTGATGCTAGTAATCAACCCAATGGACACATTTCATAATGAGAAATTTACAATTCATTACTTACCGTAAATAGACGTTACGCCAACTGATCAATTTATTCCTTAGAAAAGCACAATTTCTTCTATCTGCCAGATGTGAACTTTTTGGAAATTATCTGGGAGAAGCATCATTTCACTCTCAGAAATAGTTTATTTATGACTTTTGATTCTACCAGATGTCTTCTCATCCTCTGTGATTCACCTTTTTATCTCAACTTTGTTTGAAATTTTCGTGTTTTTTATATATATTTTTTTATTTTTTTTTCAATTCAACTTTTTGCACCTCACTTATCCAAAAAATTTAGAAATTCTGTTGACAAATTTAGGACTTAAAAACTTTGAGATTAAAAATTAAACGCCAAATCGTTACCATTTGATTTTTTTTTTTTTTTTTAAATATTGCAAGAAAAATTTTTTGATTTTTAGAATATATTCAAATCAGCAGAAAAAAAAACAAATCGATGTGTTTTAAACAATACAGCTAATGGTGAAATATTTGTAGAATAAATCAAAAAAAAAAAGTGCGATTTGACGGGGATTTTTGCCGGGAAACAAAAAGAAATTTAATGCGAATTTTTGCAAGGAAAAAATGAAATTTGTCAAGAATTTATTGTGACTTTTTTTTCAGTTTTTTTATTTTCAAATACTTGAAATAATTTTTTCAATGAGATAAAACTAAAGAAAAGAGGAAAAAAAGTTGCTGATCGTGCGCTTCTTCCGTTTCTCACATCGATTCAATAATGAATACCAGTCTGAGAAAGAAAAAAAAAACGGAAAAGTTTGAGAATGTTTTATAAATAAAGAAATACGATCAATTTTTTTTTCCTCTGCTCTTAAATTTCTTCTTTTATTTTGTAATTTTGAATAAATTTTTTGAAAAATTGAAATAGAATTAATTTTTACTTAATACTTCATTCTTTTTTTCTGAAGAAATAAAATTATCAAATTCTGTCTAAATGTATGCAATTTGTCAGGATTTGAAAATTTTTTTTTTCTGCATTCAGCTTATTTGCATTTAATATTAATTATAAAGCATTCGTGCTTTTTAAATTTATTCATAATTTCACACTTTTTTTGTATTTTTTCATTTGAATTAATTATCATTTGCAAGAAAAGAAGAAAGAAGGAATTAATATGAAATTAAAAAATGATTTTATGATAGCATTTATTTGAGTTAGATTTTAAGAAGTATCTATCATTGTACTTTTCTCATCAAGGTAATTCTTCTATCATTGAAATGTGATAATTTAATAAGACGAAAAAAAAAACAAACGAAGATAATTAACTGATTTACAACTATCAAGAAAACAAAATATGAATAATTTCCTTGAAAATGATAATAATGTTAACTTTTTAACAAATATAGCAGTTATACGGTATATTTCTGGAAAATAATTAAACTGAAAAATGGAATCAAATTGCGCATTGAATGTCAGTCATTTCATACAAATGAGAGAAAAAGCGAATGAATGAATGAGTTTTTGTTTTTCACTTTTTTCCCTCTCTCTCTCTCTCTCTCTCTCTTCCTCTCTCTCTTTTTCTCTTATAGAATTTTGTTGAAGAAATAAGTCAGAAATAGAATAAAATAAAATTTCCGAAAAAATAAATGAAATTAAGGGATTGAATTAGGCCTATTAGATGGCTAAATTTGTTAATTACTATATTCAAAAGGCTGTTCTGCCGATTTCTTCAGGTCTTATCAATCTCGTTCATATCACTTTTTTCTTGTTATCTCTATCAAATCAGTGTTAGATGCCTTTTTGTACTTTTATTTCTTTTTGAAAAAAAAGTCATTTTTGAATTTAACAAGAAAGATTAAAGGAAATTTCAATGACATAAGCAAAAATTGAACGATTAGTTTCAATGCTAAAATTGAAAACCAATCGTTTTCTACATTTTCAGTAAACTGTAAATTTTTTGACATTTGTATCAGTTCTTTTGTCACTTCATATATGACAATTCATTAGTTTTAATTTTGAACTAAAAAAGCAAAAATGAAAAAAAAAGGACAAAGAAAAATTAATTAATATCAATTAATTAATTGCCAATAAAAATTTGTTAAAAGGAATTAATTTGTTCTTAAAAAATACAGTAATGATTTAAATTCGAAATTTTCTAATCACATTTAAAGTTTTTCAAGTTGAAGAATAATTTCAGAATATATGTGTAAAATGAATGGTGATATATCGTTAAAAAAAAAAAATGAAAACCGATACTTTTTGAAAAAGCATTAAAAACAACTTCTATTTGATGATTCAAAAATAATAATCAAAATATCAATAAATTTATAAAATAAAAAAAAAGAAAAAATTGGAATAAGGGAAGCAAGATGAGTTATTATTACTACGTTAAAAGTTTTGTTGTAAAGTAAAATTTGAGTTTTAATCATCGAAGCGAAATCAACCAACCAAACAAATCAACGAACGAACAGTTTTTTTTTTTTTTTTGCTCTTTCCTTGCTTTATTTCAAAAATTTATCCTTGGAATTATACAATGTTACATACAATGACAATAACAAAGAATAGAATTTTTTTTGACAATTTTTTTGTTTTTTATTTGTTACAAAAAAAGAAAAAAATGTATCGTTTTTACTGTTTATCAAAATGCTGTTATCTTGAAAAGTTTGAATGAAATTGCATTAAATGTTCTTATGAAAAAAATTCTTTCCAACAAATAAATGAAAAAGAAAGAAGAAAAATGACAAAACAAAGACAAAAAAGACTGAAAATTTTTCTCAGTTATCAATTCTTTCAGTTTTACTTTTATTGCAAATCATAAATTTATTTAAAATTTTAAGTAAGTAATCTTACCCAAAATATTTATTTGACATTTATTTCCACCCAACAATTTTAATCATGGTTATGTCACATATATTAATATCTATTTGTAAATCTCAATAAGATAATAATTTGCATGCATCTGCCCATACCTATGTTTTACTTTACATTTATTCATACCTGAGAATTTCAATTAGATAATATTTCAAACTTACTTGAGAATTTTAGGATAATATTTCATATTTATTCTCCCTTTTGCACATTTTCATTATAATAAATGCTACCATGGCAAATTTTTTTTTTTAGAATAGCTTCATTTCAATAAATGTTATAATTTCATTTAAAAATAATTATTAAAAGCCAATGAATCATTTTAATTTTTCACTTCCAATGTTGTCTTTTTTCTACTGAAACATGTAAATAGTCGGAAATTTATCAAAATTACTTGCCGTTTAAATGTTCCATTTTTCCATTTCCATTTTCTTCCTTTTCAGAATATTTTTTTGATATCTAATTTAAAATTTAATCACGAAAAAGAAACGATGAAGATAGCTTTTAATTTTTTATTTCTACTGTCGTCATTTTTTTCTTTTTTTCTTTCCTTTTTTTTTTGTTGAAATATGATAAATAATCGGAAATTTATCAATATTACTTGCCGTTTTCGTTGTTTTCTTTGTGCTTGTAGCATCATCAATTCATTTAATACTTCAGCAATTAATTGTTGTTTGTTTCTAACATTCATATGAATTTTTCAAAAAAGGAAAAAAAAATGAAATTTGCTCAGTGAAGTTTGATTGATAATACCTCAATGCCATCACTGCAACAATCATCATCGAACATTACTTTTCAGACTACAATATTTAAAATTATTTATACGAATGTTAAATTAGCGATAGGAAGAGAAAAGAGAAAAAAGGAAGGAAGAAAGAATATACAGCGGAGAGATCGAAAATGAAATGAATAATGAATTTCATTTTTTGTTGATAGATGGAAATGGAAGTATAAAGAGGGAAAAAAAAAAACATGAAAAGAGACATTCATTCATTGCAAAGGTAAATGCAACTATCTCAAAATTTATTCAAATTAAAATAAAATTAGATATGCATGAGTTAATTGGGATAGAATTAATTAGGATTGGGATAGAAAATTTCAACATTTTGCCATCTATTTGCTAACTCATTTGTTTGTTTACATACTTTAGTCAATTTATTTGTTTAAAAAAAAAAAAACCATTCGGTTCAAAAAAAAGAGCTATCGTCCAAAAAGTTTGAAATAATCTATTTTACAACAAATGTAACAATCATCCATATATTTATTATTTAAACTTTTCAGAAAATATAATTTTTGAAATTCCAACATTATTTTCATTAAATGATATAATATTTTCTAATCAGAATGATACAGCATTAACATTTGGATTTATTGTTCCGTTCTCCTACATTTTTCTATATAAATTCGTTTAAGAGTCATGAAAATCAAATGCATCAGTTAAATTTTAATAGTTTAAATCAGTCAAATAAATTTTGACTTCTATAAGATAAATAACTTTACAGAAAAATAAGGAATGAATAAGTGTAAAAGAAAGAAAAAAAAGTGTAGAGAAGAAAGATTTAAATGTGAAAATAATAAAATAACAAAAAGTAGAAAAACAAAATAAGAAAAAAAGTAAGAATAGATCAGAAATAAATTCTGCTCGATATGTTTTTTTACTCGATCAAAGAATTATCCAAATTGCAAATTTTTCGGTGAAAAATTAGGAATTTTCAAAAAGTTATGATGTTGATGACATTTATGACAAAACACATTAAGACATTTATTTTAATATGTCTTACAGCCTAAAAAATTTTTTTCAACCAGTTTAGCAAAAACACCTTACAACATTACTAATTCATTTATTATTTTGATGGGACCAAATATTACATTCTTGGCCTGTGGAATTTAATCTTGTTTAATGGAATATTTGATGCATTGGAGTGTAATTTGAATATTGATGTGTACGAGGAGAGGAGAGAATTGATAAAATTGATTACTAGAATAAGGCTTGAGAGTGTGTAAATTAGCTTAGTCTTCTCAATAAGCCATTGCTATATTTTATTTTGCGTGTAATACTTTAATTTAAAAACTGCATCAAATATTAATAAAATAAAAAGCCACACATGAATCAAATTTAATATATTAAAAAAAGAAGAAAAATGATATGTTATTTATCAATTTTAACAATGTGATTAACTAATAGCTAACAGTTACAGTGATAAGGCAAATTCAATTGTTCCCTATTTCTTTTTTAGTCTACTTTTTTTGCTTATCATTTTAACTCGTTTCACTTTTGCTTATTTCAAAAAGTGTCATTTCACTATTATATTCGTTTTCTTTTTATCTAATTTCTGATATAATTATTTAATATTTTTATAAAAACGAAATGAAAAAAAAAGCGTAATAATAAAACTGAAATGAATCATTTTGATATAACAAATGATATGATAATAATGATAAAATTCTATTGATAAAACATAATATTGATTTGTTTAATTTTCCATTTATGATATTGCATGAACAAATGTAAATATAAATTAGTTCTAACCTAATCTTAATTTGAGACATTTTTGGAGGGAAGAAGAAAAATAAGGCAGAAATGGAGGGAGCGAGGCAAAATGCAAATAACCAGCAGTGACATCACTGATAGACTGTTCTGATCGATGATGCATGCGGTCGGTGCGATGTGACATCTCTTCGTACCTATCCAGCATCCATCGTCCTTCTCCATCATTCTTCACCATAATATCTTTTCGTGAGATCAGTCTTGGCTATCATTGCCCCTCCCTGATGTCACGTTATTGTTACGTACGTGAAGTCTCTATCATTATTGAAGATTACTGTTATTCTAGTATTATTGGTTGCACGAATTGACGTTGTTATCATTAAGATTCCCGCTATCATTAACAGTTCCTTTTACGTTTCCTCGTTATCGTTGATAATTTCTATTATTTGTTGTGATAGTGTGTCAATTATCAGATAAGTTTCATTTGAAATGATGTCGGTGGCAGTTTGTGTTGTATTTGATGTTTGTACCTTGAACTGATCATAGGTATTTAATGAGTAATTTACTGAATTCTCTCCTCCTTTCATTTCTTGTTATCACTGTTAACATACTGCTGAATGGAAATTTTCACTTTTATCGATAGATGTATTTATGAGACAAATTGTTTCAGCTTATTAAGTTTTAACAAATTAGGATGAAATATTAAATAAATTTAATTGGTAGTTGCAAATTCTTCGGTGTAATAACATTTTCTAGTTATATAATAATATTTTCTAGGAAAATTAACTAATTCATAAAATTTTCAGCAATATTATGCACTAATTTATTCCATCATTTTCTTTCTTAGGTTCTTACATTTATGCAAATTACATTTACGTTCGCATGGGATCATTAAATGCAAGCGACAAGCGAAGTGATAATTCTACTACTATACTTCCATAAAATAGTATCAATTTTCAGTTACATTTTTTGAGTCTCTCATAAGTTTCTTATTATTTCCGGCTGATAACAAACGTATGTTTTTTTTCCGGAATTAATAACAGTATTCTGAAAATTCTTCCTTCCCTTTTTGCAATCAACAAGAGGAACTTCCTCTTTCTAATGGAATTAATTTGTTCAAATTTAATTTTAAAACAAATCTGAGATGCATTTGTAAAGTTATCATTCCTTTTATTGTTTTGAAGTTGTTACTTCGCCTAGAATTTATAAATGTAATGTATTTTTTGATTAAATTTTGGTCCATATTTTGAATGACTTGAACCAAATTTCAACTTAAATATCTTTTAACATTTAGAGAGTTCAAATTTGAATGTATTAAAAGTAGTTCCGTTCTCAGGAAAATCTCCGGAAGAGATTTGTAGGTTAAGATAATCTAGCAAGTAATCATTGTCATCTTTTTGCTAATTAGTGATGCTTCTAGTGTTATTCGAGAATTTTGCTGTTCAGATTTTCACCCTGAAAATGACTAAAAATTTGAAATCATCTAAAGAAATATGTTTCAAATAATTCGTGTATTACTTCTCAAATGTTTTTGGGAATGTCATTTTAATAATTTCTCAAAAATATAATTCAATAAGTTTTGATTAAAATATTGCTCTAAAAAAATTTTCAAAAAGATTGTTATAGCATTTTTTGCATGATAGTAAATATGGAATTTCGAAACTTTTATGTATCCTTTTTTTTTCGAAATTTACTTTAAAATTGTTAGCAATTTTTTTTCGAACCAAAGTGCCAAAATTATTTCCTTCTTCTCCTTTCCATCAATTCTTTCATGTGAAAATTGCATTCTGACTTCAAATTTATTTATGCTTTTTTTTTTCTCTCTGAAAATATTTGATTATCAATTCACTTCATTCATAAACTAATGTTTTTGCTTGTTTTTGACGGTTAAGATTTAAGGATATAAATCAAAGGATGTTTGGAAAAGTTAGCGAGCAATATTTGAGAAAGTGCAAACAAAAACTCATTTCACTTTTATTTTTTCATTTTTCAAATCTTTCAGAAAAAAAAAAAAAAGAAAGAGTCTAATCCATTTTTCAGAAATCTTTTCTCTTTTTATCTTTTCTTATCTCTTTTTTTCTGTTTAACAAATGATAGCTGTAACTTAAACGCTTCAAAAAGCAGCAAATTGTTATGAAGTTGAAAACAGCATTAGCATTAGCATTAGCAGTAGCAGTGGCAGTGGCAGCAAGTAGCATTTATTAACTTTGTTCAAATCAAAACTTTTCATTGTAACGTCGTCGTCACTCGTTATTCACGTCATTCATTGAACGATAAATTTCGTAATTTCCAATGATTTCAGCTTAAATTCTTTCAGTTTAACACTAATCATTTCTACTATAATTTTTTCACTTTAAATTTTTAAATTTTCAAATTTCTCTTTACCTTTTTTTTTCTCATCCCTTCTCTTTTCTTTTTTTTCTTTTTTCATATGCAATAAATAAAGCCGTAAATTATCAAATTTTAGTTGAACTTTTCAACCACTTTTGTTTCTTAGATTGTACTTTTTCTCATCTTTTTTTTTTTTCATAAATTCAATATTTTATTATCTTCCACGTGTACTAAATTTTACTAATCCATGGGATACAAAATGCAGATTGAATTTTTTTTTTTTGAAATACTAAATTAAAGACTGAGGATAAAAGTTTTAAATGTTATGTGATATCAAGAACGATTCATTTTCAAGTTTCATTTTCGTGATAGACTGATGAAAAATTTTCCTAATGGATGAAAAAGCAAATAAATTTAAGTTTTGAACTGTAAATTTTTCCGCTCCTACACGATAACTTCTGAAGTGTTTTCAACTTGCACTGCATGTGTTAAATGCATGTGTTTTGATGAAATATTGAATGGTTGAATGTTTCTGAAAGTTTGTCTTCTCATTTATTGCTTTAAAACATATGTGAGATGAAGAGAAATATTTTATAAATGTATCCAATTCTTAACTGACAATTTCTTATCATTGCCACATCAATTCCGCCTTTAGTAATTAACAATAATAATAATTAATAATAATAATAATAAATAATAACAATAAACAAGCATTTCTTTGGTTGCATTCTTTGAGACAAAAATAATATGACTCAACTTTTTTGTAACCTTTTCAAGTCATCTCTTTTCTTTTCAACTACAAACTAAACATTTTCTCACTAATCTTTCATTTATTTTTTCTTTCTCAGAAGGTACTTTTTGCCACTCCCATAGTTTAATAGCATTGATACTGATAAGGGAGACTAGTAGAAAGGAACAATTATTACAATTTCAGTTCCATCCATAAATATCTAATCAGATTTGTTATTGCTGTTGTTGCTTGATAATCACTGATGAATTAATGAATTAATGATGGGAGTAGAAAAGTAAGAAAGTAAGCATGAATGATTCAATGATTTGATAAGGAGCATTGATTTCTTCATTAATTTTCTTTTTGCAATTCTTTTAATTGTAACGAAAGAATCATTTCTTCATTTATCGTATCATCAAATGAATAACTCATATATAATTAAATAGGATAGTTCATCAATTCATTTGCTATACGTTTTCATTATAAGATAGCTCCAGTAAATTAATCAATATTTTTAGGAAAATTAATATTTATAAGACAGCTCCAGAAAATTAATATTTATTATTTTCCAGAAAATTAATCAGTATTTACTTATTTCATCCAGTTAATATATATACTTCAACAATTTTTTTTTATAATATAATACTTCATTATACACTCTAATATTGTTATTTAATAATTTAGAATAACTGTAATTAGTAATAACTTTTAGCGTAGGTGCATCTGATTACCTCAAAGTTTTATTTATAGTAAAAAAATGGTAACTTTCCGTGATTATTACCTAATTATTACTTATTTCATCTAGTTAAAAATTTGCTTGCTTTTTAACATTTACATTTAAATATGAACTACTCATACACTTGGCCTTATTAATGTTCACCTGTTGGCTCATTTATTTGTTGAATTGTTTATTTCATCATTTCACTTTTAGCTAGGCTCATTACTGATTTTAATAAACAGTGTGCAGTTACTTTCTTTTATCAATCATATTTAAACAATACAAAAATTTGTTTTCTCATCGCTATGTGAGAAGTACGTCTATTTTTCCCATCTGATTATTATTACTGAATGGTATATCCGAAAAGTTCGTTTCCCAACTTTTTTTTTATGTTTTAAGCAATAATTTATGGAATATATTTTATTTTTAAAAAAGAATATTTAATTATTTAATGCATATTTTATTTTTAAAAAAGAATATTTAATTATTTAATGTTTGTTGGCTTTGTTCCATAAAACTAGCACAAGTTGTGGTAGTGGGGCTAATAATATTATTGCCACAGAGCTTAATAGTAATACTGCCCAGAAAGACTGAAAAATTATTTAAAGAAATTATTTAAATGTAGGATTTCAATTTTAAAATATAAAGTAATCAAATCTATGATGAAACTAATAACATCCGATTTGAAGAAATGCATCATGAATTTCATGTATGATCCTTAAACCCAAATATATTTAATGATAGAAATTCAAATTTATAATAGAAAATACAGATTTTATAAGCAAAGTGATTTTTTTAATTTAATTATCCTGGGAATTTCATATTTTTTCTTTCGATATTGATATGGATTTCAAGATCCGGAAACATTCATAAAATTCATGTTGCATTTTCTATGGAATAATTTTATGCATTTCTTCACAGAATTGAAATGGCTATTTTAAAGTTAAAATCCTAGATCTAAATAACTTTTCAAATCTTTCTGGAAATTCGACGACAATTTTGTTTTTTCTATATTACACTTTTAAGTTGACAAATTGGTTTATGTATGAATTTCCATTTATTGAAAATGTAAAGTTTTTTTCATTTGCCAATTTTTAGCAACGAAACTTGGGAAAAGCTCCGATAAAAAAGTACAAAAAATTTTGTTACTTCACAGCTATTTCTCACTGATAATCATAATGAATGAATGACGAAATAAAATATCATTTTCATAATGTCAAAGCCTTTCGTTTTTAAAAAGTTGAAAATTTGGTTGAAATCTCTATTTGGATAAATTGTTATCCCTTTTAAGGTGCAAACAGTAGCATTTGTGATAGCATTATTTGTAGGCTTGTAAAAAGAAAAGAATGTCCTTTTTTTTTTTAAGTCATGAAGAGCCATGTAGTCAAATTATGTTTTAGATGAGAAGAGGGAGAGAGAGAGAGATAGGAAGAGGGAATATCGGAAGAAAAATGGTATGATTCAAATTATTTCCACCTTAGGGAATTTTATTCCTTCTACTTTTCCAAATTCTCAAACTTCAATTTCTTTCTTCCTTTTTTTCATCTGAAATCCAATCTATGCTTTTTTGTATAAAAAACTTTGGTATGCTAAATTTTTTACTCTTTTATAATTTTGGTTTATAAATTCACGCAAAGTTTAATTGAAATATTACTAGTTTGATTTTTTTTAATCTTTTGAAAAGATAACAATATCAACAATAAATTGTATGTTGATTATTTGCTTCATTCGTTTGATTTTATTCATCACTTTAACTGTTTTTTTTTTAAATCATTTGTTATTCATTTATTCGTTTATTCATTTTGTTCGTTTCAATGATTTGTGAATAAATTTAAGAAGAAAAAAAAGAAAAGAATTCAAGCTTTATCTTTTTTTAATATCAATAAAATCTCTATCCAATGTTCTAGTGACGTAGGATATTTAGTAGTAATGCTAAAAAATAGCAATCCGTGAAGGAAAAATTTTAAACATTGAGTTTACCGCGATGACATTAGGATTTTCCCGCTATATCTTTTATATGACATTATTTTGCTGTTGAAAATTTTGTATAATATTATGCTGATGTAAGATTTTTGCATACATTTTGCGATAATCTATGCTCATTTTAAATTTTTGCGTATTTTTTGCATGACATCATGTTGACAACAAGATTCTTCCTTCTTTTACACAACACTTAATGCTTTAGGATAACATTAAGCACTGACTAACTTTTCGAAATTTGTTTATCACGGATGCTTTTTATAGCTGTTGTCATTTTCATTTTAGTAATATCTAAGAACGAATGATATGCGAATATTTTTAAAATCTCAAAAATTCTATTATGCAAAAGAAGATTCATGCAATTTTGCAATTAATATAGCTCAAATTTTTTACTTTTATTTTTATAAGTTTACTTGAATTTATACAAATAAATTGTCTTTGTAAAGCAAAATTAGGTTTGGAGATATAATCAGTATGATTAATGACCGATATTTCAACTGGAATTTACAGAGTCGGTAAAAATAAAGAAAAGAAATTTTCAATCATTTTGTGGATTCTTCCGCTATTTAAGCTCTTTTCACTTTTGGGATTAAAAAAAAAAGAAAAAAAAGGAAAAAAAAAGAAAAAAATAAGCGGAAGGACGAAAGGAACATAAAAAGAAGAAAAAATGATAAATTATACGCAATAATCGTTTGCGTGCTGGAATTTTATACCAACGAGAAAAGAAATTGGGAATACATAGAGAAATCAATACAATAAAACATTAAGCACAAGAATAAGAATAGAAAAATTGATTATATAATTAATTTTATAAAAAAAAAATTAAAAAAAAAAAAAAACAACGCAGTATTAATCGTATCATAATAAAAAGCCCAAAGAGGCAATCAGAAAATTTCATTTCAAGAGCCAAAATAATATCTCTTACTTTTTTTTTTTGCTTACACTATTTAATTCTATAAAAAAATTTTTTTTTATTTCAATTTTCTGAAGTGAATGAATATTGATCAAATTTGGCCTGTACTAGTCAAAAAGAAAACAGTGTTAAGCGCTAAACGACTTAATGCTTTGTGCAGTGTGTTTTTCTCTCTCTTACCACAAATGTACCACCACCATTCATCGTAGTTTTGTTGATGAAAAAATAATGCTAAAATGGAGCCAGGTGCTTTAAGCTAAAAAGTTCTAAACTTAGCTAATCCTTTTTGCGCCTCTCTTTCACCCCCTCAATATTACACTGAGTTAATTTGTCCTTTAAAAATCTTCAATAAATTTGTATGCGTCTATGCTTCATTTCACACTTACGCATATCGACGTTTTTTTTTTTTTTTTTTTTCATCCTTCAATTTTTTTTTTTCACCATAGCTACCACTTGTAGCATTCTTATTATTCTTTATAGATTTTTTTTTTGTTTTTCAATATTATTATAACATTTTCATCTTATTATCATTGCCATGGTGACCAATGGTCATTCATCGGTAGTCTTAATGAAAATATATTTCCGTATTTTACATTTCACACATTACTTTAATATTATGAATAGTAAAGGATATGATTTTTCAATTTGCATTGTTATTATCAGATATGAAATCCTTCGCTATAAGCAGTGTAATGGATTTTTTTCTTATTTTTTATAATCTGTTTTTAAACTATCATACATTCTATTTGGTAAAAAAATTTTTTTCCTTTCATTTTTATTTCTTTTTTTTTTTTTAATTGAAAAGGATGAAAGTATTTGTTTGGATAAGCAACAAACTTTTAAATACATTTATAGAGGAGAGTATTACTTTTTTGCATTTATCATTACTATTTGAGTACAAATTTCATGTCGAAATTTCAATGTAAATTTAAAAATTTTTTTACTTAATTTCGAGCTAAATTTCTTCTTTTTTTAAAAACATTTTCCATTTAAAATAGCGCAATTCTTTCTGTACTTGAAAGAAAAAAGATACAGTAAAATGAATGTGAAAAAGAATTTGTGCACTGTTTTGTATAATTCATTTTTCATTGATCTTTTTCAAATATCAAAATTTCATTTGAATATACAATAGATCGATAGCTCAATGTTATTATTGTGATCAATGGAGGTCAGTCATAACTATATGAAAATGAGAATTTGATAAAATAACATTTAGCTTTTCTCTCTTCCTTATTTCTTCTCTCCAATATCATCAAAAAATGTTATGAGCTGTTGATAAAATAATTAATCAGTCTTTGACAAAGCTGAGGAGCAATTATAATTGTTTGTTTGATTAAAAAGCTTCAGTTAAAAAGTTTTCATTATTTTTTAGGTAATATTTTATATTATTGCACAACATTTTTGCTAAATGAAGAAAAAAAAAATTGTAAATTGAACATTATTTCAGAACTAATTAGTTGTTAATATAGATATAATTGTCTACTAATTAATCATGTGTGTATAAAAAAAGAAGTATTTCTTGAGGAACTAATATTTATAAAATTTGTCTAGTTTATTATTCAATGAAGAGAATGAGATATTTTTACAAAAAAAAAAAGACGGACCAATCTTTCTTTTTTTTTTTTTGTTAGAGTCAAACGTGTGAATTCTCTTAAATTATATGAATTTTTTTCAAGCTGTTCTTCTGGAATGTCGTCATTCTGGGTAGGGTGCACTTCCTCATGATAGAACTGGAAGGGAAAGTAAAAAGTGGAAGAAGCAAAGTACAAATTATGAAGGATATGGTCGAGACGAAGCAAAGTATAAATATACTTTTCGCAATGAGTTCATTATATTTGCTCCTTTTAACAATAACAACTTATAGGTTACTCTTTACTTACTGCAACTGATAAGTTATCGCTTTTTTATTGTAAGTTATCTCTTGTATCATTCCTATTTTAAAAAATAGCATTTGTCATAGTAGCATAAATGGATTATTAAATTTTGCTAAGGATTTTAAAGTTTTCTGAAATAAAACTTTTTTGTTCTATCGAATTTCTCTATCAATCATTACCATTTCTAATTATATTTGAATGTTAACATAACTTTAATTATGATTAACGCAAGGACGTTTTCTTTTTTCCAAAATCTTTTCTTTCTAAAAAGCTTTTTTTTTTCTTTTAAGAATTTATCAGGCGATAAAATGATGGATTCACCATTGGAAAAAGCTCGACGAATATTCCACATTGAAAATCGTACTGTAGTTAATTGTTTATCCGAATTCTATGGTTCTTTACTATTACTGGTAAGATTTGACAATTTTTTCCATGCTAATATCTAACTCAATAGCATCTAACAATTAAACTATAGCTGCTATTATCATGAAAATTCAATTTGATTAGTATCCTTATTTAACTATAAAATATTAGATGTAATAAAAGTTAGAAAATGTAAATTCTTTTATAACAAATTTCCTTATTTTTGACTGAAAAAATTTGAAAGGAAATTGATTTTTTTTTTATTTGGATAAAAAAAATGATTTATTTATAATTGTTGAAGAAAAAAACTTAGTAATATTACAATCAGTTATTTAAAACACTCAAGTTATATTGAAGTTTTTTTCAACAAAAATATCATATTTTCCCATGCATATTTTATGCTTCATCGAGAATGACCTTTCATGCATTTACTGATGTTTGCATAGCTTTCAATATTAAATCGTCAAATCTATAAACTGTTCCGAGAAACAATTAGATAAATGAAGTGAAAAAACTTCCTTATTTTTTTCTAGAAAATTTTTGATAATTTTTGGTTATTTTTGTAGTTTACAAAAAATAAGACATTCTAATAATGATTTAGAGATTTTGTTATTTTATCCTCATAAAAATTAGCCCAAATTCATGGCTAGAAAGGGCATGTATAAATACATAAAATGAAAACAAATAAGTAAACTTATTCCTTTATAATTTTTTTAAAATTTATCTATTAGTTATATTCATGTATTCAAATAATGAATTGTATTTTTCAAGAGAGAAAATTGAGTTATAATAAATGACAATAAATTAAATTAATTAAACTGAAAAAATATTTTAGTTCCTTGGAATCAGTATAGTACATCAATTCGACTTATCGCATAAACAGTTGAATACATGGATGCAAATCAATCTTGGATGGGGATTTACGATCATGTTCTGTGTTTACACCTGTTCAAAGACATCAGGTATAATAGTTTCTGTTTGTTTATGGGAGTAATTGATAAAGAGCAGGAAGTTAGAGATTTAAGAGGAAGGCACTGATATGCTGATAAGTTTTCATTTATTTCTTTTTCGAATTGCTTTCAAAAAGTTATTCTAAATGAATCATTATTTAATGAAATTTCAAAATAAATTCACTAGAAATATTTACATTTCAAATGAGTAATGTCTCTTAGTGATAATACTTTTACGCTGGCATACTTTTACGCTTAAGCTTACGAAGAAATATATTCCATTTTCTACTTTTTATTTGTTTTTTTAAAATTCCTCAACATTTTAAATTCACCAATGATATTTTAAGGAGGACATCTGAATCCAGCAATCTCGCTAATGTTTTATACTCTTGGAAAATTGCCTCTCTCACATTTTTTCTATTATAGCATCGTACAAGTTCTTGGCGCTTTTGTCGGCACAGCATTTGCGTATACTGTCTATCTAGGTATTAATTCCAATTCAATATTTAATAATTTTTTAATTTATCATTTACAATAAATTTCCATATCATATGTGATTTCTTTGAAATAGTAAGAAGTAATTTCAGATCAAACTCATCATGTCTTGGGTGATCTTCGCATTGTAGCAGGTCCAAATGGTACAGCTGGATTGTTCACGTCAATGCCCGCACCTCACGTCTCAAATACGATCGCATTTTGGGATCAAGTAATCACTATTCTTTTATACTATAAATGTATTCTGTAATAATTAAGCTTAGTTTCAGTAATTTAATGCAGATTTATTTCTCTTCATTTCTAAACTTTTAAACCAAAAATTTTTTGACTTCCAAATATTTGTCTTTATAATACAGTATCAGATCACTTTATTGGCCTCTAACGTACATTTCATTAACAAAATGTTGAATTTTATCAATAAGGTTTTATTAAAATTTAAAGAAAAAAAGAGTATGGAAAATTTGCCTCGCTGCATTTTATCGCTATCACGTTATGCATTTTAAATATAAATTTAAATTTAATTGAAGGAATAGATATATTGTAAATGTTTGAGGAGTAACAAATGGAATTTTTCTTCTTTTCAGTTTGTCGGTACAGGATTTTTGGCTCTTTTTGCATGTGTGATCACAGACAAACGTCTAGAAATTCCATTCTCAATTCATCCGCTTCTTATTGGATTAGTTGTTGCAATGATTGGTATGGCATTTGGAATGAATCTTGGATATCCTATTAATCCTGCTCGAGATTTTGCTCCACGTCTTTTTGCTGCTTTGATCGGATATGGTTGGGAAGTTTTCAGGTATGATGAATTGATTTTTTTTTTTTTTCTTAAATAATCACAACAAATGATTCACATACAAATTTCTCTCATATTGTATGAATAGCTGTCGTATAGCTTGATAGCTATGCTCGATAACTTGATATTTTGATAATTATTTGTTAATGTTTATGTTAATGTTAATTAAATTTTAGTAAGTTGTTATTAAATGTAGATTTTTCTGTTGTACTAATAACTTGTAAAGTTATATTTAAAGTAACTTATTAGATCACTAATAATGTTTGTTAAAAGCGTTTCGATATCTTATACTAGCTTCTTTTGCAGTTATCATAATTACTATTTCTGGATTCCAATAGTGGCACCGTTCTTTGGCGCAATTGCTGCAGCTTGGTCATATTTCATCTTCGTTGGTTTTCAAATTCCAGATCAACCGCCCAGTTATATGAAGGAAAATAAAACCGATGGTGACGGTATTCCGTTGAAAACCACGTATGTTGACTTCTTTCTATATGTTGACTTCTTTCTATTCTGACTTACTTTAAAGCTTTAAGTTTGGACAAAATTTGTTCAATAATTCCACTTTACTGAATGAAAAAAAAATATCACAATTATATGCTCTTTTTTTTTATGATTACTATAAATAATTAGAATTGTTTGGGTGTCATCTTTCAAAACATTTTTAATTTCGTAATTTTAATTATTTATTCACATATTTCTTTTTTTTTCAGAGATCTTGCATAAAGTCAATGCTGAAAAAAAAAAAAGCCCAATAAACAAAATAAATACAAGTGAAAATGCATGTGAAGAATTCGGTTTCTTTTTGAAAAGTTATCCAATTCCAATTTAACTACATGATTTTGCCTCACTATTTCTAAATTAGATGATTTATTTCTCTATAGAGACCGGTCATAAGCTAAAATTATTGGGCAGATATGAGATAAAAGTTTAGCGCCATCAAATGCATATCTAATTTTTCATATCACCAATTATATTACATTTCTGTCTGCCTCGACCAACTGTTGAAAACATTTAATAAAAAAATCCCAGCAAAGTCTCATCTACCAATGCAATTCATGTTTAACTGTGGTGATGATAAGTTACCTTTTTGAGTACTTTGCACCTTAACTGATTGTTTGATAATTGGCCGGTAATAGTGTAATACTATTTTATTTGTTTTTTATTTTCTATTTATGCCTTTATTTCTGTTTTTGCTGACATTTTGTTCTAAATAGAAAAATGCAATAGCTAGCCTACTTTTTTCTTAATTTTTTTTTTCGTCTTCTTCTCAAGATAAAATGGCATTACTTGTTGTCGAAGGTATTGAATTTTCATTTTCTGAATAAATTTGAATTCGAAAACCATGTGAATTTTTTTTTTCTTCTTGGTTGTACTCGAATCTAAACGAAAGAATAAAAAATATCATATATATGTTGAGCATTTATCAAACATTTAAAGCTTTATGATGATGTATATACGAATCTGTTTCCCTAATGATGAAAGTAGCGCAATTGTACACAACTTATGGTCTCTCATCAAGACTGAATGGCATTACTTGTACACAATTCAACATATACAACACTCATTTGTTGACAGTTTAATTCATCGTTTTGACATGTATGAGCCATTGGTTATAAAGCTGAGTCAATAATTGTAAATTTAATCAAAAAAAAAAAAGCAATTCACCATCTATTAGATTTGGAGTTTTTGGAAGTTCGTGTGGAAATTTTTCTGACACCAATAAACACATACTTGCACTTGTTACTTAAACCACCTGACCTGCACTTAATAATACCTACTGTATACTTTCTGTTTTACATTATATATAATATAAGGAACCAAATATTAATACCACTTAATAATTTATTTCTCTAAAACGTCGTGCAGAACACACTAACCTTTTGATCTTATGATTTATTGCTTTATTCTTGTAAAAATGGAAAGAAACTGTCTTTAAAGAAAAGTTCTGTTTGTTAAATGTTGCAATTTTTTCTAGCTCATATCGCTATTTTCACTTACCAAAATATAAGAAACGAATAAAATAGGGGCGAAAATTGTTTGCCCCAGTAGAATGAATCTAAAATTGCAATAAGTAGTAAAAATAAATGTCTTCAGCTTTCATTGATTTTGATTAAGACATTATTATGCGGCCAAAATTTTATGTCCATTCGGTGGATAAATTTAGCAAAAAAAAAAAAAAACCCAAATGGAAATTTTGACGACCATTCCTTCTTCATTTAGTATTCCATTCATAACAAAGTTTAACAATTATGCTTAGCAAATGCAAATCGATTTAAACTAATAGGTTTTTAAATCACATATCACTGCTTAATCATCAAATCACAAAAGCGGCACACTAACATGTGTAAAGCAAATTTAATTTAATGTAAGCGTCATTATGCCATTCCATTCTCACACTTTGAAACGCCAATAAAAGAAATATTTTTATATAAAAAGTGAGCTGCAAACGCTACCAGTAAAATTTATAAAAGTACAAAGATTTGTTTGGTCTTATTGAAAAGTCTATGTGTAGCGAAAAATTTAGCTACAAATACATATAATCACATCAGTTATTACAAATAAGTAATCACATCAGTCTAAGCAGTTGAAGTGGACTTGTTCTTGTATTTGCTATGCTTTTCTTGATACTTTGTTCAAATTTCAGAGTACGAATGACAAATGTAAATTCGTTCATTCATGTCGTAGTCTTCAACTAATTTATTATCATTAATTTCTTTTCCCTTCTGACTGTAATTGTTTAAACACTACTTCCTCTGTACTTTTCAAGTGATTTTAAACAATATTTCTTTTCCCCTATTATTTTCAATGGAACATTTATAATTAAATTAATTCGAGTTGTAAAAGATAACACTATTTATTTCCATACTTATTTAAATTTGTGCAAGAAATGATTTATCCAACACTCATCATTCAATGGTAACTGTACTTTTATGCATTCTCTAGGATGTATGCTTAATATGTTGTGAATAGATTCTTCCACTTTTATTGCTAAAAATTTTTAGTCTGATAGCTAAATTTATATTCGATGGTTCAAAGATTGTAAGCTCTTTGCTTAATTAGCTTTCTTTGTTACAAAGCAATCCTATTTACAATATCTAAATGCTGTAGAAGTGTTCCAATCTAAAGTCATTCTTACAAGTAATTCACGTAATGTTATAAACCAACTGTCCACTATACAAAGGGCAAAGATCAATCACGAGTGACAGCTATTTATTTACTCACTGTAACCATACGTTTTGTTGTAAGCCAACGTCCACTATAAAACGTGGTTAAAGCCATTGTCTACTTTTGATTGAAATAGGCTTAAATTCAGTTTGTCATAGTCTCTTTATATCCTTCAGTCTCTACTGAACGACCAATCCCAGCCGAATTTCTCTAATTAATCACTTTTGATACTATATTTGGGTCTTCCAAGGGATTTATCATCGATTAATTAAAATTTCCCGAAAATTCCAGTGATGTGATCAATCTGCTAATTCATTATGGAGCGCTTAACCACCACATCACAAAGGCGTATATAAAGACATATGTAAAGCAAATTTAATTTAATGTAAGCATCGTCATCCCATCATTCATTCTTTTCTCAGACTTCGGAACGTCAATGAAAGCAACATTTTCACGTGATTTTTTTTTCATCTGTCAAATTAATTTTATTGCTCTAAGCGGTTAAAAAACTGAAATAAAAAATATTTCTGTGTTTTTCTCGACATTTTGTTTAAATATAACTCATTCAGAGTATCAGTGAGAAATGTCAAATAAATTTGCTATCATTAATTTCTTTTCCCTTTCGACTGTAATTTTTCAAGCACTATCTCCCTCTGTTCAAGTGATTTTAAACGAAATTTCTTTTTTTCATCTGAAGAAATAATTTTTATTTTCAACGACTTTTTGAGATTGTTTCACTTCTGCGACAATCATAAAAACTGATCTAAATCTGACCTTCGCGCTCCATTCTAATTCTAAATCGAAAAATCTGGGTGGGATTGGATGATTGAAAGGACCGTTATTGATTACATAACAGCCAGAACGATTCAATTATTTCAATTCAGCGCCTGCAATTTATCATCTGGAATACTTGGCTACAAATTTTGCTCGAGGGACGCCTTCTGGCCTAGTATTTGTGCGAGTTCTTTAATGCTGCAATAGATAATATTGTTTAAAACCGTGATTTGAAGATTTTGCGAAATTTTAGAAACTTCATATGCATTTCAGAATTTGCATACAAATTTCATATTAGACACAATGCATCACATGGAACGCCTCAAAAAATATGGACGCATAGAAAAAGAATTGGCTCGTAATTTGCTTGCTGAATTTTATGGCACCGCTCTTCTAAGAGTTAGTATTTCATTTTGTTATTTTAAATCTATTGAAATTTGAACCTTGAACTTTTTTGATATTCTAAAACTTAGTCCTTTCTCAAAGAATATAATGCACTTCTTCCGGTAAGCTAAGAGAAGATTTTCTGTCGTCTGATCAGGAAATAAATTTGATGGAGAATTCAGTTCATTGGTACTGGCGTGATGGCTCAGTTCGTACTCAGTTCCGGAACAGCAAGCTCTCCGATACAAATTAATCTTGGCTGGGGACTAGCGATCGCACTATCAGTTTATGTTGCATGGGAAACTTCGGGTAACTTACAATACCTTTACGAAGTTGTTCTTTACCTGAAACGAAGTTGTTCTTTACCTGAAACTATCAAATTAAATGAAGAAAACTGTAGCTCACATAAAGAAGCTGAAACGAAAACTCAAATTCTGACTGTTGTGTGTCTGACAATAAGTGATAAATTCCGGATTCATGTCTTACCGAAAAAGTTATGAACTTTTACATTTTTATATTTCTGCCATATGCCAAACTGTTTTTCCAATAACTATTTATATTAGAATTAGTCTCTTAAAAACGTTAACTTGACATTGTGGTAGACAGAAATATTAGATATTGCTGCAAGTACAAACGCTTGCTAGGCTACCACAGATTAGGACTTAATCTTCTTAGCATTTTGAATCGATCCTACTTGGCCATAAGTTTTAGGAATGAAAACTACTTGGCCATATTTTTATTACAATGTTGTATTTGTGTTTTAAGGATACATTGAAATTGTATGTATAATTACACTAATTTTCAGGTGGACATGTGAATCCGGCAGTAACAGCTGCTCTATGCATCCTGGGAAAGATATCTTTCACTCATAGTCTTCTATATTTCATTGCACAAACACTTGGCGCCGCATTTGGCGCAGGGATAATGTATTTAGTTTACAGTGGTAAATTTCGTCGATATCTATTGGAAAGGTGCAATGAAGTAAATTAAATGTAATTAAGCAAATAATTTCTTACTGGGACTTACACAACTTTCACCGTTTTCAGAGGCAATAAATGCCTTTGATGGAGGAGTCCGAGCAATAAGTGGGCCAAATGCGACGGGAATAATTTTCGCGTCATTCCCACGGGCTTATCTCTCAAATACTGGCGCCTTTATCGATCAAGTTTGTCTTTCTTCTGTTTATAAAATTCATTAAATCGCCCCTTTAACACAACTTAACAATAAATTAACAAAACAGACTTTCATAGTGAAAGTACTGTTTGATTTCCCAGTAAGTTACTTTTTGTCCGATAACTCATTTCAACTTCTCATTCATAGTTTTAGATGGCTGGCACCAGTCTAATTGGCCTTTTTGTCGCATTCTGCTGCGAACCGAAGAACCAAATACCAAGAAATTTAATGCCAGCTCTCTTCGGTACAATCGCAACAACAATTTCAATGTGCTGTGGCTTGAATATGGGTTCTCCGGTCAATCCAGCTAGCGATTTTGGGGCACGGATTTTTGCCTCTTTAATCGGTTATGGCACTCAGCTTTTTACGTTAGTGCTTCAATTTTCCATCAATTTAATTTGCTCTCTCAAAATTTTCTGAAATTTGTCTAAATTTTCATTCTTTCAGATTCCATCACTACTTTTTTCTCGTTCCATTACTGGCGCCAATTGTGGGTGCTGTGATTGGCGTATACTTATATCAGTTTTTCATCGGTTTTCATATTCCGAAACCGGTAGCAACAGCGATAAATGTCAACAACGATAAATGGGAAATGGATCAAGAAAACGGATTAAGACAAGTGAAGGAATGCTCTTCGTTATGAAATCGCTGTTATAGTTTTTCTACGATTTTTCATTCGAAAATGTTAAAAATTATTCTTTCATACTTAGCAATTTTAGCAATCCTCGAAAAATCTAATCAGAAAAACTATTATCAACTCTATGGCTATGATAACCTATTGGTGCTAATATAGTTTTAAATGTACGAAGTACAAATGTTTGTTGTTCGATCAATGTTGCATAATCAATTGCAAAGTAAACTGGAATAAAATTTGAGTAATTTAGCGCTATTTTAATTACTAAATTGCATAATCTTTAATTTTATTTGGAGAGTATAATTGATGCTTCATTAAAATTTCTAACATACTATCTATCAAAGGTTCAATCTCTTTAATTTGTTTTATAATTCAAATATTTTTGGCAATAAAATGTATATTTTGGTACATTTTTACGCAGACTTAAAAAGTACAATGGAAAATGTAACTAATTCCACTCGGAAATTAAAAACCTTTTTTGGAACATCAAATAGAATACGACAGCTTGACGATTAATAATTTAAAAGCGAGTAAACTAAACCAATGAAAAATGCATAAATTATGTGGAAGAAAGTTATCACGAAAGCGGGATATACAAAAAAAAAAAAAAAATTGTAACTTTTCGCCATTTACTTAAGTATATCCTAAAGTGTAAAAATGTAAAAATTTTGAAGAGTTTAAGCTTGTATAAACGAATTTTAGATTAAATGTAAAGTACTTTCAAAGGAAGAAAAAAAAAATTGCTGTCTATAAATGAAAATTATAAGTGGGAAGAGTACCAATAAAATATTATGGACATATTGAAATAAAAATATCTGATGTATTTTGAAGCTGTAAATGTAGATATTAAGAAAGGGTGAACTTGTGAAAAATGGAAAAAAAGTGTTTAGAATTTTTTCCGAAGAATTATTGCTGTCCGGAAGGTTTCGAGATAAATTTTTAGGAAACACGCAAATATCCAAAAGAAAATGATTAAAAGTCCTTTTTTTTCATTAAAACTATTATAATTTAACGTTGTTTTCTGTGTCCAGTGGAAGCCTTCTTTAAATTTGTTCGTTATTTCAAAACATCCCGATAAAGTCGAATAAAATTCTTTCGGAAGTCGAAAAGTAAATTGAAATATACTTACTAGGAGATTTTGCATGTTAAACAAGTTTGAATTTCAATTTTTATAGCTTAATTTGCTTAATTTGTGTCAAAAATTGTAGAATCGTGTTAAAATATCATGATGTTATTTTTTGTATTTTTGTCATAATTTCAATAAATTGGAAATTTTAGACTATTAGAAGAACCAATACCCTCGATGCCATCCAGTAAATTAAGTTTAGAGGCAAACTTAAACAGACATGGAATGACCTTTCGAAAGGATTCGGTAATGTCCACTGTTTCCCGAGTTTCTCATTTTTCTTCCAACCTTTCTGGTGAGCAACAATTTTTTTTTTCTTATTAGACTTAAAACAAATATAGCCAAAACAAATACGGTAAATTAAATTGGAATAGATGAAGACACAATCACAAGAATTTCAGAAATTTATTGAACAATTTAGTAATAATGCAAAATTATATGTTAGCTTGAAATTTATGCTAGTATGATTAGCAAAACGTGCGATAGATATTTTATAAACTAATCGAATTTTGCTATTTCATAAAGTCTTTTAACTGTTTTTTTTTACTTGTGAAGAAATATCATTATATCAATAATTCTAAAAATCTAATCATTTGCTAATGCTATTGAATCGTTTCTTTTTTTTCATCCGCAAAGAATTACTGAAGTTTTTTCTTATTATTTCGTTAGAGTCTTTCTTTACTTTTATTATCTAGAATTTAAAAGAAAAATTTTTTTAGTATCTTCTCAACGGAGTTATTGTAAAATAGAAGCAATGACGAATCAGCATTATGAAATAATTCTTACACCACTTTTTGTATATATGCGTATTCTCGGATTAACTTCCTACACGGAAAATCCGTCATGGCGGTATCCACTTATGATTTACAATATCATGATTATGATAATCATGGTAATTCGTACCAAATTATAACATACATTATTACGATTAGCATAAGAATTTAATTCTTTTAATACCTGCAATTAATTAAAAGCAAGAATTTCTTTATTATTATAGTGATTATGATGTAAATTACCATATTATGATCAGTGCACATTTCAAACATATTTATTATTTAAATGCATTAAATTTCTCATAGAATGGTTATTCGGCTTTTATTATAACAGAAATAGAATTTACTGGACTTAATGTTAACATTGCATTCGCTATCGTTCATGCGTGTTACCTTGCAAGGTATGTTTGATGATTTTTTTAGTACATAATACGGACAACATTGATGACATTTGACCTTAAAATATTATGATGTTATTTTATAGCTATCAAATCAGTCAGCAATGCGATCATTTCTCATCCGATTAAGAAATGATATGTCAAGCAACATTTTACATGAATTTATTCTTTTTTCATTTTTTTTTATTGTCCGAAAGATTATATTCAGTGGTGGTATTTGCTCGTTATTTCTCTTCTGGATGCGGAAAAGTTTCAATCGATTGATTAAAATTGTTGTACAACAGGTAGCTACACATGATCCAAATTTCCAATACGCTTTACGACTTCATCGGATGTGTAAAATAATGGTTGGCCTAACTATTTTCTGGGCTATGGTAGCTGTTATTACTACAGCTGGTAAGAATTATTTTATTTTCATATTCAAAAGATTATAGAAAAATTAATCATTCCAATTGTCAAAATTTTTCCTTTTCTATGACTAATAAAATACAATTACAGCGATTCACAAAAAAACAATTAAAACTGAAAATAAAATTATATTAATGATTATTCACCATTACGTTGCATTCTTGACGCAATCAGCGTTAATGAGTTGGTCTGTATTTTTCGCCTTTCCGTGTTACATTCTTGCAGTTTGCTTTGATGCATTTATTGATGACATGCATCATGATGGCATAGCTATAGATCATAAGTAAGTAAATCTTATCACTTCCTTTCACTTCTTTTTTTATCATCATTTCAGTTTCTTCAAGTTTTAATCTTTGAACATCAACAAACAATGCTTAATTTGAATTTCTGATTTGTATGAAATGCTAAAATGTGGCAGTAAGTCTTTAGATTAATTAAAATACAATCTGACTAATTTAATATCATTGACTAATTATTGCTAAAATTGCTTGTATTAATTTTAGTTGGACAAGTAACCAAGCAGTTAATCACGTATTGAAATATAAACATCGTTATCGAGTAAGGTATTTGTAAATAATATTTCTTTCTTTAATTTTTTTAAACTAAAAATACTTTGTCGATGAACAGAAGTTGTATGGTATCGCGTTTGAAAAGATGTTTATACATCAAAAAAGAAAAAAAAAATTACAAAAAAAGATTGACAATGTAACAATGTTAATTGATAATGTTGGTTGATATTGTTGGACATTTTTTTTTTGATAATGTTAAACTATTTTAACTGTGATTTTGATTATCTAATTGATGTTAAACATTCTAAACTGTCAAAGTGAAATACTGTCGTAACAATTAAAATATCGCTTATCATTGGGGAAGAAAGGCGCAAAATGTAGACAAAATTCTCATTTTCTTTATTGCACAAGAAAAATGTATACAATAAAAATATATATAACTTTCATTAAGTGATGTAAAGCGATTTCAGGCGATGAGAAAAGGTATACCATAGAAATATAAGAACAAAATTTAAGTGTAAAATATTCAGTGACTAATGAATATTGGATAATCAGTACTGATTATTGATTGATTTTTCAATCTTTTAAATATTTTATGAAGTGTATCAAACATTCCAACAATATTTCCTACAGTATAACAAAACATATAAGATTCAATTATTTTAGGGTCTAAAAAAAACCGCTGATATAATTGAGGAACAATTCAAATATGCAATAGCATATGTTGATGCATTGTGTTTTACCGAACTATGCTTCATACTGTATACTTATTTGGAAGATAAAAGTGAAAGTAAAACATGGATTGATACGATACTATGTGTACTGTATGCTATTAGCTCATTATTTCATATGACTTTTTTCACTGCACCTGCTTATCGACTTTATGAAAGAGTAATAGTTTAAATACATACAGTACAATACAAATGGCTCGATAACTTTTATGCTACCGTATTCGATGGCATAAAAAATTTTTTAAAAAATTAATTTAATTCTAATGTATAAAAAAGTTTGAAAATAGACTTTTTCCGTCTTAGATTTAGAAAATGTATCAGTTTTTTTTTTCTTTGTTTCGATTAGAAATTAGTACTGGAATTTAATTTCTGTAACGCAATATTCAAAATACTGTAATTCATATTTTTCCGTGTCATCATATATGTTTAGAATCAAGCAACCGTGGCCATTGCTACTACAATGTTTCAAAATCAATTAAATCAAAGACGTGATCAATTTCTTGACGTATTAATTAATTATCTTTCATTAATGTTTACTTAATTCTTAAGTTCAATTATAGTTTGGTTTGTTTTTATTTAAAATCTGGTAATATAAAAATAGAGAATTTATTTTATGAAAATTTCTTAAAGTTTTCCATGGTTCTTTTCATCAAAAATTTTCAGTTCACAATTTCGCCTGTAAAATAATTAAAATATTCATTCCTTGACTTTAACTATTGAAGATAATTTTAAAAAATCATCATGTTTTCCAGTGTTTGCTCTTATTGTTTGTACATAAATTGCAAGTGGCTGAAATAAGCTTTACGGCGGGTGGATTTTTCGTCGTTACACGACAATTGTTTCTGACGGTATTGTTTAATTGAGATTTTTAAGCATATTAGTCATTTAATATTAAGCCGTCTAAATGATTAAGTACCAAAACTACTACAGTAATCCTCTTTCAAATAATTTATACTCTAGCCACATACTTGATGTTTTTACATCCTCAAAATCTCAAAAAGTATCATATTTAAGCTTCTCGATTCTCAGCCATTTAGATTTTTCATTTCCACTTAAACTTTTTAACAGTAATTCAAATTTCATTTTCACTTTCTTTTAATTTTGTTTTTAAACAAAGTTCACTTTTAGCTTGTCTCACTGGTGCTCACATATGTTGCCATTATGCTTCAATTTGGACATATACCTAGCAGTTGTTCAATTCAGAGTACCTCAAAAATGAATATTTCAAGTTTGTGAAGTGATAATTATTCTTATTTACCTAAACAATAACTATTACTTCTTGATAATTTAATCTTTCATTTAACGTCAAATGTACCGAGAAAATGTGATGAAAATTTCAAATGACAAAAATGTATGAACGATATTTGCTTTATTAATCATATTCAAATAAAACAAAGAGCATAACAATACGATTATGAGCAAAACTAATTAATTAAGACTTACTGTCAATTAGTAATTCGTGTTTGTCAAGAAATTATAATGATAGAAAACTACTTTAATCCTTCCCTTAATTCCTTTGAAAGAAAAGTCTTCTGACTTTCCTTATTTTTTTTTAGAGTTCCTATTTGTGTCTGTTTTGAAATTTTTTTAAGTAAAATTTTTTTTCTTTCACTATCATTAAAAGATAGAAAAATTTTATTTCAGCCCTGACTTATAAACTTTATTTTGCTTCTAATTTAATTCAATTCTATTTCTATTGATTTAACAAATCATATGATAAATAATATAATACAACAAATACCTCCAATTGTTTTTTATTTGAAAAATATGACATTTTGAAAATAAATACGTAAATGTGTTAGTCAATGAATGCAATTAAAAATGGAACGATGGAATTAAAAATAATCAATAAACAGATTTTTTTTAGGATTTAATGAATAGCAATAATAATTTCTGAGAAATCGAATCGATGATTATGAATACAAAATAGAACTATAAAGGAAAAAGCAGCAAACTAGTTCCATTGAAATAAAATTTAAATCAAAAATTAAACCAAAATATATATCATTATATGCCAGCTTGTGTATGACAAGAATAACTCTGGCATCGTCAAATACAATTTGGTCAATTTAAGATAAAAGTTTGCTGGACTTTCGTTACTCTCCAAAGGTCAAACCATTAAAACAGATGAAAAAATCTGAGTTCGATTAATAATATACAATACTTGCAATTTAAACTTAGCATTTCTAAGTTTCTCAAAAACTTAGTTAGTCTGGATAAAATTAAAGTAATTGAATTTCTTTCCATTGAATGAATGGCTCGAATGAAGTGTTTATTATTTACAACAACATTTTTTGTCAGATAAACACAAGGACATCAAAAATAAATTCTTGAAATTCAAACAAACAATATTAATCTTCTAAAAAATTGTCTTTGACTCCGAAAGTTTTTAAAAAAGATTTTATAAATTAGAAAAAAAGTTTGTGAAAAAATTACGCCACAAACTATCTTATAATATCAAGGATTTGATATTTAGTTAATTTGAAACGGCAGTTTTTGTTACGTAAACAATTACATAATTTAATTTTAAAAAAATCTTATGTCTTGAATAATAGATTCGTTTATTCGTTTTTTTTTTCCCAAAAAATAATAAAGAAATCACTATCTATGCTTTGATATGTTTTTTTGAATCGTACCTTCATTTTTGTAATTTGTTGAAATAACTGAAATAACTACTAAAGTACTTTAAAAAATCGCATATCTTTTTCTTTTGGCAAAGAAAGGAGAGATAGACAGAGAAAGAAAGAGAGAGGATATTGAGAAATTGATGATAAAGTTTTCATTTTTAATCATCTTTCCAAAGATTCCAATTTGGGGACGGTATCCTGTCGCATGGTATCAAGTCGAGTGCTTCGCTTCGATTAAATACTTCTAACGGTATTTGTCGGATATTTTCACCCGAATCACAAATTATTCTTGCAAGACTGAGTTTTTTGATCTCCTCAATTTGGGATTTCGTCAAAATTTCGGAGTTTTCATAATAGAATCTATAAAAAAGATATAAATTATTTAACAGTGAATTAATTATTAAAAAACTAAGTGAAATAGTCAAAAGCAGACATTGTATGAGAGTTGTTTTAATAAATTAAACTTTAATAAACTTGCTATAAAAGTACAAAAACAATGAAATTTGAAAATTCACTCTCTTACCTGTCGCCGTTTCGTAATCTCCTGAATTGTTCGGAAATGATACAGGCTAAAGTAGGTCCAATAAAAGCATTTTCTAGTGGGTCTTCCAACAAACCGCCAACATATAGATCAATATTTTCTGTAAATAGATAGACGTATTTTAAATAGGAATTTTGAATGGAAATTTGAAACATTCTTTGTTAATTTTCAGTGTTTTACTTAATTTTTTTAACTTTACTAGCAGTTAAATGTTGCAAGTAAGACATTCTACATACTTTTTGATTTTAATGTGAAATACGAAAAAGATTATTTCGTGTTCTCACGGGTCACACATTTGTGATTGAAATGTTATCCACGAAATTTACATATTTTCAGAAAGCAATAGAAATTACATACAATAGTCTCTTGCTTTAAGACTTTTAAACTTTTATGAGTACTTAAGTAATGCTTACCAACATGTCCATATAAAATTTTTAAGTTTGAACGCAAAATTGGATCTTTAATTGTGGTATTGAGATCATCGAACGTTTGCACTTTCGACATTTTACAAAATTTCCGCCAAACAACATATCCAGGTATTCCATGATCACGTCCACGCTGAATATTGATGGAACCAAGATCAGAATTACCAAATATCCGTTCAGTTATTGCTTGAGTAAGTCTGTAGAATTCGATCAGCTTAATTAATTAATCAAGCCGTAATTTAGGGGAAAAGGAACCTAGAAAAATAATTACTATTAAAACTAATTTAAACATATTTACTTTCTCAATGAGAATATCTTCAGTTATCAATTAAAAGTAAATTCAATTTTCCAGTAATACTCTTCTTGTCAAGTCCTTAAGCAGTCATTGAAATTTACATAATTCTTCTATAATTTACCTTTGTGGCATCTTTGCTGGTAAACTTATCAAACCACGAATAATTGGATCAATTCCATGCGCAATGACATGGATACTTTTGAACATGCCATCATTAAACGATATGCCACCAATGCGATGAAAATTCTCATCAAGAAAAGGATAAAATTCCTAAAAATTAAATTCTTGCAACCAAAAAAAGAAAACATTGATGTCCGTCTATTTAAAAATTTCTTTCTAAAAAAACTTCCACTATTTCATTTGGTCAAGAAATAATCAAATACCGATGTCCGCCAACTATTCTTGAACTAATCTATTCATGACATTGATATTATTTTCAAAATATTGCATTACAATCATTTCATTCTTTCTTTCAACTTTTTAAAAAGATTTGAATAAGTTCATACATAAATTCTTTCACTTGTTATTATTATATTTAATGAATAGGAATACTTCAAACCTGTATCATTCCATGCCCGAATCGAAAAGCGCATCCAGTAAATTCGTTACTGATAGTTGCATCCACATTTTCATCATAACCTTCGTAATCACCAATTAATTCATTAAATTTACTGCCTAATATACGAGGTAAATATTCCTAGAAATTATGCAGTGTGCAATAATTTACTCAATTTCATGTCAACTTCATTTAACATCAAGATTTTAATTCATTCCCAATTATTTTATTATTCACTTACCATTGTTACCCATAAAAATAACAACTCACTGTGATGATGATAGAAGTAATGATAATAATGATGATGATAATGATAACGATAAAATGTAGATAAACCTTATATGTAATATGTTGTATAGCAGCTCCAATAATCCGTCGTGTTTCTTGAAAAATTCGATCCTGATCCCAATTTTTATTTAAGCTTTGTAACTCTGATGCTATCCTCAAATATTCCACAACGTTAGCAGTATTCTCAATCAGATTTCAAAAACGACCAATTAATTAATTATGATTGGCCTTTAAATTTAGAACCATATTGTAACCTTGATCTTGAAATAACTAGAAAAATTTTGTTAAGGTCATTGTTCCAATCCTACATATGTGGGATCGAACTTAAGTTTAGAATTGAAATTCTTGAAAATTTTTAGTGATTTTATAATTCCAAAACTCAGCATCTTTTATGTTTTATAAAATTCAATGATTCTTTGCTCATTACTAAGGTCGAAATTGACGAAAAGGTTACGGTTATGTAATAGTTTTAGCAGACACCTGTTATGTTCTCGAACAAAAAGGACATGGAATGCAGCCAAGCCAATAAATATATTGGCTCGATCATCACCGGCGATAATATTTTGATTGCTATCGATAGGAGGGAATACGCGGTCTCGAATAATCTTTGTCTTCATGAAAGCTCCTTGCCGGAACATAAATTGGTCCAAATCGGAAGAACCGTAAATCTGATAAAAATATTAATACGGAATTGTTTAACAAATTTCATTTGTTGTCACAAAAAGTGATAAAGAATTCTACCATTGAACCATCGAGATATGCTGAATTTTCATTGTATTGTTGCCGAGGAGATGATTGGCCGGTACCACACAGGGGAGTAGATCGAGCTACCGGTAAACACTGGAAACGACCGAACCTAAAATTACTATCAGTGAGTGAGTTTCACATTAGCATTAGCAAAGAAATCTTAATTTTCACACTTTCCATTTGCTATTTTCCATTTGATAATAAGTAAATATCATAATTATTAAAAGTTCATAATCTATTTGAACTTTTCAAATAATCTAGGATATTTCCATCCAATAATATTGGAATATCATAAATTATTAGAAGTTTAAATTACGAAATAATCTAAAATCAATCTTTAAAAATATTAGCAATTCAAAGAAATTCCAGTCTTGTCCAGTCGGATTAATAATCTATGAGATAAATAAAGTGTAAAAATGTCAAAAGCGCACATTTCCAATTTTCGCACTATTTATGTAATAGAAATAAAAATTTACGTTGGATCACGTCTTGATAGGAAAACATTGGTGCATTTAGAATTAGGTTCACAAGATGCGCACTCCTGGTTGTTTAGAGCTGTTGTCTTGGCCATGTCATGACTCAGAAATTGGCCCCATTGCATTAGTAAGGCATTCGAATCACTTGTAACCTAAAATCTAATTAGTACTTTTCAATCGATTCATTTCAATTCTTTACTTATCTAATATTAATCGAATTTAATAAGATTAACAAAAGTATTTAAATACTTGTGAGGGATAATCAGAATTTCATTTCAATTCAGAATTGAGATAAAATTTGCGAAGAATCACTTTTATATCTTTTTTGACTTCATACTATTACTTTTGCTAAAGTTTCTGCTTATCTCTAATTCATTGAAAGACTGTCTTTTTTTTTCATTGATTAAGTCTCCTTGTCGAGGAAACCAAAATAAAATTATCAAAATAATTTTGCATTAAATTCATAAAATAGAAATTTGTAAACTAAAAATTGCTTATTTAATATTCTTTAGACAAGCATAAAACTATTTCAGTTTTATATCTCAAATGAGAAATGATTTATCCAACACAATCGAGAATTCAACTTCAATTCTTCTCTATTAACTTTATTGTACTATTATTTCTGTTCATAAAGGAATTATTATATTCCCGTGTCACCCCACATATTTACATCTCCCCGAGACAAGCAACCTCTTCCAAAATAATAACTAAATTTTCAAATCTTCCACTGCATACTGTGCACTGCTTAATATGTTGTGAATAGCTTCTTCTAATTTTATTGCTAAGATCTTTCAGTCAAACTTATATTCGATGGTTCAAAGGTTGTAAGCTTCTTATTCAATTAACTTCATTATAAAGCAAATTTAATTGTACTCGACAGTCATTCTCGATATAAGCAGTTGACATAATGTTGTATACCAACTCCTACTATATAAAAAGTAAAGGTCATCTGAATGTGACACTTTGCTACTGCGCTTATTGTAAGCCAACGCTTACTACATAAGCAATTAAAACTATTATTTCACTAAATTTTTGGACAACAACTTTGATTTGCTTTATCTCAGTACTACCTATTCATTTGTGATATTATATTTGGTCTTATCTAATAATCCCTATAATAGCAATCAATAAAGTTTATTCCGACTATTTGTGTCAACCAACCAACTATAAAGGACTTTATCTCCAATCAAACAAAACTAAAATTTCATTTTTTTGTCTCAATCTTTGATCCAAAGATTATTAAAATTATGTTTACTTTTCAATGCTTATCATTTCATAGCTTTAATAATATCAAAAAATTATTAAATAAAATTTGACGAGTAAAGCTTGTGTCATTTTAACTATAAAGAAATGAACTGTTTGCATATTCTAACTTGTTTATCTGACGTGAGCATTAAACGTGATACTTCTCGTGCTATTGGTCGTGTTTTTCGAATTGACGCTGCAATACAAATAGAATCTACTGGTTCTTTTGAATATAAGATATTTACTTGACTTTATCGCCTGAAACGGATTAGCTCAAATGCTTCATGCTATCATCATTTTCAAAAATTATTTTACATTTGTTAAATGTTATTATCCATCTTGGCCAAGAAGTTAACAGGCAAAGCTAAAAGTATCCGATTGCTATTTGTTATTATTGATAAGCTAAACATATCTTAAATGTATTCTACTTGAACTGTTCAAGTTTTCATTTCTTTAAACTTAAACCGTCGTAAATATGTCGTACATAATCAAAAGCGATGATATAAACCGACATGTTGGCGCATTGATTCCATTATCATATCGCGGTGGCTTCAAACGAATATATGCTGAAAAAGCAGCACCGCTTTGTGGTGATCGTAAATTATTGCATGTACCATCAAAAGTTCGATATCTGAGATGATAGCATAAATTTTGTTTGCAATTATTTCGATCTAGCTGTGAAACGCATCCAAATCGAGCATTCTTTTTGCGCACATCAGCAATCGATATTGTATGACGTGTAGAGGTATCTGTGAACTTTTCAAAAATTTATTAAATTAATCAAATCAAAAAAGAACAATCTGTAGTTTCTCTTTCAATAAGAATGATAAGTAAGGATGATGCAGAAAGGAAAAGGAAATATTTTGTTTATAATAATCTACCTTCTATGGTAATAATAGGACAGTCTTCTTTTTTTTGTGGCAAAAAATTGAAATTTCTAACTTGATCTGCAAAAAAAAAAAAGATCGGGATCAATTGGTAAGTGTGAAATAATGAAGTTTTAAAAATAAGTGCAATAATTTAGCAAATTATGATTTGAAATTTAGTTTTTCACTCTTTCTTTGGTTAACAGCTTAAATTCTTTCCTTTTATTAATTTCTTATTTTTTGATAACAGAACAAAATATAGCTTGGGAATATGTTGATATTTTTAATTTCATTATTTTAGAGTGCTTCCTAAAACTTTTTCTAATTTGCATAGCATTATTCCTTTAAAAATTTAACCTACAAATTAAATTTTATTTAATGAATAGCAAATATTAATTAACTTGAAACTTACTGAAATTAAAATGAGTATCGTTGCAGAGCATGCATGATCGAGGACAATTGACATGCATCCATACTGCATTCATTTCACACTCACCGCTGGATGACCAAAATGAACATAATGCATGTTTATTCATGCATTTTGCAACAGCTAAGGAAGTCAACTTGTGTGCAAATTGCAAGTTATGTAAACAAAACACAAAATTGCATGGATTTCAATGGTAAGATTTTATGGTGTACATTTTTTTGTAGAAATGCTGCAAATTTAAGAATGCACAAAAGAGAATTTTTATGGCTTTGTGAAGAAAGATCATATGTTTAAACAAAAACTTTGGTAAATTATACACACTTAATATAATCTCATATATGTTTACAATTGTTATTCCAATTGTTTACAATAAAATTAAATGACTAATATAATTTCATGTATGTTTTATTTTAATTATTTATTGCAGAATTATGCATATAATTCTTAATATAATTCTTCTCGTTGTATTTGAAGTTAAATGTAATATATTTTGACACAGATTTCTACATTCAAATATATTTAGCAAAAAAATGGTGACATTTAATTTGTAAGCAAGTTAACTATGTAAAAAGTTAGAAAAAAAAAACTATGTAAAAAAGTAAAAAAACTATCACTTCATCCCTTAAACTGCTTTTTTTGTCATTTCATAATCAAAATTTTCTGTTTTCATATTTTTATTGAGAAAATTGATAACTTTGTTTAAATTTCAATACAGCCATGTAATAAAAAATGATCACTTTTTTTTACAAAAGTTTAATGAGTATAAGTTTTAATATGTGCCCAAATCAGTATAAATGCTTGAACTCTTCCTCATTAATTTCTCGAAAATATTAATTTCGTTTTGTTTTGAATGATTAAAATTATGCCTTCAAAACAAGTAAAAAAATGGATGAAAAAGGAAAACAAAAGTTTTCGATTTATCAGCAATTTTGAAATAAATGTCCTTCCGACTGAGCCAAATATTCTCCAGAAATAATGCAATATAAAAGATTATTATTATAAACTATTTTTTTTGCCATTGATCTGTTAGATGACGAATTTTAATATCATTTAAGCATAAAATTGGATCTTTCTCATAATTTTAATTAGATTCAAAGAAGAATAAAAAAAGCAATTGCTTAGGAAAGAAAAAAAAAAGACAATTATTTAGAAAAGATAAAAAAAATTGTAAGTTTAGGAAGCACTTTGACTTTTAATAAATTAATGATATTTCTAATAGGTAAAAAGAATAGAACGGAAGAGATCTTTTGGGATGTTTGTAAAGGAAACACTAAATACGGGGCGACAATGTTGTTACTTGTCTTAAAGAAAGAACAACAATTTAAAGGATGGTACGATGATTTCATTGACACAAATAATTAGATATCTAATTAATAATAAATAAAAAAATGATATCTAATCATTTATAATAACATATGGTTGGTACCATTTAAGTACCACTGCACACCGAGATTTCAAGAAATGTTTCCTTGCCTTTTATGATTCATTAAATTTCATCGATGAATGCTAGAAATGTTAGAAAAGTGCTTACTTTGACATTTACTACATGCAACTGGACAGTTAGACTCCATCCATTTCTTATTTGTGTTGCACTCACCAATGGTAGCCCAAAATCTGCAGAGTTTTTGACTATCATGGCATGTATTTTCCGACATATTTTGAAAATTTTCCGGAAAGCTCTCATTAATTACTGGCTGAGAGTTTTCAAGTCGACGTATCGTCGATTTCGTCATATTCTTTCTCATCAATTCTTCAGTGATATTATTCGCAGATTCCGCACTAGGAATCTCATTGTCTGAGTTTTTGGTATTATTGTTTAATATAATAGTACTGTTTTCCAGTTTTTCGATTTTGTTGAATGTAGAAGAGATTTTCAGAATTGAATCCATATTAGACATTCCATTAGAGGTTTCATTGATAACTGTAATGGATTTATTGGCTCTATTACTGATATCGATATTGTCTATATGATTCGAAAATGAAGAAAGCAATCTGTCATTATCCGCCAATTCGATACCATTGTTTTCGTTAAAAACTGCACCTAAATTTATTTGAAATTTGCCAAATAAATTACATAATTTGACCAAATATAAGTTAAAAAGGTTCGTATCACTACTGGTAAATGGTTGGATCAAAATTGCGGTATATTTTCATTTCCTTCAGAAATTTCGCTGATAAGAGTAAATGATAAGCGAAGAGAAAAAAGATGCTATAGACAAATAAATAATTATTAGCTGAAAAAAAAAAACAGAAACGACTGATTGAATTGGTACTCGTTTTATCTTTTAATAATTGAAACAAAAAAGAAAAGTGAATCACCTAATGATTATTGCTTTAATTAGAGATGATGGAATATTTTTCCATAATGATAGAATAAATGTGGTGCAAATTTCACAATCTCCCAATGATTATTTAAAGAATCTTTGATGTTAGTTATCCATACAGTTCATTAATTGTTATGCTTATCGATTTCGCTACTTCGAGAAATACCAATCTTCCTATTTTACTTCTTCCATTAACATAAAAGTAAATTTCCAGCGCTTTAAGATTTGTAAGTTAACATATTAACAGTGATAACTATGTGACAGGATTTGTTTTGTCACTCAAATGTATTGCAGTAAAGCAATTATTAGACGCTTTTTAAACTCTGACTCACTCTGCCGGAAAAAAAAAAACCGAATTAGTCTTATTATTTCCGAATCAAATCAGTTTGTTAGTTCGAATTAGTTCTGAGGTCTTCATCTCTTTCAATCGTGAATTTCGGAGAAAACCGAATTATAGTAATATATGGAAATGGTATTAATTGATAAGACTAAAGATTGTCTTAACTGAATTTTCCTTAAACAAATATAAAACTGTTTCAAATTGTATCTCATACAGTCACTCATGCAGCACTCATTTTCCACAGATAGTTGGCATTGATTTGTAGCTGATATTATTTTAAATTTGTTAGAAAAGACTGTTTTATAAGCAATTTCTTTACTTAAACAAAATTTGGACATATGAAATTTGTGAGTGATAAGCTATTGATAACACAATTTCGGTTTTGGTAAGTAAGAGAAGTTGATTGGTGTTTCGAAACTGACAGCAGTGTTAAGTGAAAAAGCATTTTAACTATGCATAATATAATGACAAGGGGAAATGAATTTAAGAAAAATAAAAATTTGAATATGAAGTTTACAATCACTTTAATTAAAAGAGATGGAAGCGTTGAAAGTGAATGTGAAAGTGAATGTTTCATTTTAGGATGAAAGTAATTGAAATTTTTTTTGCCTACTTTTTCGAGACTCTTTAGAAAATTTAAGAACGGTAAGGAAGATTATATTGTCTAAGCTTATATTTTATATTTGTATAACTAAAAGTGATAAATCGGATGTAAGCAAAAGATTTATTTATGGAAAATTTTTGGCTAAAATAACTTTAGCACTATTATCAATGTCCAAATTGGGCTATCGAAGAGTAACTAACTTTTTGACTTCTGCTCATTAAATCAATTTTTGTCAACATGAAATGGTTTCTGCAAGAATTGAACTAGTGAAGTTCTATTGGTTATTACAATTCAATGGAATAAGATTGTAAATTTTTTTTTTCAAAAAACAAACCTTCCGCATGAGTAATAATTGCAAACAGCACTAGCAACAGAAAAATGAATTTTGTCGTCATTGATTTGATATTGATATAAGTTGACTAATCGTTATTAATCAATTAATAAATTGACCTGATGTATCTGTTGATCACTTCGTAGTAATGAAAATAATGAGAGGATAAAACTGGAGCAAATCAATAACTTAGAGATTCTGAAAAAGTTTTCTAAATAAATTTAATAACAAAATAAGATGACAAGTAACTGTTCAAAGATAGAAATAAACAAATATAATGCAAAAAAGAAACAAAATGAAGACAAAATGAAAAGAGAGGTACAGTAAATTTGAAATGTATTAGATCAGATAAAAGTGTTGTAATAAGTAGAAATCAATGATAGGTAAAAATTAAATTAACAACAGTAAGAACTAATCATGAAATGTCAAAAATTTTTGCTTATTTATCTTCCTCATTTGTAAATATCACATTGCTACAGATACTACTGCTATTTTGTAAGACGAAATAAAAGTGAGCCAACAAAAGTGTCTTCAAGTTACCCATATACAAAATCAGGGAAAAGATTTGGGCATGTCACTTACAACAAATGCATATTAAAGATTAATATGGTTGGAAGGTATCGGTTGAAATGGTATAACTACTACTATACATGTCGAACGAAGTTTCATCTTTTTTCTTTCTTTTAAATTCGGTTACTTCCCGAAAATAAAGATGTGATATGCATCATCACAGGTAGTGTAATCCAACACCAATAACGGAATTATCATTTATCCAGTATTTCGTACCTAACAATAATATATCGTCCACCCAAATTCAATCTGTTATTTCGGTGATTTCACCAAATCGGCGAACGCATCATCAGTACAATTCACAGTCATTATTCATCATTCCCTTTCACGAATTCAAACAATCCTTTCGATTTCTGATCGAAGGAATTGATATAAAATGGAAGTGATAAAATTTGAGATATCCAAGCCATTTCAAATGAGCAGGATGATTGTATCAAATGTCATTAGGATTTCCTACTTTTCATCTTGTCAGTGATCATGTGCTGATAGAATTAGTGTTCCATTTCTCAAAATATCAATTTTGTGAAAATAAATTTTTGGGAATACGTTTGACTTTTGATAAAAAACTTTCGTTCAACATTTCTCATCCCTTTATATGAGATTCTCTAAGAAACTAATAATTCTATTTTCTATACTGACTAATTCTGCAATTCCTTTTTCGAATTAATATGAACAATTGATTGATCTTATGCATTTCATACTTTCTGGAAGAATCATCAGATTATATCGTTTCCTTAACTTTGAGGAGAGTATTGACCTTCTCTCAAATATTAAATTTTTATTGGTTTCTGCATTCAACCACTCGACTGTTTTAATTACACGCGGAACTGAAGAAATAGCATTATGTCCATTAATGTGTAATCAGTTAACCAGTTAGAGAGAATAAAGAATTAAAAGAAAAAAACAAACGAGTAGTATGAAAAATGAAACTAATAAATGGGTGGGTGACAGTAACTCAATATTTTGTAGGATTACTTGTTGGTGTTAAAAAAAATACTACTTCTGAGGTTTTTTTTTTTTCAAAAATTCTGCAAATTAGTTTTTATTTTCACTTCGTTCCAATCCTTTTAACTGATTTAGTTATTCCTGATTTTAACAGTAACAGTAAAAAATACAAGTTTCTGTTTTTGTCATATCTTGTTCACAACAATCCCAAATAAACTTGTTTAAATAAAGGAAACGGCAGGATATAACAGGATCGTTTCGCCACAAGTATTCGGGTACAACGAATTCATATCGGCTTGATGGTCATTCACAATTATACAATCCTTACAGTTGTTTAACATCAAAACTTTCCCAACGCATGCAAAGCTGAATCTTTTCAACATCTTAATGACTTGGGTAACCCATTATTACGCCTTCCCGAAATTTGCCGTAGTCATTTATCATACACATATTTAAAACTGTGCGAGAGGTAATCCTTAAATAACTCTATCAGTGCATTCTTAACAAAAACAGATATACTGAGTTCTTTTGATGAATCAAAATGGTAAAATGACAAGTGTAAAATAAATTCACAGCGAATTTTATTGACAGAAAATCCTTAATTGTAAGTAATGGTATGTATGTGACCAGCAAAGAAACCAAAGTTTCGAATAATCAATCAGATATTTAATATGATTTATTTCGAACCATCTCAGCCGTAAAAATACATGCGTTTAAACGGACACTGAGAAAAAGTACACTGAGAATATACATAAATAATCAGACATGTTGAAAATGATTCAAAAAAGGTAAGAAATTTGCTGATGTATCACATTTGATTGCATAAATGCAATTGCAATCTGAGAGATATAAGGAGATGCTCAAGTAAATTGCAAGTAAATCATAAATTTCATTCTTTACAAATATATTGACGAATCCATGGATGCTCCATAACGTCTTTTAAGGGAAGACGTGCAGCGGCATTTTTTACCAATAACTGGAAGTATGTAAATATTAATGATTACAAGCGAGTTATGAGAGTATCAGTTAATTTTATTACATATGACTCCTATATTTCATTTATGTTGTCTAACTACTTGTCTCAAACGCAAAATACGACTGCAAAGACAAACTTTAGTGATCAAATCCTTGGCTCCTTCAGAAACATGATTCGGAAACTTATATTTGACGTTGGCAATAAGTTTATAAGTTTCGTCATGAGTTTTACTTTCAAACGGAGGTCTACCAACAAGTAGCTCATAGCAGAGAACACCCAGCGACCATAAATCGACCCGAAATTCAAAAATAATCCGATGAAGCAACAGAGATAGATGATCAATTACTACTTCCAAATGAAGATGCGTAAAAGTGAATTAATGGACAAAGGATCTGAATATCTTCCAAACCAATAAAAAAACCTTTCATTCAAGGTAGTAAATGTAAATGAAGGTAGTAAATGATCAGGTAGTAAATTTTCTTTTATTTAGTAAATAAAAAAAAATTCCAGGCATTTAATGAAAATTTGTTTGGTTATATCACAAAAAAAAAAATGATAATTTGCTAACTCTAACTTAATATGTGATTCACCTTATCATCATGTTTCTCGCCTCGTACCATTTCGGGTGGTAAATAATCCAAAGTACCGCACATCGTTTCTCGCCTTAAACAAAGATTAGACGTCAAAAAACTTGGAAGGTTCAAACTGAAACTTAATAAGTTTCAAAATAAATGGGCAAATTTTCTATGCCTACCTGGAAGAAGGAGCATGAACACTCCATCCGAAGTCTGCAATCTTCAATTCACCAAACATGCCCAAAAGTAGGTTCTCAGGCTTGATATCACGATGTATAACTTTTTTATCGTGACAGTAAGACAGTGCATCAGCCATTTGAAACATAAGCTGAACAAATGAATTTATTCTTGCGAAAATCTATAAACGGCGACGAAAAATGATGTAGCAGTTTCGAGAAATAGGCTCCAAAAATAAAAATTTAATTATTAGATTTAACCGGTTCACCAGAAACGTAGATGTTCCAAGAAGATTCAAAAAAAAAAAAAAAAAAATGTAGATGTTCCAAACAGATTATTTCATCTCTTATATTAAAAATAATTCTAATATCACAGTACTCGTTAATGCATAAATTTTCCATATTGTGTAAAATTGTTCATAAATAACTGCACCACAATTAACTCAAATCTAAAATCATCAAAAAATACCTTGGCAGTACGTTCTTCGTCGAAATGGCCGCACTTCTGCAACTCCTTATAAAGCTCACCTCCAGCTGCATATTCTAGTATCAAGTAAATACGTTTTTCATCATAGAAATAATTGTACATACGTAGAATATGAGGATGTCGTAAATGAGCTTGAATTTCAATTTCACGACGTAATTGATGTTCCACGCTGTTCTTGATAAGTTGCGATTTGAACAGAATCTTTTAAAAAGGTTATTTAGAGTATGAATATATTTAGGGAATAAAGCTAAGACATTAGAAGTTCTGTATTAAGCAAGTCTAGAAAACTTCGTCGTATTTGACGATGTTGCTTAATTATCCTGGAAAATTACTTGAAGTAAAAACTATATACTTTCAAAGCCACGATAAAATTGATGCCTTTGACGCGAGCCAGATAGACATTACCAAATTTGCCTTTTCCTAATGGTCTACCAATCTCGAAGTCACTCAATCGAAATTCTCGGCTGAAATAATTCCACGTAAATTTGGCAAGTCTTGAGACATGTTGTAAAATACTATAGTAGTGAAACACATACAACTACATTCATCAACGACACAAACATAGCTTTATCAATGGAGTATTTGAAAATCTCAAAATTTAAATAGACAAGAACATACTCATGAAATGGGCTTTTGGGAGCTAGAAATTCAGATTCTTTCTTTCCAACTTCTCGGCAAGTGCCCTGTTTATTCAAAACAGTATGTAAAATATTAGTTGATGAAAATTTTGCCATTCTGCATGTACTGAAAATGTGCTGCATTTTATGGGTTATATATTACATAGAATTAAATAGACCTCACTTTCAGATCATGTAAAAGAAACGAACATAAAAGGCAAAAACCAAAAATCACGTAACCTATAAAAGCAAACGTGAAGAATCACAAAAGAAATGAGCAAATAAGAGAACGTGTAGATAACTGACAAGATCAATCGATTGTTATCCACTAACAATTTTAGTTAATGATCCAACATTTTTAGTTAACAATTTTAGTTAAGTGATAAATGATTCAACATAACTATATATTTAAAGTTTAAGTGAGGAGTATTCCGAGGGAAATGTATTAGGTTATATTTGAAACATATGAATTTCAAAGGTTAAACAATAAAACTTGACCTTAATAGTATATGAAAAGTTCAATACTTAAGTAGTATTGAACTTTTCGTTTACTTAGTCAAATCAACACCAATCTTATATCATCCATTCACTGCAAGACTGAAATATTCTCAATCTACTACAAGAAAGAAATTTATTCAAAAATTTAAATTTGGCGAAGGACCGCCATGCAATTCGACATCCCAAATCGTTATTAGTTTCGCAAAGCGAAGGAACTGTCAACTTGGAAGGTTCTCAATTGATTATTTTGCATTTCAGACATCTTTTAACGGGTCAATTTAATAACAGCAATGAATTATTTTAAGTCAAATAACTCAAAATTTTCGCAACGACGTTCACAGCTTTTAGAATACAGTTTTATAAGATTCTAAGGTTGCAGATTCTGGCATATCATTGTTTCCTGAAGTTTAAATTTGGATTGTTAATAAATTTTGAAATGAGCACATTCCACAGATGTTGTTTATTTCTAGAGTAGTTTCATTGGATTTTCCATAAGAATGTACAAGTATAAAGTATAAAAATATGGATATTGGTCAAGAAAAAAAATAACTGTACATGATAAAATGAAGACAAAGAGCAGAAGTATTTCAAAAGCAAGCAAAGATTACCACAATAAGAAATAAGCAAAGGTTTTACGATCACGGGGTTCCTGAACATTCCCAAACAAAAAAAGTGAAACTACTGAAAATGGACAAAGTATAAGGTAGAAACAGTAACGCATTATTTGCAAATCAAACAGGAAATAGCTTAAAATTGGAAATGAAGCATAAAACTGCCCAGTTTATAGGAAAAAGAAAATGAAATGAGAAAGTGATGTGAATTAGGGGAATATATGAGGTCTACATCAAAAGAGAATGCCGAGAAAGCTAGCTTTTTGCTCATTGCTTACTCAAAAAAAGTATAAAAAACCACAGGAAACGGGTCACATACATAAAATTCTAGAAGATGTGAGCAAAAAGGATGGATAAATCTTAAAAATGAAATTCAATGAACTTTGGTCAGAATTTTTCGCCAAAAAACCAATTCCTTTTTTAGAATAATACTTTCACTAATATTTCATTCACTGACAATTTAAGCAAACAGCAGGTGAGTTATTATTTCGAATTAATATCGGGCAAGCTGTATACAGTTAGGGGCCAAGCAAGTGTTCCTTCATCATTTGTCATTGTCACGTTCTCCTCAACTTTTTCATCATTCTCTAACTTTTCGTCAACACACTGCAAAACATAAAATTACCAACTAAACGGAATATACACCGCAAAGATCTGATAGCGCATTAAAAGAATGGCCTTATAACCAAAATCATAAGGTACTTCAGAGAAGTAATATAGTGTTTGGGCTGCACTTATGCTATTACTAGAACATAACTACCTTTAGCTAGAACCCTTTTTAAATTGAAGGTAGAATAAAATATAACTACAAAAGTTTTGTAACCGTGTAACAAACGATCATACTACACAACGGAAAAACGAATATACTTTCAGTATAGTGTCAACAACAGAAGAAATAAGCTGCATTATATAATACAGTATAATGAAAGTGGAAAATGTGGAAATAACATATCTTACCAACAAACGGTGATCCTTAGAAGCAAATCTAGCGCGAACTTTTCTCAACGTTAGCAGTCCCTTCACCAATCTCCGCCAGTTTTTAATAGCTCGTTGTGTTCGCCTCTGAAAATCATATATTCACAAAAATGCTGGCTTTTTCTTAGTTCCAATTCTTTTTTTAAGCCGAAAATGAAATCTTAGCGACAAAAAGTTTAAATATCGCTGTTTAACCAACCAATTTTGCGGCTAATTTCTTTTTTTCATATTGTTTCGACCAAGCTTCTCGAAGTTCATCTTCATGCTTCTTTAAAACTACGCATCCGTCGAGACTGAAACTACTAGTTAGAAAACTAACGATAAAACCGATTTCACTGGATGTTTGTCAAAATTAGGAAGAATCATTCAAACGTTTTAGTCAATCAGTGGAAAGCATGTCACCACGGATACAGCTCTTCACAATTTACATCCAGAGCAAATATCGAAAAGTGAATGATACAAAATCTGAAAGTTACAGGTTCTCAGATTCTTCTGGTACGAAGTTTCAAAAGAAAAGTGTTTGATAAATCATTATTTATCATGCAACTAATGAGAATAAAATTGTAAAATCTCTTCAGTTTTGGAAAATTAGAAAAAAGGAAAATGTAAAGCAAATTGTATTTCGTGTTTTAAACGAGTTTAATTTTTTAAGTTTAACTGTCTAACAGTCGCTAAACCATCTAGAAAACTTAAAGTCTCATGGAAAACAACTAACATGGGATGAGTACCCCCTCTACAGTGATTCCATCCTACAACCGCCGGAACACAGTCAATACCAAGTTTGCGAGCTATAGCTACCAATCCATTCAACTGTAGATGAACACAACCGTCTGGTACCATACTGCTCTTGTAAACATATAAATTGCCAAACTCATTGCGAGGCACACGACCCTGAAAATGGCAGAATGAACATTTGGTCAGCTCACCTCCACAATTCAGACCTTTTAACTTTGGCTATTTGACTGTAAAAAAAAAGCGAAGAAGGGTGCAAAAAAGACTGTGGTAAATGGTATATGATTCAAAGCTCATATTAAAAATTAGAAGTAAAAGTTATAATGGAGTATCGAAAACCATCTTCTTCTTTACCAATATCATTAGTTTCTATTAAGGAGCAATAAAAGGTCAAGATTTTTACATCAACAACTTTAGGAGTGATATATGGTATCGTTTGCCACCGGCCGTATAAATCAACAGTTTTCGGTCCACCATATTCTGATGAGACACGACTGCAGGACCTTTTTTGTACAACTCTGTATGGCTTTTCGTTAGGCTGAAACATAATAAAATTTTGCAATATAATAAATATTTCAATGAAATACAATATGAAACAATGGAATACGTTTTACAAAGAATTTCGCAAAATTGATTTACTTTAATAGATCGAAGTTGCTTCATCCAATTTATTGTGCCCTCAAGTTTATGAACTGAACTTCGCAAATAGATGTTAAGATCCTTGATTTTACCTATAGGTTGCAGATTTTCTGGATATATTGCCTCATATTTGGATAAATCCTTCTCCAACACATATCTAAAAAAGAAATTTCGAAAAGTGATTTTTCTTGATACTGTCTCAGCCAATAATAGATGAAAACAATACACATCAGTGACATTTTCCATATTAGTGACATTTTCCACATTTTTTGTTATTCCATAACTGGATATAAAACTTACACATATATTCAGAGAAACAAATGACATGTAAACCAAAGAAACTATACATGAAACTTTTGTTTTATAACTTTTTCTAGCTAAAGCTTTTGTTTTCTTTTTCAGAAAAAATTCTTTTTCGGTTATGGTAACAATTTCTTAACAATTTGCAATTTAAGATAGCTTTATGTTTAAATATTGAGATATTTAAAAGCATAGTATGCTGCGTGGCTCAGGATATCCATTTAGTTTCAATAAAATAGAATAAGAATGGAATACGAATATCTCACGGCCTCATTAATTAAAAAGTTTTTTTGCTTGTACTTTAACTGTAGAAAAAACTATGCACTTACAACGGGTGATTTTTGTACTCTGATACTGACGTTGGTTTTGGTATGGAAAAGAGATATTCCTGGATCGCAACATCTTCGAGTCGATCACGCACTACATTTTTACTCTGATAAAGCTAAAAGCAATGCTCAGTTTCAAAAGAGTGGAATTTAAAGAGTAAAGAAATCAATTTAAAGAGTTATAATATTATATGATGAGTAAATTTAAATCAAAAATAACCTCTAATGTATCGTTCCACCAGTCCTGATTTACCCACAATCGTCGAATAGCAGGTGTCAGATATTTGGAAGAATAACGTGCTGTTACATCACGCATTCCATATTCTACAAAATAAAATCTGAAATAAAAACTAAACCTATTCTAATTTTTCTTTTTTTTAAACCAAAAATGAAGTGGAGCAGAACCAGATTTTAATATTAGAAAAAAAAAAACCGGTAACTTTCAACTATCAACCATAGATCTCTTGTATCGCATAATAATTAGTATTTTGTCTGTTTATTATATGATTTTTGACTTTGCATCTATCAAACTACAGTGCAAATCACAGAAAAACTCAATTTTGTAATAGCTATAAAAGGAATGATACTATTAAGAAATATAGTTAAACTCGAAAAAAAAAGAAAAACGACGAAATTTGCCGTTATCAATACAAAGAACGTAATGCACAGGTGAGGTAGCATTGGCTTCTATTGCTTCTGGCCTATTAGTCGATCCAGTCCATGGATCCAGACCTGAAATACGGAAAGGATAATTGATCTAAAGATATCCAAGTTATATTTAAGTAATTAAAGAGTCAAAATGCTAAAATTTGCACTAAATTGTGCTGTCTAAATCAATAGAATTAGAAAAAAAAATATTACATATCCAGCGACGTGAATTCTCATCCCAAAATTCCACCCAATAATTCCTCTTCAGATTCAGTTTGTCAACCGACGTACTATCATTTCCATCTTGATTTTCGCTGCCAAAAAGTACAATTTTTTCTACCGTCTCTTCTAGTTTTTCCGGCCATTCCATATAATCATTAGCTGTAAGCTTTCTTGACCCATAATAATCGATGAGAGACTGAACCGCTTCCAAAGGCCGTCGCATTGTCTGAAAATTTCTTATTTTAGATAGTAATCTTACCTATGAATTTTAACTACTAATTTTTAAAAAATACATTAAACGTTTCTTTGTTTTTTTTTTTTAATTTGCATGCATGCGATAACTACAATAAGTACTAGAAAAAATACCAGTTTGAACGGCATTGGCTGACACGATAGACAAATGCGAGCTGTTTGCTTCAGAGCAATGAGATTCAAAAACAAGAGCTGAAAATAAGTTAATACCCACAAAATAAAGTGAAGTGTTAAGGAAATTGTATCACAATGGATTAAAGTGTGAAATAATGCTCACTTCGCATTTTATTGAATATTATGTCATTATCATTAAGCCAATGTGAATAACTATGGCAATTCTAGAGATAATACATGCACCAAAGCTTCGAATTTTGGACAAGGGCATCTATTAGATTAAAACCAATCAGGTTATTAACCAAACGGTTAATAATTGGTGAAAGTTGTATTTATAAAACTAGCAATATGAATGTAAAAGCTAAGAGAAAAACCAAAAATAATCGTTGCACATCAACTTTTTAAGTTATATCTCCGAGAAATTATTGGAAGAAATATAAAATTACGAAGAATATTAAATCACTTCCAAATAAATCTTACAGATGCCAAATCTTTATCGGTTTCATAAAACTGCCCAGCAATTAATTCTTCCAACCGATGCAACTGAAAAAATGAAGCCTAATCTCAAACTGGCTTATCAGCTTACTGAAGTGAACTAAAAAACTTTAAAGTTAATAGCAAATATTAAGCATATAACACTGATTATGAATTGCTCTTAATACCGCAAAGAATAACACTTCAATAATTCCAATTTTTGGGAAGGGTTAGATAACGAAATGACTATTAAGCTTGTGAAAACAAAACCTGAGCATCAGTGAAATCACCCTTAGCCACACAAACTTTTTCGGTTGATTGATATGTTGTTTTGAACCAATGAAGAAAATTTCCTGCTACTGTAATATCGAAATCAGGACAAGCTGCTGAGATAAATTGCTCAGGTATCACTGATAAACACAATGACACCAAATAATGTTCACGCAGTAGTGTCTTTACCCATATACGCAAATGTGCAATGTAACAAAGCAAGTGCATCTAAAAGATGTACAAATTATTTAATGTTCTTGGCAAACAATGTAAGCGAATGAATGGATGCTTTTAATATTCGTGGCGAAAAACATTCACTATAAATATCAACATGTATATCATTTACCAGTCAGTTTCTGCTTCTGTTTTTCTTACCTTATTATTTCAACCTTTTTTTATTCGAAATATCAAAAAAAAACCTTGTGGCAATTGGTTAACCGTTCACGAAGTTTTTGATTGACATGTTGCCTGATAAAGCGTGCTCTTCTAGCTTCCACCGTTTCGATCGCCTTTACTTTCACTTTTGGTTTTTTAATTGTTACTTCAATTGAATCAGTTAATGCTACAGCAGTGTTACAGAAATCGAATTCATCAACATCTTCCCACTCATCATCCGAACAAGTAGAACTATTTCCATCGCATGATAAATTAGGCGTAGCATTTTGCTCTTCACATTTTTCTTTTTTTTTATTTAATTCCTTTTTTGGTGCGGGATCTGAAATTGTCAAAAATTTATCTATATAGCAAATGGTTGTAGCAGTGTGTTGATATGTTGCGTTGCCTGATATAGCGTGCTGTTCGAGCTTCCACCGTTTCGATCGCTTTTACTTTCACTTTTGGCCGCCTTTAACTTTCATTGTGACGTATACTGAATAAGCACACAATTAGTGATAAATGATGATTAACCTTACTTCAAAATACCATTTTTTCAGAACTATGGAAACTTACTTTGTATTCTTCCAGTTCTACCTGCCAACTTCTTTGGAAATCGCCGTTTTTGTTTTGCTTCTTTAGTAGCATTTTTATTTTTCAACTTTTCATCCTCTTTATCACCCTTAACTTTTATCGCTTGCTTTACCACAACATTCTGTAACTGATCTTCAGAAGTGGAAATATTTCTTTTCCTTTTTCTCGTGTTCTTTCTGGGAGAAGAAATAGCAGTATTTTTCTCTGCGATACCTAGAAAATAGTGGAATCTGATTAAAATGAATTTATAAGGCACTAATTAGACTTTAAATGTTAAATTGAAGTTACGGCTTAAATAACAGCTACGACAACATTCTGTTTTTTTTTCTGAGGCTAATCATCATGTTTTTTTTGACATGTTGACGTATTCTTATTCTTAAGTATCAATTTTATTTCAGTTCTATAGTTTCCTATTTTTCAACAGAAGATGAATAGCACAGAATAAAATTTGATTTCTGTTTAAGCATTTGGAAATAATCCCACCTAACTAGACGAAGATTCAATGAATTCAAAAATCATTTAATTCGAACCGATTAATCTTTAACTACTAATAAACTAGTACCATCTTTGCATTTATATGTTGCTATTTGTTAGATAAATCAGTGAGTACACTGAAATAACTTACTGTAATTTGACACAGAGCTACTCAAGAGATCCGCAGTAGTCCATGATTTATCATTGAGCTCCACCTTATTTTTCTCCTGAAGTCTACGACTGCGTCGTTGGACAACACTTGACATCTGCAATAATTTCTTTCACAAAGAAGTATCACACACAAAAATTTATTCCACAGAACGTCATATACCTAAGAGACACTTGTGCAAATGATTGTTAATCTTAACACCCAATGTATTTTTAAAATTAAACGACAGATTTATAATCAAATATGCTGTACCGTACCTCTCATCGATATGACGTTCACTTACAGTAAAACGAAGTCCATAAGAAAAGACGAATACTGTAGGTGACAGAACATGCCAACGAGAAACGAAACATGTTTAAAAAAATTGCCAATGGCTGTTGTAATTTGATGAAGCTGCAATACATCCGATGTGGCCTAGGTTAATTGTTGAGAAACTGGGATCATTCTGCTCCTGTGCCTATTCCTGTCCTAATTTATCTTATCCCAACTTTCTCTCTCCTTCTTCCTCTTTCCCTCCCTCTCTGTTTAGGTAACAAAAACAGGTTCAATGTCAAAAAACAGGTTGAACAAGGTTCAAGTGTAACAAATATACCCGCAACTATCAATATATAGCAGCGGGTAATTTGTAATATATTTGTTAAGTTATTCTGTAGTTGAAATCAACAAATTAGGTGCAAAAATTATGGCTTACATCGAAAAGATGGGATAACAATTGAAATGCAGGACGTATCTCTATGAAAAAGTCATATGCGTTTATAGTCTGAATTTCTTCTGTTGTGTTATGTATGTTTTTCAGATATATTATCGAACATATGTTGCACCAATACAAAAAGTAGTTACTGCATCATTTTCATTGCTTAGTACAGTGATAAATTCATTGGGTAGACACTAGTGTAAGTATAAAAGGTTAGTAGACTATAAATATTTGAATGAGTAAAGGAATATTATGATGAATTGGACACATGGCATATCTGGTAGATTGATTAATCTGATTTATTGATCATAGTTTCACTTCGATTATAATGAGAATAACGAAATGGGACAGTCACGAAAGTTACAATTAAATCAAATTGCATCATATTGGCCCATGAATAGCAGATAGTCTAACCCATAATTAGATAAAATAAGGACTAGGCTTTTATATGGCTCTGTCTAGCTTGTTCTTTCGCTTTTAACTAATTCTCTATGTACTCAACTGTTTCAACTTTCCTCGTTGTGATTTTGTTTGAGTATTCAGACTGGATATTTTCAGTAAATGTTACCTTTATCTAAGCAGCACTGATATTAAATAAAGTCAGCGATAAAAAAAAAAGGAATCATGTATCCAAATTTAAACTCTATGCTCTATTCAGTACAACAAAGTTAACAGTTACGCTTGGCAAGTGCAACTTAAACTGATAGACTTTGAATTCAGTTATTATCAGCTGGTTACCACCTGGTGCCATGTCAGAAAACCGAAATAATTTTATATGTCGAAATAATTAAAATAATTCTGTGTTAAATCTTCAAGATAAAAATTAGTAAACTGAAGACAGTCTTGTTTGAGTATTCTTAAGACCAACGACTGTTTCATTTAAAATTGTGTAAGAAATGCTTTATCCAACACTCATCATTCAATGCTTAATATGCTGTGAATGGCTTCATGTAAAGCAAATTTAATTTAATGTAAGCATTGTCATCCCATCATTCATTCTTTTCTCAGGCTTCGGAACGTCAATGAAAGCAATATTTTCACGTGATTTTTTTTCATCTATTAAATCAATTTTATTGCTCTAAGCGGTCAAAAATTGAAAAAAATCTGTACTTTTCTCGACATTTTGTTTAAATATAACTCATTCAGAGTATCAGTGAGAAATGTCAAATAAATTTGCTATCATTAATTTCTTTTCCCTTTCGACTGTAATTTTTCAAGCACTATCTCCCTCTGTTCAAGTGATTTTAAAAGAAATTTCTTTTTTTCATCTGAAGAAATAATTTTTATTTTCAACGACTTTTTGAGATTGTTTCACTTCTGCGACAATCATAAAAACTGATCTAAATCTGACCTTCGCGCTCCATTCTAATTCTAAATCGAAAAATCTGGGTGGGATTGGATGATTGAAAGGACCGTTATTGATTACATAACAGCCAGAACGATTCAATTATTTCAATTCAGCGCCTGCAATTTATCATCTGGAATACTTGGCTACAAATTTTGCTCGAGGGACGCCTTCTGGCCTAGTATTTGTGCGAGTTCTTTAATGCTGCAATAGATAATATTGTTTAAAACCGTGATTTGAAGATTTTGCGAAATTTTAGAAACTTCATATGCATTTCAGAATTTGCATACAAATTTCATATTAGACACAATGCATCACATGGAACGCCTCAAAAAATATGGACGCATAGAAAAAGAATTGGCTCGTAATTTGCTTGCTGAATTTTATGGCACCGCTCTTCTAAGAGTTAGTATTTCATTTTGTTATTTTAAATCTATTGAAATTTGAACCTTGAACTTTTTTGATATTCTAAAACTTAGTCCTTTCTCAAAGAATATAATGCACTTCTTCCGGTAAGCTAAGAGAAGATTTTCTGTCGTCTGATCAGGAAATAAATTTGATGGAGAATTCAGTTCATTGGTACTGGCGTGATGGCTCAGTTCGTACTCAGTTCCGGAACAGCAAGCTCTCCGATACAAATTAATCTTGGCTGGGGACTAGCGATCGCACTATCAGTTTATGTTGCATGGGAAACTTCGGGTAACTTACAATACCTTTACGAAGTTGTTCTTTACCTGAAACGAAGTTGTTCTTTACCTGAAACTATCAAATTAAATGAAGAAAACTGTAGCTCACATAAAGAAGCTGAAACGAAAACTCAAATTCTGACTGTTGTGTGTCTGACAATAAGTGATAAATTCCGGATTCATGTCTTACCGAAAAAGTTATGAACTTTTACATTTTTATATTTCTGCCATATGCCAAACTGTTTTTCCAATAACTATTTATATTAGAATTAGTCTCTTAAAAACGTTAACTTGACATTGTGGTAGACAGAAATATTAGATATTGCTGCAAGTACAAACGCTTGCTAGGCTACCACAGATTAGGACTTAATCTTCTTAGCATTTTGAATCGATCCTACTTGGCCATAAGTTTTAGGAATGAAAACTACTTGGCCATATTTTTATTACAATGTTGTATTTGTGTTTTAAGGATACATTGAAATTGTATGTATAATTACACTAATTTTCAGGTGGACATGTGAATCCGGCAGTAACAGCTGCTCTATGCATCCTGGGAAAGATATCTTTCACTCATAGTCTTCTATATTTCATTGCACAAACACTTGGCGCCGCATTTGGCGCAGGGATAATGTATTTAGTTTACAGTGGTAAATTTCGTCGATATCTATTGGAAAGGTGCAATGAAGTAAATTAAATGTAATTAAGCAAATAATTTCTTACTGGGACTTACACAACTTTCACCGTTTTCAGAGGCAATAAATGCCTTTGATGGAGGAGTCCGAGCAATAAGTGGGCCAAATGCGACGGGAATAATTTTCGCGTCATTCCCACGGGCTTATCTCTCAAATACTGGCGCCTTTATCGATCAAGTTTGTCTTTCTTCTGTTTATAAAATTCATTAAATCGCCCCTTTAACACAACTTAACAATAAATTAACAAAACAGACTTTCATAGTGAAAGTACTGTTTGATTTCCCAGTAAGTTACTTTTTGTCCGATAACTCATTTCAACTTCTCATTCATAGTTTTAGATGGCTGGCACCAGTCTAATTGGCCTTTTTGTCGCATTCTGCTGCGAACCGAAGAACCAAATACCAAGAAATTTAATGCCAGCTCTCTTCGGTACAATCGCAACAACAATTTCGATGTGCTGTGGCTTGAATATGGGTTCTCCGGTCAATCCAGCTAGCGATTTTGGGGCACGGATTTTTGCCTCTTTAATCGGTTATGGCACTCAGCTTTTTACGTTAGTGCTTCAATTTTCCATCAATTTAATTTGCTCTCTCAAAATTTTCTGAAATTTGTCTAAATTTTCATTCTTTCAGATTCCATCACTACTTTTTTCTCGTTCCATTACTGGCGCCAATTGTGGGTGCTGTGATTGGCGTATACTTATATCAGTTTTTCATCGGTTTTCATATTCCGAAACCGGTAGTAACAGCGGTAAATGTCAACGACAAATGCGAAATAGGTCAAAAAAACGGATTAAGACAAGATTCTGAAAGATTACTATGACCAGGTCACAGTGTTGTTTTCGCCGTAGAATTCGAAGAGATTTTGCATCAGTCGAAGGCTGTACAAACAAGCGCACATGTGTACGTTTGCGGAATTGTTCGAAGAACTTTCAGATACAAAATCATAAAATTGATTCCGGTCTTGTGTTTAACCAGTTATTTAATATTTTAATGTAATCGGTCCTTAATATTTATATATTTTTATCTGCAGTTTAAGTTCAAATGAAAAACAAAAAGCTGCCGTACAAAAACTGCAGAAAAAGGTCTCCCGCTGTTTTTGAATTGTAATGAATTTAATTTTTGGCATCGAAATGAATATCGAGATGAGTCGACTTTGAATTTCAGTTGAGTATAGTGACACCAATATGCGAGTACATTAATATATCGGCAACACCAGTATGCAAAGTACAGCAATACCAGAATAAGATATTGGTTACATATGACATATGACAGAATTTTCATACATTACAGACCCATAATAACATATAACAAAATGAATAATGTGCAAATTCATATGCATTCAGTCAAATGTTTGCATAGAAAACACAGAAAAACAAAGGAAAGTCATCATCCGCCATGTAAAGTAGAGATAAATGAAACGATGTCCCCATCTTCTAGTACTGTTTTAGGCCCTTGAAGCACCTCCCAGTCCACATCATTAACAAGCACCAATATTCCTGGTCGTACGCCTTCGCCGTCCTTATCTACCAGTAGATGAGACCTTGATTTGTCCGGTATTAGGTTAATATTGATATATCGCACCAAATCACTAATTAATAATGGCCCTGAATCATTTGGCACCTGAACATCGAATTCTCTCTGCATGTCAAACAACGATTCTGCACCACCAGAAAACTCGAGTTTCAAACTTAAAACACCCATTTTAGTTTAAAGCCTGAAAATTAGTTCTGCAAACTTTTTGTCAGAGGGCCTATATAATAAGCTTATGTATTGGGATCACACTTTTTACAAACACTGATAAATAGTTCGAATTCACCAATTTACATTTTAAAAATCTTCATTACTCGTCATACCCAACAGTATTCTCAACATTTTGTCACGCGAAATACTACCCAGTTAATTCTTCCACCACTGCTGCATAAATGTGTCCCAGAGTGAATTCTAGCAATCTCTGTCTTTTTTCCCACACCTAAAATACCCATCCTCCCTACTTCGAACCCTTTTAAAAACGAATTGAACCTAAACCCCTCAATTTGAAATGCCAAGTCTTCATTTCCACGTGAGGACTTCCCTAATAACGCGGCCCAAACAGGTGTCGCGTTTTGATCTGTTTTGAAAATTACTGCATAACTTGTCTTCAGTTTTGCTTGTTAACTTCAATTTCCTTGCAGGGAGCGAAGAAAGTAGTTCTTTTCACTGAGAGTTACGTCCGTTCATATGACTTTATCTCGAAAAAACCTTCAACTTTTCGTGTAGTGTTTAATTTGAAATCCTTTCAACTAGGTGTGCTCTGAGGCTTGCACCTTTTCATAGTGGCTATAGAAAACTATTATGATGCGTATTGACTTGTGTAGAAGAAATGCTCTTAACATTGGACATTTTGAACAGTAGATAAATCAAATAGTGTCCACTGTTTCAATACCTTGAGAATTTTCAATTGCTGTTAAATAAACTTAATAAAATTTATTCACAGATGATTGCCAAAAGAGGCAAAAAACAGAATTTGGGACATTTCGGGTATACTAAAAATACTAAGGAGGTGAAGGACGAGAAGACTGAAATATTGGGCTCATCCAAATCCGGCATGAAAATGGCTGGAGAACAATGTGCTGGACAGAGCAGTGCTTCTGTCATGCTTGATTCGCGGTACAAATCATGGCGGTTGATTGTGCGCAATTTACCATTTAAGGTAGGTTTCTCAAATTTTAGCTTTAGTCCTGTAAATGTCATTATATCAGAAATTTTTTTATTTGTCAATTAAAACTTTTTATTGCATCGCTTCATGATTTATACTTCTATACTTTTATAAAGTGCTTGTTATCGGTATATTTTTTTTTTCCATTATTCTTATAAGTTTCAAATTGCAATTTATTTTATATACTTTTTTTAGCATCGTGTACTTGATCCATTAAAGTGCATTCTTTTTAATGAAAGGCTTATATATGAAGGGCAGAAATACTATATAATGTTGAGAGCACTTTTATTAATCCTTTCTCTATTTCCAGACGACACAGGAAGACCTACAAACGGTATTTGGCAACTTTGGCCCATTCACTGAAATTGTTTTGCCGAAGTGCAAAGATAAACGGTTTCCTAATTCGTGTGCTGGTTTTGCGTTTATCCAGTTTCGGAAACGTCAAGATGCCGTGGAAGCAATTGAGAAATTAAATATGTCTCAGGTTAATTAAAATATTCCTCTATTAGATAGTTTGTTTTGCCCGAAAGGGTTTCTCGTAAAAAATTCTGTCATATTTTCAGAAAAATAAAGGCAAGAAGCTTTCCAGGTACTTGGAAGAAAAATTGCAGTCGATTATGCTTTGTCGAAAGATACTTACGAGACAGCAGTACATGAAGGTTTATTGTTTTAATTAATTCATGAAACGTGGTGTTCTTGAGTGCACGTTTTCAGTTTAAGCTCAAATCAAAACTTTCGAGTTCAAATTAAAATTTTTTGGGCTCTTGAGTTCTAAGTTAGTGTTACATGACTACCTGCTAGGTGTGTTCGGGGAAGGATTTATGTGAAATAGGATTGATAATTGAATTACTGAGGTTATCCTCTTCTGAAACGCATGTTATTTCCAGAAAAACAGAGGAATCAGGAAATTAAGAAGGAAATCAAACAAGAGGTTGAGTCGAACGATGGCAGTATTAGCAGTATTACTGAGAAGGAAGGAAGAGACGATAGCGAAATCAAGGAAGAAGTAATGAGTGAAGGCTTATCTGATGAAGGTATTTACAAAATTGAAAAGAAATCAGAAAAACAAGCTGCACAAGAATTCAAGGAGGACAAAGCAGTATTGGAAGGACGTGTCGTATTCATCAGGTTAATAGTCATGGTACTTTGTTAAAAGTGTAGCGAGGGAATTAAGGAATTTGTAATTCGCGAAGAAACAATGTTTGTCATGATACCAACATTGCAGTATCCGAATTAAATGTTTAAGCTCACTGATCGGACTGGCGCTTTTGGATTCAAAAAAAAAATCCAATGTTCTTTTGAAATTTTGTTCTAGAAACTTTGTTTCAGAAACTTGTCATATGAAACAACAGATAAGGAGTTAAGGGAAGCCTTGTCCAAGTTTGGGAACATTTCATTAGCAGTTCTTTGTTATTATGCGGGTAGTGAGCACCCAAAAGGAACCGCTTTTGTGCATTTCGAATCAGCTGATGGGGCAGAAAAATGCTTATCTGCTATTGATCAGGTAAGCTATATGACCATTTTCTAGATTTCGATCTCAAAAGCTAAATTGTTGATGTCTGATAGGAATTAAAAAAATTGTTCGTTATGGAATATTATGATTTGATAATGCTTTGGTAAGGATAGTCATGTTTTAATATTGGGTCTCAAGAATTGATTAAGTTCCAGAAGGAAGTCTTAGCGTCTTGTCACACATTTTAGTATCGCTGTTTAAGGCTCCTGGTATTTTAATTGGTGGTCGTCGAATTTTCGGTCATCAAGCATTGCCAAGAAGTGAAGCAGCAAAAATTGAAAAGGTATTCAGTAGTTGTCTTCAATATTGAAGATACTAATAGGAAAAGCTAAGTTGGTGAGGGATATTGTGGATTTTGTTTGAATTTCGTCTTTTCAGTCGTGCTTACTCTCTCTGCGTCGTTATCTTTTATAACTGACAATTTGCTTTGATAGAAATGCTTTTTGTATATTATTTTGTTATATTTTGTGAAAAAATGTCAATATCCACTTTTTTAAAGGAGAAATTATCAAAAAAACCAAAAGACAAGCGAAATCTTTTCCTTCTACGTGCTGGTTTTATACGACCTGGTACAACTGCTGCAGCTGGGATGAGTGAAGCAGATGCTGAGAAGCGTGCACGTATGGCAATAGTTGCACGAAAAAAGCTAAAGAACCTTCACATGTATGTTTGTTTTAGGTTTTATTGCATCAGCATGAAATCGTATTGCAGATCTTGAACTGATTCTCGATTTATATTAATTTTTCTGTATATATACTCATATTATGACTTAATTTTTCTGTGCTCTTTCACCTATTTAGAAACATATGATTTACTATACTTATTTATGAGTTAAAGATTTTTTAAATTTAACCTGTAACGTAAAGGGACTTTGAAACTTATTTGACAAACTCAAGCTGTTATTTTGTCTCCTAAATTATAATTTCAGTGGCTCAGTTTATTCTTGTTATTAACTTGCTGTAAAATTGATAAAGAGGAAATGAATAATATTTAGTGTCTATAAAGTTACAAAAGCAAGCAATTATGAAGCTAAACTTGCAGGTTTGTCTCTCCAACGCGTTTGGTTGTTCACAATTTACCGAAATCTTTAACAGATAAAGCCTTTAGATCGATGTGTTTTATTGCAGCTGGCAATCCAGATGCCAAAATAACTGAAGTATGTTTTCAAATTAAAAAAAATTTAATATATTAATTCTTCAACTCATTAAACTTGAGTTTTTACTTTGTCGAAATATTTCTCAGCACTTTTTATACATCTTAGAAGAAAATTAGATACTTTTGGTGGTATATTGCGCCTATTAATTTGCAAGTACATTTTCATCGACATGTGGTCAATATTTTCAGTGTCGGATTTGGAGAGATAGAAATAAATTAGGTACGTCTGGTGAAGCCATATCTAGAGGTTTTGGCTTCGTCAACTTTTTGAGCCATCAGGATGCGTTATCAGCTATGAAGCATTTAAATAATAATCCGAATATATTTACCAAAGAAAAGGTTTCATTTAAGGCTAGATTTCTATTTGGAATAAAATCTAGAGTTGGAAAAGTTATTTAATGTATTTCTAAATTGCTTCTTGTGATTCTTGTTAGTAGCGATTTGATTACTTTTTGATGAAAAAGTTGAACATTTTTAGTGCCTCGCTTTAAATATTATTTCTGTAAAAGGCTTAACAGACTGGCTACTATTGACGGGTTCTTCTAACTTATTTTGTCCGTAAATTGCGTTTAATTTCAAATATTTTTAGAGACCCATTGTTGAATTTTCTATCGAAAATCTGGTTGCTCTTCGACTTCGTGAATCAAGGCAGAAGAAGCCGCAGCAGAACCAGAATGGTAATGAACAAGTTGTATCCGATAAGAATAAACTGGATTTGGAACAAACAAAGAAGCATCTCTCGGCTGGTGGACAGAAACCTCTTCCTTCTTATTTGGGACCCAAAATTCGAAAAAAAGATACAAATATGAAAAAAGCTCAGGTGAAAAAATCCGACAAGTTTTTATTGTACTTTTAATTTTTTCTTTTTTTTTTGTTTTGTTTTCGAAAATTTGTTACTCTTATTACGTCGATATTACTTTTAGGTGAAACAAAAAATCGGTAAGAAAAGAAAACTGCAGGCAAGAATGTCTGAAACAGTGCTAAAGAAAAAAAAGACAAATCATGTATCTGAAACAATGCCGAAGAAGAAAAAGCCAAGTCGTTCCAGACAGCTTACGAAATATCTTACCCTCTCAGGCTAATGTGATGATTTATGGTCATTCCAGTAAACTCTGTGGGCTTAACTGAAAATTATACAAGCGAATAATTTTTGATGTTTCAGTTGACGTTTTCAAGTCTCTAGACTAATGAAAATTTCCGTAAGTCGAATTTCAAATAAAAAAAAAAAATAAATTCTGAATGCTTCATGAAATAAAAATAAATTCTGAATGCTTCATATCTATTTCGATTTTTAAATTGAAGCTTTGCAGATTTTTTAGGTGGTGACTGAAATTTAAGTTTTATAGGCAAAGCGCTTTGATTTTGTTGTTTTCTAGCTCACTTATGTGGAGAGTCGCTATTTAAAATGTAACCTTATAAACGAAATAAATTCGCTGTCAAATATGAGACGTTTGCTTATACTTTGTTGTCTCCACAGTCCAAAAAAATCTCTTTCGCTTATGATGTGGTTATGTCGCTGGATTTTATAAATTTGTTGTTTCGGTTTATGCTGTTTGCTGTTATTCGTATTTGTAAGGTGAAATAAAATTAAGTGTTTAAAAACTAACGTATATAGTATTTAATTGCTCTTCATGTAATTGTAAATTATCGTGGCAGATATTTTTAGCAGTATTAGAACACTTCTTAATTTTATATGCAAAAAAATTTCTCATTCGCACTTTCCAATTCAGGTAGGCTAATCAATAAAACTTTAAAATAACGTCATCGTGTTCCGGGATACCTGATTTTCTTAGGCTTCCTAATGAATGCAATTATTGGGACTATTGACGGTTTTTTTTTTTTTGTTTGCAGCTAAAATTGTGAAGTATGTTGCTATTGTAGTGGAAAGGTTCGATTAGGGAATTCTGGTGCAGATGTAAATTCTTGTTTTTATGAAATTTTATAGTTTTTTTTTTTTTGTGGAAGTTCTGTGTGGTGAGTTTCCTATTAATAATTGGTTGATTCAGACCATTCGTTCATTTAGACCATTAATGTTGAGTGAGATTTGTGGAGTATTAGGATTAATTTAGATGTAACATACAGCTCTTGTTCAGTCCTATTCTACTCTGAGCTTTATGTGATTGCAACTCCATTGATTTTGGCCAACAAGTTATAATAAATGAATTTGTAGCTAAGAAAATCATTGTAATTTCAATGATTAAAAGTTAAGATTTTTTGAAGTTGGATTATTAGAAGGGAATGAGGCGTACTGATTTGTTTGGTTGAGAAAATTATACATATAAAAAGATTACTTCAGGATGCGTCGTTTATCTTCTGATTCGGGTATTGCCAAAGAAATTCGTTTGGTAGTACGAATCAGTGGTGATCATCTATCATTGGAAGGATTACGACGAGCATTGTATAATTTCTTGTTTGCTCGAGCTAACAACGGGAAGTTTATCCTGCAGTTGGGTGTAAACAAACATGGAAGGCAACCACGGGGTAAAAAAATTGAAGCGCTTTTGGATCGATTTGGACTGGAACGTGATGAAGGACCTGGAACAGGTGGACCATTTGCCCCCTACTCGGTTACTAAACGTCTGAAAACATATGCTGATGTAGTGGAACGGTTAGTTGACACTGGTTTAGCATACCGTTGCTTCTGCTGCGATGATACATGGAAGGAAGTGGATCCAGTAAAGAAAGAACGACCAAAACTGCTTCCTTGTTTAAAGCAATGTTTCACGAAGACACGCAGTGAGTCCAAAAGTATGGCGTTTGACGGTATGCCACATGTTGTCCGTCTAAGAATACCTAACCGAGCATACTTTTATGAGGATGTCGTGCACGGCGAGTCGTCTAAACGTTTGCCCGCGACGGATCAGCTACTGCTTAGACCAGATTTCATCCCAACGTCATTTTTTGCTGATACTGTTGATAATCATACCCTATGTGCTAGTCATTACGTCGCCTCTTCTTCCCGTGATTTCTTACAGCTTCCCATCTATGATGCTTTGCAGTGGTGCTTGCCGACATTTATAAATATTGGAAATTTACGGCTTCGCAGTGGTTCACGATTACTGACGTATAATAATGCTAGAAGTTATGTTAGGACATACAGTTCAATTAACGAATTGTCAATTTTAAATTTTTTATTAGCTGGTCGTGGTTTACGAAAGACCTGCGATAGAAACGACCGATTGTACAGTGTTGACGAAATGATTGCTCAATTTGATATTAGCACTATTAATGATGATGCGTTACTGATTAATACATATAAATTAATGAAACCGGAACGACAGGAAAGATTGCTTGAACAACAACTTGAATTGGATGAAGAGGTGCGTCTCTTAGATATGTTCGATAAGAATTTCCTTGAAGATATGAAATTCTCGGATTCAATGCCAAAAAGTTCATAGTTTATGCTAAAATCGATCTTAGAGATAATCTGTGGTTACTTCAAACTAGTTATAATATCATTCTTTAAAATTTGAATAGATAGTTTCTTCGATTTGGAAAGACTTATAATTTTCGCTAATTAATGGCGTAAAAGTTTCTTAATTTTTTTAATTCATGGAGACGCGAACTAATTCTGAGTTATTTGAACGTTTGACAATTGAATTGAATAAATTTTTTCGAATATGCTTTTTTTGACTTATCGATACACATTTTTAATTTTTCTTTTTAAAATATATCAGATTGTAATTTATGCTTGCTAACTGTTTGTTTTCCATTGTTTATTGTATAGAAATGTTGAACAGATAAACATGTTTTTTTTTTATGAGATAATTCTCAGAATATTTGGATGCGAAATTCCGCTAATATTAAAACGTAATGCTTCGTCAAATCGCTGTAGTGTCTGAAAAGACTTCGGAGAATTTCTTCCTAAAACCTTTAAAACCAGAAGCAATAGTGTGCATGGAAAATGTTTTAGCGGTTCCAACTTGATTTAGGATTGGGATTTAGGATTTACGAACAACTAATATAAAGAAGCGAAGTGTAGGGCGAATATGTAGTAGTGGTTCATCAGTGTTGTAAATTTGTTACCTGTGTAGCCATTATTTGAGGGTGACATATTCAAATAAAAGGATCTTGCCGGTTCAAATTAAGCATTGTTGGTGTCAGTTTATCACAGATTTCTTCTAAACTTTATTTAAGATATAATGCGTAACGATAACAGTTATAAACTACGAGAATTTTTGAAGAGAGTTAGAGATTCGTGTGTGGATTACGACGATTATTGGGTTGAAAAATTAGTGAAGGCCGTACCGAAAGGTTGTTCACTTTGCTTTACTTTAAATTTGTTTATATTCATTTCGCATTACCATATTAAAGATGCGAACAGAGTTACATTAAGATTATTGTAGAATTCTTCTTTTACATTTGTTAGAGAAGTTAAGTGTTGTTTACGGAAGGGAACCATTGTTTTCACTTGTATATTGAATGAACTAATATTTAATGAAAGAGCAACTTTCATGACGAGTGAAAGAATATTGCCATTACATAAATTTAAGGCATATTTGAAAAAAATTAAACTTTATATCGTGTAAATTAAATTCGAGATTCAAATTGGCCAATACCGTGTTTGTAATAAAGTCATACTCCACTCAATGATTTCAGGTAGTGAAACAAATGATGCATTAATTGAGTCACTGAAATTTGGAACAGACAAACTATCAAATCAAAGCAACTTCTATTTCATTCATCTTAGTTTAATCAAAGAGGTTAGGTTTATTTGAATGGTAGACGAAGTGAAGTGGTATATATGCATGGTCGTTATATAGAATAAGTTAAATTAAAAAGGTAGAATAGAAACAAAATAAAATATGTCAAATGTAATCTGAAACTTTGGAAAAAAGTTGTAAATCTGTCGTTGACTTATAATTTTTTCAAGTTTGGGTTTAAGTTGAATTTTCTTTTTCAGTAATAATAAAGTATTTTGAATTATTGGTAATTTTTTATAATTTTTTTATAGTATCAAATGGGAATAGAGATTTTAGTAATTTTTTAGATAGTATCAAGTGGAGATAGGGATTTATGGAACTGTGATTTTATCAGGAATGTTGTGCGGCAATTTTCGACCGCTATAACTTTTGATGGTTCGACAGTAGTTATGAATGCTTTATTTGCGCTTTACTATGAGTTGGAAGAAAAGAATTTTTCTTATGAAAATGAAGGTTCAGTGTTTTTCGAATTTTTCAGTTCTCGAGTATTATTGATTGGATCAGAGGTAAAATATATGTAGTTGAAGATATTTTAGCTTGCAAGAAATTGGGTTAGCGAATTATAGGCATGAGGGACTTTTGCGCCTCGATAAATATAATCATTGTCAGATGAAACGGTTTAAATCAAATAATAAAAGCGAATATAATCAGCCTTTTTTAGGAGGTACATATATATCCATATACTATACATAGCCACTACGGCCGATATTCTTCGCTATGTGAATGTGTGTTCATAGTAACGTTTCCTTACTGATCCATGATTTGATCTGAGTTTTTTTTTTTCTTTTTCAGAGATAGTTCAAAAAGCTCTTCACTTGTTGAATGACAGTATAGATCCATCTCTGAATGTAACTATATGTAGTTATCTAGACAAAATATTTGCAAGAAAGTATAATACTTCTTGGGCTTTTACCATTGCCGAGCTATTGAAGACGAGCAGTTCCAGAACATCAGATTCCACATGGCGCATGAGGTTAATTCATTTCTTCAATTTAAATTTACAGTGCACGCATAATTATGCAATTTCCAGAACATTAAATATTGAGCACATAGTAAATGGCTTTTTGATATATTTTATGGTTTTCATCTGGGTTTTTCTTCCAGATTATCACAACTGCTATTACACGATTCAAGTCTGATATCTGTGAAGCAGTCAGAAGAAATTTTTATGTTGGCAAAAAGTCTTGAAAACCGAACTCAACATATCAACGTCTCTGAATGTGAAATTATATCGATGAATTTCCATTTCTGCAAGCTTTTGGCTGAACTTGTGTAAGTGAAACATTGCACCCTGACCACAAATTTTTTTTGTAAATTACTTTGAACTGAATAGCTAGTTTGAGAATAATTTTGTAAAGGGATTCATAAATGGTGTTGGAATTAAAATGTCCTCATTAAAACCTCATAAAAAATTCAAGTTTTGTTATTGTTATTTTTTTGGTCAATTCTATTTTCATTACTAAAAGTCGATTCTGTCTCATCTTCTCCACTTTTTTCACGCGCTTTACATGTTTTTCAGACTTATTCACATCCATCCTTATTAAAATTCAAAACTGTTCATCTTCTGATTGAGTAGATTTGATTTAAAAAGAATTCAATGACAAAATGGTCTTTGATAGGATAGAATGACATGAAAGAATATTCCTCCCGATGGAATTTAATTTTTGTAGACAGCAAAAGAAAATGGATATGGAAATATTTTTCGATGACGACTGGCGTTGCATTCATATCAGAAATGAGATTTTATTGCAATTAATTGCTATGTGGGTTTTTCGTTACTGTTTTATTTATGAATTTTGCTTCACTATTTTTTTCAAGTTTAGTAGATGATTAGTTTTATAGATCCTTCATTGATTGTATTTTTGTTATAATTCTGTTCCAATGTGTAATTAATTGAATAATATGAAAATATCAATTAAAAAGTTAATGAGGTGAACAGCTCACTAATTGTAGTAGAATGAATTAAAAATCTTTATTTAGTCGTTGTGTTTGAATTAGCTGATGAAAACTAATTGTTGAAAGTGATGAAATTTGAACTGATGGAAGTCATTCAGGCAGTCGTGTTAAGACAGGGATAACTGAATGCAGTATTTTTGACACTTACAACTTAACACGGTTTTTTTTTTTGTTGGGAAATAAATAATGATTACATTTTGACTGCATTCATGTACAGTTGCTAGTTGTAGTGATAATAACAGTTTAGGGGACGTACAGAATTAATCAAAGCTGTATGGGACACTCCAAACTTACGTTTATTGGATTTGGTAGAAGTTGGACATCATTCCGATAGAGGTGATTATCTTTTTATTTCACAGTTTTACATTGTTTTATCCTCTTTTTTTTTACTTCACAAATTTCCATTTAATTGCTTAGTGTTATTTCTAGTTCTTTCTCTTGAGAAATGTAGTTTTACACTGTTTCATCCTCTTGTGTTCCTTACTTTCCATATTCAAACCTGTCGATAATTTTTTTGAAACTCCGTTTTTTCCTTTTTAATTTTTCACTTCGTATCATGGAGACAAAAATGTTACGTCTTTTTTAATTGTCATTATTTGATAATCAAGTTTTACAGATTACTTTGATCGAGGTTTGTCCATATTATGCGAAGAACGTAATACATTATCAGCTTGCAAATTTATCGCAAGCCTTAAAAATCCATCTTTGGCTACGCTCGGTTCTTTGTTTGATGCTTTGGAGCTTCACAGTATGGTGGGTATTTACTTACAGTTATAGGTTTGTCACCAATATGTAGTAATAGTTTCCAATTTAAGAAGACGAAGAATTCAAAGGAGAGAATGCTTCAATATTATTGTACGTTACATAGGTGACACTGAACTTATATAAAATTCAGATATTACGCAATTTGTACAAAATTTGTTGTTTCTTGTGTTGACTTCACTTTGTTTCAGAAAATTCTCTTGATAAGTTTTACTTAAACTGGCCTGAATTAAATAAATTATTGCATTTTATTACAAATTTGATTTTCAGACAAATCCCTTGGTTTTAAATGCACTACTGCAAAAGTCAGAAGCGTGGAATAGCAAAATTATTCCGATCATAGCTTCAAAAGTCGCCGAACAACTTACCTTGCCAAGATGGGAATGCAGAGATAATGCCTTAAGTCAGCTAACTGTGCTAGTTAAATATGGATACAATGGATCTGGTAAACTTTAAATGCATTATAACCGATCTCTAACTGCTAATGACCGTATTGGTCATGCTGCGATAATAAAGTAAACGAAGGTATTTCCTTATTACAAAAGGTAATTGATTATCATGACAAAAGTTGAGACTGAGTTAATTCAGATTCAATATTAATTGTTTTTTTCTAGAGCTAATCCCGTGTATCACTGATATGGTGAAGAATGATGAAGAGCCTTATGTTCGGGGCGAAGCTCTGGTTTTGTTAAATCAAATTGGAAATCGGACGGATGTGAATAATTTAGCTGCATCTGTGCTACTTTCAGATTCCGATTCGGCTCCAAGGTCCATTTTACTTTCTAAGATGTTTGCAGACGGAAATTAGCCCTCTCCTGAATATTCTGCTTTTCTAACTGAAATCTGTTGTATCTGTTGTTCATTTGCATTTGTCGATAATTTTTAGGATTGAGGCTGTTCAAATACTACACAGTGGTCTACCGCAAACGGAAAAACTTTGTCTTGACGTAATACCGAAAATTTTATATGATGAAGATATCGCACTGCATCGTATAGTTATCGATTTGTGTGCTGCCTTAGTTATCAATGATAGAAATGGGGAATTGAAAGATTTACTGACAAAATTTCTTGAGGTTAGTCTTGCTGATTACGCTTTACATTATCATCATTGTTTCTGGTTAAAGGAGTACCATTTGTAAATAGCAGCTTGGCTCATTGGAAATTATAGAATTTATATTATCAGAACATAACCTGTGATACAATCATCTGAATGAGTATCACTTGGTAGTATTATGCGAAAATTATCATTTGATTAACATAGACTGTGTTTCATTTTTAAATAAAAATTTGTAGCAAGATGAAGTAGACTGTTACGAGGAATTGAGTGAAATGTTATATGGAAAAAGCAAAGGATTATCATTACAACGTAAAGATAGCGATGATTTGGAGTATATATTGAATGTCTTGGCAAAGCAAGATGAGGAAGATTTTGACAAGGATTGTTATGATTTATAAATATCCACTTTGACTTAATTTTTGTTTGTCAATTGAAATGATATTGAATTGCATGAAATAAAAGAAAGGTTGTTTTACTGGTTAAGAAGCAGTTTCGATGCAAGAATGATTTATTTCCTTAATTGTTAATCAGATATTTAAAGAACAAAATATGCTCAGACATATTTTTATACATCTAAATTAATGATATTGCTAACTTTTTAACGTTTTCTCTTTTTCTAAACCACAAATCTGATCTGAATTTTTTGTATTTTTAAAGATCTCATGTTTTAAAGATGTCAATAATTGTACGTAGCTGATTATGATTTTATAACTTATCTATTTTGTAATTCATAGCTCATTGTTTCTTAACATCCGTTCGATGTATTTCATCATTTTATATTTGCCGGAATACTTGAACTAAAATTTATTTCTAATTAAAATTCATGAGAAAGTAAATGCAATTCCTTTGTAACCATGTATTGATAATCACTTAAATTAACCGATATTTTTGTTTTGATAGCAAAATTATGGAAAATAATGTCAGACAGAATGTGAATTTCTTAGTTTGTGGATTTATTGAATTAATTGAATCAAAACTAGAATAATTGTAGAAGTAATCATTAATTTGCGTAACGTTATCCTTGAAGCTAGTGTAGTGTTTCTGCTTGAAAGAAACACGATCAATTTAACTTTTGGCGCTTGCTGGAAACCTCCAAGTCATTTAAAATGATAAGAATTGAAATAAATGGAAATTTAAATAAGTATTCAGATCTCAATTCTTTCTTTCTTTTCTACACAACTGCGCATTCCACATTTCCGATAAACCAGGAAGAATTAATCAGGATTGAAGATTTGTCATATCTTAAAAAGTAGGATCAGGATATATGATGGAGCAGAATTATAACATCTTTACTTCCTTATAATTTATACCTCTGATATACATTTGTCTTAATTTTTGTATTTTTTGTCTCTGAAAATTCTCAAAAAAAACTTAGTTATTATTATAAATTCATCTTTTGCAGTCAAATAATAACTCTTTCAAGTGGGAAATTAATCTACTTTTGTTATTTCTATTTTAATTTTCTTTCACAATCTTCAATTATTTTCTGATCTTTATGCCATCTTAAATTATTGCAAGGAATTTTGAGTAAGCTCAATTGGTATATCCTTGTTGCTACTTGTGAAATTTTTATTAAAAATCAACAAAACAATCAAACTATCTGATCTCATTAATTATCCACACTTATCATTTTCCATCTTCTATTTATCCTACCATTGATAAAAGAATCTGTACAGTTGGAGAATTAGAATAAATTTTGAAGAAACTATGGAGACAGCTTCAATCTATATAAATAATTTAATCAAATATTAATTAATTCGAATCGTTTGGTTTTCTTCGCTCTTTCGTAGTTGTTCATCTGTTTAATGTTGATGAATATCCATCTGTTTGATGTTAGTGACACAAATGTTTTAAGCAAATGAGACAAAGCCTATTTATTGTAAAGGCATCAGTTGTCCTTATCACAACTAATTACACTCATAAAATTATTTTATATCAACAAAAAATAATCCTTGTAGGGAAATTATTCGTCATATTTCTATTAATTGCTTCATCAAATACAATGCTATTTATAAATTAAAGAAGTGGATGAAGAAGAAAATGTACTGAGGATACAAGTGAATAATTAAAAGAAAGTTAGTAGAAGGTAGAACCGTCTGATTTACATAATTTTTGAACGGATCAATACAATGAAAGTTAACTTACAAATAATTATTGGTTAGACAAGTAGTAACAGATTGGATAGAATGTTACAGAATGAATTAATTCAATGAAATAATGAAATTAATAAAATGATTCCGCAATAAAAGGCTTTTAATTTAACATAAAATAAGTATAGAAAGGTTTGTAGAGAAAATATCTTTCTATCAGGAAAAGAAAAATTTAATATTTGCATGAGAGATAATTGACAATTCCTAACATATAATACATTTACATTTAAACATTAACATATACATAAAACATACAAAATTTAAATGTATCACAACTATTGATAAACAATTTTCTCATTCAAAATTTTGTAGTGCTTACTTCGATATTTTAAACATTACGTTTATAGCTTGCGTACGCTTACAGAAGTAAAGTATACTTGATATAATTTTTTATCGAAAGTATCCATTATATGCTTTCTATTTTTTATTTCCTTGAACAATAAATCACTTAAATTTCATGATCATACAAGTGAAATAAACATATGACAATTGAAGAGGAAAACGCTTTCCTAAGAGAATTTTATCGAAATATTTTTGGACAATGTTTGAAAGCAATCTTAACAAATCAAAATTAACAATTTAAATGAGAAATGTCTAAATTAGTTATTCTTCATCAACCAATGGAATGAAGATAAGCTGAATAACTTGCCTGTTCCATCTTTCCGTTCTTTCTTGGCATAACCGGCCGAAACCATTTTTCAAACTTAGCAAGGAAAAGTTTCATTTACAGATAATTATTTTAAATTTATTTTATTATTTTAAAAAAAAATAAAAATTTTTTTTTTAAAAAAAAAAATAAAAAATAATAAATTAAAAAATTATTTTAAATAAAACCGAAAAAAAATGTATAAACAAATGAAATCAGTGGAATTCGTTGACATGTATTTGGTTTTGATTCAAATTATAAATGGAAGAGATGATTCTTTTGAAAATCGTATCATCATTTTTATCAGTTATCGTATCCTTCCAGACATTCCCTGAAAAATATATTTGCTATTGTTGGTGAAAATTAATAGTAATATTAAACTAATTGCATAATTATATTAATAATTATAAATGTGAATCTTCTTGTTTCCTTTTCTAACGGTTTGTATTGTTAGAAAGTTACTTTGCACTTTTTTGTAAAATTATGAAATCCTTTAATTGTTGCCAGTCCTTTTCTCGTTTGTCATCTTTTGGTTGGAGTATAAATAAGATTGAAATTTGTTTGTAGTAAGACTGGAAATGTCGTTTGACGTGTGAGTAATGTTTGTAATGCTTTTCAAGTTCTATTAAAAAGTTCTTTGGAAGAAAAATATCAAACAAATAAACTAAGCTTCTTGCTACAAATTATTCAACATTAAGAAAATTTAACTGAAGTAAAAAATTTCAGAGTGGAAAATTGTTACACAAAAAAGAGAAAACAAAGGTAAACGAAAATGGTATTCTGGAAATCAGGTAAGATATCAGTAAATATTATAAAGTAAACCATACAAAGAAGTAATCGTTATTATTCTGTTCAGTTCTATCATCACTGAATTAGTAGTATATTATATTTTACTTTACCATACTATTAATTATAAAGTAGAAATTATTAACCAAATGTTTGTTGGAGTAATTTCTATTCGATTTTCTTCTGTAAACATTTCTTGGGCTTCATATATGCATCATAAAAATATCGTATGAAAAGCACAGCAAATGAGGAATAAATCGCAAAAGAAAGTGCCAAATTATCCATCGACTGCTGGCAAATCTATGAAAAATTTGTAATAATTCAAATTTACTTTAAAAAATGAAAAAGTACAGCTAATAAAATTTCGTTAAATAAAACATCCCTGAGATGATTAATGATACTTGATGGAATTTTAACACCACTTTTTGATAAAACGATAATATATACATAATCACTGTACACTATTGGCCTCACGAAAGGAAGGCTTATCATAGGAATCACTAAATACTGAATCAAATTCACTTATTTATTTTACTGTTAAACTTCGAAGCATTTATTGGTTATAACATCTGATAGTATTTTATGATTAAAAATTCCCAAACATGAATTTCCATATACTTTGATACCACTCTCACATCATATTAAGATATAACTCGGTCAGTTTTTATGTCAACAATATATTTTTTATTTTCCATTTATATTAATAATGGATACTTTTTTCTTTTTTTTTATGATCGGAAAAAAAGTAGTTATTAAATTATTTTCTCTTCTCTCCCTAGAAGTCTTATAGTTTTAAAGTATTAAATTATTAAAAAAAAAAAAGAAAAAGTTTTATTAAATTAGTAAACAAATCTTAATGTTCTGGTTTTGGCTACAATTTCATTCTATTAATAATTTAAAATAAAAAGAAATGATACCATAACTTACAGCATTTTTGAGCTTTTGTTTTAGTACCACTATGGAAATGAGAACACCAACAAGCATTTGTGATGTTTGTAGCACTGTAACACACATTGAAAGTAATTTCGGTAATCGAATACCCAATGCTGTGATGGAATAGTATGCATACATTATGGAATGTACAAAGAAATTCATCATTATGAACCAACGGCCAGAAGCTGTTAATTCGATTGCTGAAAAATTATCAAATTATCACTCATATCTATGCTCAATGATAATAACACAAAAGTTCAATGTAAACAAACATCTATGCAAAAGTTATACGGCAAAAAAAAAAAGAAAAAAACTTTAAAAAAAAGCCAAAAAGATAAGGATATTATCTGGGATAATAGCGATAGTTTTGTTAATCATGATTTAATTTTAAAAATCAACAAAATTAAAAGTAAAAAAATCTTTCACCTGCATTCCAACTATAGATAAGAACTACAGCATGATGATACCAATGCAAAAATATTAATGGCTTCTTACGCATTAGTAAAAAAATCGTATCACCAAGTTCAACAACTTTCGATGTCGCAAATGCGAAAGCCCATGCAGCGGCTGGTTGAAAAGGTGAAATAGAATAGCAAACTGAATGCACAAATGGACGTGTGGTTAAAGTACTGTAAAATTCTTCTCCAAATCTAAAAAATTTTAAAAATTACATAAAACAAAAAAAAAAAAATAAGATTATTTCAATTAACCGTTATCATTTCATCTATTCACTTCTTTTATTTTATTATAAATTCTATTTTTATTATAATCTGAACTATTCATATCAAATAAATTGTGAAGAGAAAATTTTCAATATTCTTACAATGAATTATATCAACATTACTTTTCATGAACTTATACCAACAAATTGTCAGTGATATGCATTAATGAACTGTTGGATGATCACAGAAATGATTCCGTAGAGCTATCAAAAAAGAAAAAAGAAAAACTATGAAATTTCTTATTTATTTGCTAAAAAAATGAATTGTCGTATTTATTCTATTTATTTTTCAAAATAGTACAATTATTTTAGATTTTGAAAATTTTGAATGCAAAAATTTAATTTCTTTCCCTTACCTGATTGTTGCAATAAGACTGAATACAGAAAGGATTGCATTCCATATGCATAATGGCAATCGAAGATTCCAAGCTTTCCGAGTTCGTTGATAACGTTGTAAAGCATGAATTAAACATACATAAATAATAGCTATATATATTGAAGTACTCCAATGCTATAATTTTTGAATTTAAGAATTAAAATTAACTGACTTAATTAATTTGTAATAAGTGAAAAGAAAATTGAAAAGTAAATAAAGATAAATTTTTTTATTTTTTGTTATCTATAAATAAATGGTTTTAACAAAGTATGTTACAATTTGAAACTGAAAGTTAAGGAACTCAACCGCTTCCTCCTACCTATCACTTCTCTTCAATTTTGATGCAAATTTTTCATTTTTCTCTAATCTTCTTTAATTTTTTTTTTGAAAAAAAAGAAAAATAAAATTTTTTTTTAGCTATGCCCTAATTAAGATCACCATATAGTTTTAAATGATTACAATACAAATCTTTCTTTCTCTTCAATTTCTGAAAATTAAAATCTATTTTGCATGACAAGCATTTTTATTTTTCTTTTCCCTTTTTTTTGCTTTTATTCGGGAAGTAATTGGAAAAGTAATTTAAATTAGAGAATATGAGATATGTGTCAACTAAAATTTCTTTCCTTTCTTCATTTTAATATTAAATGATATTTTAATATTAATGATATTCCATTTACACAGCTAAACAATTGAATATGTTTGCTTATCAGACAAACAATTCATGCAATACTGCTTATTATTAGTCATAATGATAATGATAAAACAATAACCAAATGATAATGATAAACACTACTGGCGAAGAATGAAGATAAGTAATTATATAATTATGCCACTCTATCTTATTCGAATAAACAACAAAATGATAAATGATATTCATTTATCATTTTGTTTATCATGCTGTAGTGATATCAATAAACTTAAGGATATTATGGCTGTGTATAATAATCATATCTTATTATACATACATTTAAATTTTAAATGTCATGTTTTAAGTATCGTGCTGCCTAGTTTTTAATAGGCGCTAAAATATATCAAAAAAAGATTTAACTAATACCAAAAACCTTCGTAAACAAACTGAGAGAGAAAGAAAGGAAGAAAGAGAGAGGAGAGAGAGAAAAATATAGACGAGCATTTGTTCATTTTGAAAAAATTGTGGACAGAATGAAATATCGATGATGTTATTGAATTATTAATGAAATAGGAATGAAAAATTTCCCCCATTTAATTGAAGAAACATACAAGTATACTTCATTTCAATTCATATGTATTCAACTTTAAAAATTAAAAAATTATACTAGCCTACTAAATAACATTTGCAGTACTTTTATTTCTTTTTAAGCGATAATTAATTTTTCAACTATTGAAAAGTCTGTGTCCTCTTGATGAAGCAGGAAAAAAAAAGGATTTTTGAGTGCAACAGGAAATATTTAATAACATTTGGTATAATCTCAAATTAGCCAATTTTCTGATTGAACAGCAATTGATAAATTTACATTAAATTCTGCTCTTTTAAATTTTCTTTATGAAATGAAATCTCTAAAATATTTATGTCAACTGGGCAAAGTTAAAAAGCTTGTATTAGTGCTTCAATAGCTTTTTGTAAATCAAAATAACACAGTTTAATCACAGAAAGGGTTCAAAATGTAAATTGAAAAAAAAAAACGGAAAAAATTTCAAAATTTTATTTGCGATTTAAAAAAAAAAAGTCACTAAAAGATGAAAGTTGTACTGCGTATCACAGATTTCTTTTTATTTAAATATTCAAGTTATTTTTATTCAAGTAAGGAAGAGAAGAAAAAATAAGAATTATCACAAACCTTGGAAAAGAACAGCTGTACTGCTACAGGATTCCAGTACTTCATTTCCAAATTGTAATTCAATGTATAATTATACGGTGCATAGAAAACTTTTTCAGCTGGTCCACGCCACACTTCAAATTCCGGATAATTGAAATCGGAATAGAGTTGCCGTTCCTCCATATCTTCTGACCAAATAGTAACGATCAAATAGCTATTTTCACCTTATCATAAATATCAGTACTGTTTAATCAAACATTATTTCTTTCAAATGGATGACAAATTATCACAGCAATATATATGGTAAGAATGCAAATAAATAAAGGAATTAAATTTATCCGAAGAAAAAAAATTGAATTACCGAAAAATACATTCAAATATTTGAAAAAATAAATCAATCAATTAGATTGTGCATGAAAGAATTATGCACAGTCCAATTAATCAATTAATAGATTAAATTATTATCATTATTAGCATATTTTGGATCTGAATTCTTAAAGGGTCAATGTTAAAATATATCAATGATACTAAAAAACAATTTCAAAATATGTAAGAATAAATACAATTCATATTAACGCCATCATTTCTCGATCTCGAGTTTCGATTATGTAATTATTAAGGCCTTTAAATGATATACTAAATAGGACAAGCAAAGTGAGCAGTGTTAATGCACTACTAGTTAATTACATATTCTGTTTTATATTTATTTTGCTCACACAGACACATACACACACACACACACACACACATACACACACACATTTTAAATTCATTGCATTCATTTCTTATTTGAGAGGAAAAATGTGAATGAATGAAGTAGAAGGCAAATGAACGGCTGCTTCTTAAAATGTTTCCTTATCTAAAGCGAATGTTTTAGGAAAAAAATCCTTCTTTCCCAGCTGCACTAAACTAAACTATGAATTTCACATTAACATCTGTTTATCAATTTAATCACAGTGAGAGAGAGAGAGAGAATAAATAGCAAACTAACAAACAAAATAAAAATTACTTCACAAATTTTATAATATTTAAGAAAGCAAATTTTTATTTTTGTAAATAATTACATGCTAAATGATATTTTTTTAAAGTTATGTTATAAAAATAAATTTGAGAAAGAAAGAGAAAAAAGAATAGAGTAAAACCATATTATATGATGGATGATGAACTATAGTCTATTATTATGTACGCAATTAATTAATGATTAATTATTGTGTTTTTCAAACTGTAATCAAACATGAAAATTACTGATATGGAATGCAAGATTAAAACATTTCATATATGTATCTGTACGAGCTAAAATAAGATGTAATAACTATCATTAAACTGCCTATTGTTATCATATCATTATCAATACAATTATTATCTGAAACCATTACAACTGCAATTATTATAGCTGTATTATTACTCATAACTATCTTTGAAGAATACTCGTAATTTGTTAATTTTAACAAATATTGAAAAATTGCTAACAATAGTAGATACAGCTATCATAGCTAATCATTATCACTAGTTACTATTACCACTAATAATTTGTATCACATTTTCATCTTAATTATTGTTTGAAATGAATGAACGAATGAACAAGCAAGAAGTGATTCAATGTCTGAAGACTGGTCAGTTAAGATGAGTGAATGGATAAGACTAACTTTTAAAATCTTATTTTAGGATTGGGTCATAGGGTATTCCAAAATACCTGAATTTCTCGATTAAAATTTCCCGTGGATATGAAATTGATAATGCAAAGTTTGATAATGTAAAGTTATCTTACATTCCCTTTTCTTTTATCTTCATATCTTTCATTTTCATCTTTACATCTAATTCTTATCATTCTTGTTAAAAATATCTCATCGATGATAATGATAAGACAAGAATGGCGTAATTAACAGAGAAAAACTTTACTCTAAATTGACTAATGAGTCGTGTAATAAATACAACGGTTAAAGTCAGTAAAAAAATTAGATAATCAAAGCTTTGAACTTTAGTAAATTTGAAAAATTTTTCTCTTTATTCGTATATCATAACTAAAAGCTCTGACTATCTATGCTTCTATTTTTAGACATTGTAAAAAGCGAAAGGAATATTTGCTAAAAACAATACAGAAATACGTAAGTAATTATATCTTTCGGCACTCAAACATTTGATCAATTTAAAATAAGTAATACCAATATCGATAAATGAGTGACAGTGCGACACTGCAAGTATTAGATGGGTATTAAGCTTCACTCTAGCTAATTAATATTTTAATGAAAACTTGTAAATTCCACTCAGCTACTCAAAGCTGTTTGCATGTAAATCATATAAGTTAGAAAAAAACACGCAAAATTACGTGTATGCATATAGTTTCAAATGTTTCTACGTAACGTAAAAGCTATATATTTGTATCAAGTATGTAGTGAAATTTCAAATATAATTCTAGTGAAAGAGAGGAAATAGCACGTGAAGTAGATCATACTTTCATATTTTATGATAAGGGATAAGGAAGGAGTGAGATTATTATATTACGTGAAAATTCATTCTAATTTTATATACTGTTTATTATTTTGATATTTAATGCTTACTGTGCGATTAAATCAATTTTACTGTATCATCAAAATAAAACGAAGAAAAATAGCACAAAAAGAAATTGGTTTTGTTTTCTCAAATCGATAATTTTGCAAAAAATTTTCAAGTTAAAAGACTCACGTATCCTATCAAAACCCCACGCATCCTATCAAAGACCCACGCATCCTATCAAAGTCCCACGCATCCTATCAAAGACCCACGCATCCTACCAAAGACCCACGCATCCTATCAAAGTCCCACGCATCCTATCAAAGACCCACGCATCCTATCCTCTCATCCCTTTCCGCCTCTCTCATCTCCTTTTGTCCCTCTTCACTCCGTCTTTCCCACGTCTCATACATTCCTAAAAAACAAGGCGGTAATAATAAATCGCGAAACGTGGTTGATTTATATCTCATTCCTTTATTGTAAGTTATTAAATTTCTCTTGAGAAATGTGTGACATGCGCTCATGTAGACAGACATACATACATAGACAGACGAAGACAAACACGTGAACGCAACATATACAAGTAAAGACAGACACGTGAACGCAACATATACAGACAAACATTCACACGTACGGAGGAACACACTCTATTATACTACCACGACGCTTAATATATATTCACAAAAGTCCATTTCCGGATCATTTCTTGATGTGTTATTAATATTCGCTTAAATTTCCTCCTTCCAGCTAGCAACAACTGATATATCACAACCATTTTTCTCATCACCGTTACTATAATTAATTTCCGGAAATTCGTACACATTCAAATTCAAAAATGTAACATTGAATAAAAAGAAACAAAAATTTGCGCATTTCCGGTAACAAAATAAGTGAAACGTAAGAAACACTTTCGGAAAAGAATGCTTTAATTGATTAAATAGCGTGAATTCATGTCTGAGAGAGACTGAAATGTTTGGGCGAGAAATGAAATGAAATGAAATTTAAATTACAAATTGCTGAAGCAATGGACGCAGTAGAAGGATTTCGAAGTGAACAACCATCATCACATTCTAAAATGAATTTATTTGAGAGATTCGTTAAAGAAATGAAATGCAATGGCTCTTCTTCTCTTCTGATATTGCTATTGCAGCAATTGCAATAGCAGTAACATAATTAATGCCTTGAAAAAAGGCATTGCTCATCAGGCCTAATGCTTACTAGGCCTTAGAGTTAGTGAACACATCAATCTTGTAACGATTTTCCGAGAAAAAAAAAATGCAATGTATGTGCCAGTGTATAAATTATAAGTAACAAAACACATTTCTATTCTTTTTCACTTTTTCCTTTTCAAAATAAACTTATTGGTGCAAAATTTGTAGTGGAAATGATTAAAATTACATGCATGATAACACTAAAAGTAATGATAATGATAACTATGATAATGATAACGGAACTTTGATAGCTCTCCAATAATAATTCAAAATTCAAAAGCTCCAAACGATTAATTAATAGCTGATTGATTACCAATACATATGGGTAGTAATTATGAACAATTATAATCTTGTTTCATTGATTCTTTTCTTTTTATCATTTATCTTTCTAACTTCTACCGTATGTTGATAACTAGCACACGGTAGGAGCAATGAAGATTGAGGCTAAAAAGTTGAAAGTCATTGAAAGCTCGTAAGATGATTTCTCTCATGTATCATTTAAATTAAACGAGTTACTTCCCTTTCAATAATAACTAAAGAATCAAAAGAAATTTATTTGATAGAAAAAATTTTCTGAAAAGTCTTTTGAAGTATTTTTTCAATTTCAAACTTTTATACACATTTCTCAGCATGATACGGATTAAACTAAACTCATCAAATTATTTTATTATTTCATTTTTTTCTCAATTTTAGATCAATGGATGTGGTAGTAAGAATAAGCGAATTCAGGATATTTAAAGCAATCTAATCATTGTTTTAAATCATTTATTCAATAAATTGAAGTACTGAGCTAAAAAAATTCATGAAAATTTGCAATAAAATTCTAACTTACTATTTATAAATTTCAAGTTTAACAGTGAATGAATTTTTGTCTGCAAAAGGGATGAAAAGATTCAACGTGATACTCGTAGTAATTCATAATGTCTGATATGAAATGATACAAGAATTCAAGATTTTATTGATAAGTTGAAAATGCGTAAGTAGTGATTATGATAGATTCATTTTCTAGTGAATATTAAATGAAATGAACAGATGTAAAAATTAATGAACGATGAGAAAAAAAGATGTTTTGGAAAAAATTCTCATCTTTTTTGCTTATTCAAGGTTAAAAGAGCGAAACGAGCAAGGAAAAGCATGTTTGTACACATTTCAATCATGTTTTTTTTTTTTTTTTTAGAGTTAAGCAAATATTCAAACGTGCTTGTTAGGTACAATCGTCTTATCATCCTTTTTACCAAATGAAAGTTAAAATTATTTGGCCTTGAAATGAAACTTCAATTCAAAAACAAAACAAATTTTATTTTACCGAAAAAAAAATTTTACCGAGAAATCAGAAAATTGCTTGATGAAAAGAAATAAATAACAAAACGATTTAAATATTAGTAGTGCTGTATAGTGTTATATTTTTTCAATAAAATAAAAGTAAATATTATAATAATAAATAAAGATAAATAAATTAATTTCAATGAAATATTAGAATAATAATAAAGATGTAACGATGGGATAATAGTAAAGTATAAAGAGAAGAATAGTAACCTAATTTAAACTTTTCCCGGAATGAAATGAAGGAGAGAGAGAGAGATGTTCGAGGTAAAGAAAGATCAATGATAGTCTTTGTTAAGTTTGAATTACTGATTGAGCATTTCGAAATTAAAACAGACCTTATCGGGTAATTACTTTTTTTTAAGTAAATATGAGTATAGATAATAGATTGGTACCTCATTAGATGAGTTTGTTCTTAATGATTTTTGTCCCTTTCTATTTCCTTTTTCCTAACGTAATAAATAATTTAATGTATATTTTAATTACTAATATATTGTCAAACATCATAATTATTATCTATAGTATATGTATAAATAAATCATTTAGATAGTAAATGGTCAGAAATAAACAAACAGCTTGGCATAATTTTAATCGATAATTTTCTCATTTATCGATATGAAACTTTCAAATTTGATTTAATTTGGAAATAATCATTCAAATGCTCTTTCTTTTTACATTTACCTATATATATCTTCTGGATTTTAACAAAATAATGTTAAATATTTTTACTTAATTATCGGATTACTTAATTGCCTAAAATTAGAAATTCATTTTAATGGTCCAAATTTAGGATAGTAGCAAGAAGTAGCATTTTTTTTCAGTGAACAGTTTTTTTAATTTCCTATTAGTAAATATAAATTTCATTTAGTGGCAAAATAACTTGGCCAGTGCAATAAATGAGTCTAGACTGAATAACATGAATAGCAATAGTTTGGTGCTTGAACTTTTCTCAGAATTATATTTGGCCATTATTTTTTATGTGTCTATATGCATAATTATATATGGCGCAAAAATGCATTAGGCACTTTTTGATTTACTGCAGAAATTCTTGAAGGCAAATTCAAAATTGTGCTAAACTGTTACTGACTTGACAACCAAACTCTTTTAATTTTTTTCTTATCGCTCATAAATGAATTTGTGAACTCTGACTTTGTGATGCATGACAAAAAGTAATCAAAAAGTAAAAATTCTGTGTCAAAGTTAATTTATTAAATAATCGAAATCAAATGATGAATAAATAATACGAAATAAACTGTACATGAAATAAAGAATGTAATCAAGCACAAAATCCCAAACAGTTTCAGTTTAACAATTTCATTTTACTCTTTATTAATGGAATTAACTTTATTAATTCCATCCAATATCCGAATACTTCATTGACTTTCAAATTGAATAAAAAAGAAAACAATCAATAATTTATAATTATTGAAAATAGGAAAGAAAAGCTAAATGAGATGAAATATTTATGATTAATGTGCGCGAATGACAAAATAAATGAATGAAGAGATTAAGTGGCGATACATTCAACATTTGCATATTTCATTACTCATATAGGAAATTTCTATTTTTAGCATCAAATTTCATCTATGATTGACCTCAATCTCTAGATAAGCTTGTTTTCCTTACCTTTCTGGAATAAATGGAAATGAAATAGTTAAAAAGGTGATCAACACATAGATTAATATATGTTATTCAGATGGGTTCAACATATGAGATAAAAATGTGATAACAAATGATCGGAGGGACATTTGTATTCGGTGAGATAATCATCTAAACGGATCTAAACTATCTATTTTGATTATAAGTTTTAACATACCATAATCTTACTTATCATCTATTCGATTATTCTCTTTTCAACATTTTACATTAGAAAATATTTCTTAAAATACCTTACAGTTATCATCAAATAATTGATTATATGACGCAGTATCATTGTAAAAATTATGTAATAAAACTTAAATATGATATTTACATATCTTTCATACTTATACAAAGAAAAATGCAATAATAAAAGATGATACTATTTTTAAACAATCGGTGGCGGATTTTATATCAAACAACAATAAAAATAAGGTTTGGAAGACATAAAAGTCAAAAATAAAATTGAAAATTGTGGAAGCTTTCTATGGAGCAAAAAAATATTCAATAAATAAATATTTTTAAACATTTCGGTTGTAATTATACATGTAACAATATATTTTATGACCAGTAGTGAATGAATAAAAACTTGAACTAAAAAAAAAAAGGTGAATTTGAACTGAAAAGCAAATTTAGAACCAGAAAGAAGGATTTGAACTGAAAAGAAGAATTTGAATTGAAAGGATGGTATGAATATAAATTGGTGTTGAAAAGAAGGAAATGTTGAAATATGAAAAAAAAAACTTTGATGTTTCATTTGTAATTTTTCAAAATATACACCAAATGATTTATTTATCATTGCGTCTGACATTGTTCTGTTCTTTGATCAATAACAATTGAGGTATTTTTGATTTTCTTTTTTTTTTTGTTTTAGTTTCCGAATAATCAGTTGAAAATGATTCTTTCTCATCTTTGCATATATTTCAATTAAGAAAATAATGTGCTCATTGAATAATGATTTTATTCATTTATTTTATTTATTTATTTATTTATTTATTTATTGTCATCACTGTCAGACTATCATTTTAGCATAACTATTGCCTAATTACTGCATCATTTGAAATTCAACAAATTGTAAATCAATTTTTTCTTGCACATGCATGTTATAAAATACATGCCACTTCTTTTTTTGAATAGTTTTGACAATAGCACTCTATTTTTAGCACTTTTAACTGCAGCATTCTAACTTCAATTATGCTTTTCTTATTTACAGGAAAAATAATAAGGATGTTGATGATTAATGTAAGCATCATTAATTAATTCCGATTTAATTAATTCGGTATTAGTTGATTCATTGACAACCATTTGAACTGCTTAATATTAAATCAATATGTAATATTTCCTTTTGAGTTGATCAAAATTTCCCGGAATGCATCCTGCCATCCCTCTAACTGGTAAAACTGATTGATAGTCAGTAGCAGTTTTCCGGAACAAATGCCGGAAGAAGGTAACATTATTTTATAACCATCCCAAATTCCAAATAAGGACGATAGGAGGATTTGTTCCATCTGGGATTTAAGTTTTCATTAGCTTCTTCTTTAACGCTGAAACTCAACTTTTGAAGGTCGTAGTGATTTTAAAAGGTTTTAAGTTTTGTTTTAAGTTGCTGTGTGGGTGTTATCTTCGTTATGTTTCCGATCGAGTGGGTTTCAGGTTGAGTGGTACTTCTTGTACATTCCAGGTCAAGTGGCTGTCCAAATGACAAGGAAGCAATTTGGTACACGTTATTTGAGCGATGAATCAGAAGTATTCAGATATAATGCATGGGATAATGTGGGATGGAAATTGGAACAGGAAGAAGAAGCACGTAATCAGATAGCTCTTCAAAAGGAATCACCTGTTGCTTCTCAGGAAGTTGAATATTTGCTACAAAATCCTGCTGAACAATGGGATACATTCTACCGAACACACAGGGGCAAGTTTTTTATGGATCGAAATTGGCTGCTAACTGAGTTTCCAGAATTGAATGTCGAATGCCGAGTAAGTTAACATTTTAGATTTATATTGGTTATTGCATAGTTTATTGATGTTTGATTAGGATATTAATTGTAGCTGAATAATTTTATTTGTGATCTAACTTACTGTTATGTTATAGACGAAAGAGTGCGTTGTAAACGTATATAAAATAAAAGGGAAACGGGCAGGTATTTGAAGTAACGTTTTTTCCTTTTTTGAACAAGGTTTGATAACATAACAATGAAATATTAAAAAATAGTTTCATGTTGCCAGCTTCATTGAAAAAATAGAAGATAGTGTGCTAAGAGTGCCGTTTTTATTTTTCAAGTTTTATCCCTCAGTTATTCAAAGAATCTATTTGTTGTTTGTTGTTGCAGAAATCGGATGATCCACTTCATGTTTTGGATGTTGGATGTGGTGTCGGCAATGCCACAATACCTTTGCTACAAGTATCTGAACGATCTGGAAAAATGTTTGTTTACGCTTGCGATTATTCACAACAGGCAGTGGATATTCTGAAGCAGGATACGGTGCAGTGGTCCAATAGATGTAAACCGTTTGTATGGGATATTACAGAACAAATAACGGAGGTCATACCTGTGGAATCCCTTGACATAATCCTTTGCATTTATGTACTTTCGGCACTTCCACCAGAAAAACAGAAGCAGGCAGTTGACAACTTAGCCAGGTGAGCTGTTGTATTACAGGGTCGCTCCATCACACTCTGTCTTCTTTCGCACTGCTTTAAACGGAAAAACATTTAACATTTTTTCTGATTTAACATGTATTGTTGACATTTAAAAATTATGCTTTCCAAATTTTTACTGGTTTGTTCCTCTCATTATGAAAGGGGTAATATTCTTTTTGTTCATATATAATTGTTTTATTTTATATAAAATATTGAATAGTAAACTAAAGTATAGGTACACGAGAACTTTTTAAGACTCTTTACATCATGTAGGATGTAGGTAACTTTTTTATGGTACTATCTTCTACCGAAAATGAAAATATTTGAAATTGTTTTCAGTTTACTGAAGCCAGGTGGTATATTACTTTTGAAAGATTACGCACAGCTTGATATGACGCAACTGAGGTTCAAAAAGAATCGCTTGATAGATGAAAATTTTTATCGTCGTGGTGATGGAACTCTGGTTTATTTCTTCAGTCAGGATGAGCTGGATAGGTTATTCACTGAAGTTGGCTTAAAAAAAGAAATTAATGTTTTGGATCGACGATTGATAGTAAATAGAGCTAAACGATTAAAAATGTACCGCATGTGGGTGCAATGTAAATATGTGAAAAGTACTTTGTTATGACTTGATTTGTGTGGTAAATAAAATATATACACGTTATTCATTTGCAAATTAGTTTGCTTCTGGTATAGTTTTGTAAGACATAGTGTTATTAAGGACGACTCAATGCATTAGTTTCCGGACATAGTCACAATGACCGATTAAATGTTTGAAGGGAAATTGCATTACTGAGATAATGGTTAATTATAGAAAGGAATTTTCTTACAAGCTAAACAGTTTCGGTACATGTTTCGTATTCCTTTATTGTTTATTGCTTCTTCTCTTTCCAAATAAAAAATATCGTCGAAATAATGAGCTTTCTATCTGCCGTTCCGCTTTACAACATATATGTGAATAACCGGTGCAGTCATATCTGTTGATTGACCCACTTTATCAGCTCTTCTTAGTGATGGATCACATCAAATCACATCTCTCAATACCGTAAATGAGAAAGAAGAAATTAAGGTGGGATGCATAATGCAACATTAAAGATTTCATCAATTCATCCTTTTTACTGATTTCATTGATTTGTAGATACATGATGAGGTATTTGTTTAAAGCAAGCTATAAAGGAATTATCATACTATCCGATTAGTGCCAAATATTCCAATATGAATTCTAATCAGTTAGTGAATTAAGCAAAATGCTGATAACACAATAAATGCTTGATTCCTCGAGATATCAAAAAGAATATACTTGATATATATATATATATAGAGAGAGAGAGAGAGAGAGACTATTGTCCGCATCATCATCATCACTTCCGACAGTGATGATGATGATGATGAGGACAAAAGTCTAGGAGCAATCAGGGAAAAAAATATACATATATTTAATAATTTGACACAGTTTAAGATTCGATACCAATGTTTTAAAGTTTGGTTGCAAGCAAACGAACTGATGTTATGTGTGGAAGATCGCATACGGAAGAAAAGTCATCCAAAATTCGAAAGTTGTCAGTCAGCATATTAAATTTAATGATGTTAAATGAGAGCAAACAGCTAACACAAAATCTTACGTCCTTACGATCAGGATGAGATTCGAACTCACGCGGGGAGACCCCAATGGATTAGCAGTCCATCGCCTTAACCACTCGGCCACCTGATCAACATTTACTCTTTGAAATGAAATTTAAGGAAAAAGTATTTCATGGAATGATACTACTACGTATTCGATTCAAATATTCTCTCATAGTGCGATTAGCTTGACTTGTCAACATAATACTGTCTAATTTGATGACAGCTTTTATTGGAAGTTCTTGTTCAAAACTTCAACTATATATATTGCTGGTTTATGTAAAATAAGTCTCTTCAATCTTCTTTCAATATTATCTATATTTATTCAGGAAAGTGCTTTATTTTAACCTATTTTTTTACTTTTTTTTTCTTTGATCTTTTACATCTTGTCAGAATGTAATTTTTCATTTTTGCCATTATTAACTTGCTGATGACAATCATTGATGAGAGTTGATAAGTCCTTATAAAATTTAGATATTACATTAACCGAAGGATAATTCTTCTTTGTACTTCAGTTTATCGGTTTCCACTGAAAAAAGTGAAGTTAAAAATGTAGTATAAAATAAATTTAGAAAGTATAGTTTTTTTTTCTTAATGTATCAAAGAACAGATAGAGATTTACATATCGATGAAATTTATTGTTGTCGTTTTACGAATTATTTGGAATTTGTTTGTTTTCTCAAGGAAACTATTTGTATATTACATTCTTCATTTTATTTCATCGCTAACGGTTGGGATAACATAGATGAACTAATGTATTAATTACAATTTTAAAAGAGAACTTTTCTAGGATATTTTACAAATAACAACAATCATTTAGATTTAATTAAATTTCGATACTTTTTTTTTCTTTTTGATTAAACGATTAAACGATAAATTGATTGATGGCTTAGTTTGCCCACTATCTGATTTCACTGCAAACAGTGATCATTCATCATTTCCTGAATGATATTTCTTCCTGTCACATCAAAGAATGTTTCGTATTATTGTATTATCGTACAATCAATCAGTGAAATATATTCTTCTGAAATGAATTATCTGTGCACTTTTCCTAGTAGATTTAGCCAATTTCCTGAAAGCAATTGGCTTATCTTCTTGACATGTTTCAGGTTCTTGGAATTTTATTCCTGAAAAATACGGTAGCAGACAGAATTTCATAGCAAAAATTACAAAAGCAAAACTTTGAAAGAACAAAATTATTGGGTACATTACGAATTATCCGTACACAAATATTGTAAAATCGGAATTGATACTTTATGCTCATTTGTTCAATACCGGTTTATTCCATCGTACTATTATTATGCAATTTCAAAAGAATGCTCAAAATTTAAGTCCAAAATATCGAAATTCAGTAAAGCCTATGTTATATAACATTTGTAGTATATTTATGAAATGTCTCAAACGAAAATAAAAAAGTTTTGCAGCAACTTTTTTACGAAATTCTCGAGAATAGTTCTTAGTAAAATTTATGCAATAAAATTTTCTTTTTTTCTCTCTTTTTATGAGCAGCCATTAAACTTCTGTTTGCTGATTCTCTTTGAAAATAGATTTAAAGGAAAAATGAAAAAAAAAGAACTTAGACGTACTCATCAGTAGTTCGGAGAGAAATGTTTTTATTGAAAAGTTGACAAATATTCCAGGAAAGAATTGATATTGGATCCTATCCAATGCCTTTCCTGGAATGTTTGTCAAATGATCAATCATCAAATGGGATGTTCGTTTGCTCATTTAATAATCTGGTTTAATTATTCACTGTCAAATTATTTGATCATTTAATCTTTAATGAATATTTTTGATTTTATAGTTCAATTTTATTATTTCTAGTTTAATAAAGTATGTATTAACCAGTTCTGGATTTTACTTAGGCTACCGCTGATGCAAAATTCTTATGATATATCTCATTTTGGATAAACCAAAGTGATACTCGCTTGAATAAATATCTAATCGATAATTAACTGAACAAATCAGTTTGGATTTGATCTAATGTGATATGATTTAATCTGATGCATACTTTAGCTTTGAAAATATGCTAACATAATTATTGAGAAAATATAGTTCATTTATTGTTTAAGCTAATAAGCTTGTCCTATAAAAAGTCCTAATTGAAGAAATTAATCTGACAAATTATATCTTTTTCTTATAATTCGATGGAAGGTTCAAATACTGTCGTTAACTTTGAATATCATTGTGACATAAATATGTAATCAATTTACAAAGCCATTGATAACGAAATTTTTATCGCATCTATTTGTCAGCAGAACAATTTCAAAATTACAAAAATTTTCCTTCCGTTTTACAAGAATAATGGCACATAAATTAAGTAATTTGGCTATTGCACAACTCGCGCTTGAACATTCAGTTTTGTAAATTTACAAAACTGCAGAAATTAAGTAATGATTAATCATATCATTGTGACACAACACGCAATTGACCTATAAATATAACTAAAGTTGAAGTAGTTTTTCACTAAAAAAAAATCTATCTGAGTTCGAATGAAAAGCTCAAGAAGTATAGATATATGTATAGAGGTTTTAAAGAAGCTAAAAACATTTTGCGAAATGAAATGAAAGAATAAAGAAATGAATGAGATCACAGCAAGCAAAAATTCCGGAAAATGAAAAATATGAATTGTCAGTACAACAATTTCAAAATTGCAAATTTTTCTTCTGTTTTACAGAAATAATGAATGGTAAGTTATTCGATTTGGGAAAGAGTTAAAAATTAATGAAATTATTAAAATTAATTAATGAATCTAAAGACTTTTGTCATGCATAGTTCAAAGTGTAAACAGTAGAAAGTGAACTAAATGAAAATAAAAATTTAGTCTCAGAAGTGTTATTTAAAGAAAAATATGTTGTTCTAAAATTTCTTGTTAATGAAAATCAATGATCAATGACTTAAGCAAGAAGAGAATAATTATTAAAGAGATTTGTATTGTTAAAGGTAACTTACATTTCGAGAGAAATCCGAACACAGGTTTATTATAATTTAGCTAAAAAGTATTTATTTAATTAAAATTAGAAAAAATGAAACTAGTATTTGGATAGAAAATTGAGTAAATTATATTATAAAACAGGAATTAACAGATTAAAATACTTCATTTTTCAAAAAACAAATGTTATTCTTAATTCTGAATGTATTTTTTTGACCAAATTGCTTTCGAACAATATTAAAATTTAGAATCTTCGTTACCTTTATGATCGATTGAATGTATTAAAAAGTTTGAAATAAATTTAGTTATCTTAAAATGTCAAAGAATAGCGTTTTTTCTAATGAAATTAAGTATTCAGTGTGAATTAAATGAGAAAGATAATAGATACGAATTACAGAATAGGTTGAACTCAGATAGATCAGAATTATTAAGTCTGAAATAGAGAGATATAATTAAGAATAGAAGAATTGATAGAAAGGAAATAATATATTGAATAACACGAAAAAAAGGGAAATATGTAATGTGTACAAACGTAAATATTGCGCGTTTTGTGTTCTTAAAATATATTTGTAAATAAAATATGAGCGAAAAAAAAAAAGCAGCCAGTTGCAGAAATTAAGTTCAAAACATTTGCAGTACCAATTTGCCATGTCTGAATTCAATCGATAACAATTTGCATAAAATATCTTAAGAAATTTTGAAAAGTTATAGGTGTTAATTATAAGTGGGCACTAATTTTAATTTCAAATTATCTCCGTTAAAATTTATATGAGCAGAAATACTTAAAGTGAAACAATCTGCTGCATGTATGAAATTTCATTTTTAATTTCTGCACAATCAAATTTATGGTAACGAAAAATATTTGGGCTTTTTTTTTTCATTTTAAAATCTCTAAACTCGTAAAAATCCTTGGTAAAAATAAATAGAACTTTATGATTTAGAATTATTATTAAAGTAAATGATAAAAGCAATGAAAATTATGCAGGCAATAGCTAGTATAATACTAAACAAGGTGATAAGTAAGATATCATGTGATGTAATACAAAAGTTACCATTAGACTGATAATGCAATGGACTAATTGACCGACCGATCGCAGCTGACAATAGACGTTTAGCTGGTAAATTGGGATCCTAAAAATTAGTATCATATGTAAGTTAATAATAGTTGCATAGAAAACAAAATTTAAAATGGAAATTTGATGACAATTTAACATATAAAATATGTTTTTTCAAATTATCAGATTATTTTAAATCAGCTAAACAAACCTCTTCGCTTATATCAATTGCGCTAAAACTGGCGCTAACATCTAGCGTGTTGTCATAATTAACGGATCGTTTCTTAAGTAATCGAGGAGAAAGCGGTGAAGCTTCTGGTGCTGGTGCAGAAGCAGATTTGACAGCACCGAATCCTTGTGGTTCTGGGCATTCCGGACGTGGACATTCGCTATTTGGTTCTTTAATTGTAATACTAATTTGACATTGGTAATAAAGCTCCGATCGATCTGCATATTTATAAACATGAGCCTCTTGGCCAGCCATTAAGTCTGTAAAACTAGTGGATTATCAATAAAACATTTATTAAAATTCATTATTTGAAATATTTTCAAATAAATTTAATCTTCAATCAAATTGCACTTATCTTTACTATTTACCTGTGGGATATTCCAAATTGTTGAGTAAATACTTATCCAGAGCACAACCATCTTCATTCAGGATTTGTACCGCATCATCTTTCCCATCATCCACAATACAAGAATGTATTAGTGCACAGAATGTATCTGTAGTTTCCGAATCACAAGTCCACTTGTGATACACCTGATCTCCGATCATTGCATATCGAACAGGTGTACCAGATGGACCACCATCCAGAATCTTTAAAACATAGTTTAAATTGATTAAGGGAAAATAATTAAATAACTTCCATGTCTTTCAATATTATCTTCAAGAATTGTATTTCCTAAAATTTCAAACCTCATATCTGCATACAGGCATTGGTACCACTTGTGTCTGGAATACAGTGGTCATTTCGGATACTTCAATCTGTGTGCTAACAGTCTTATCAGCTTCCATATAAAAACATTGTATACGATATGCTCGATCTATTTTAGTAATGAATTTCGGGTGAAATGTAATAACAACTACAGCTGTTACGAAGACACCTCGAGGATTTAAGGACCGTGATCGTTCAACATTACACGAATCAAGCGGTAATTCGATTCCAGCCACCTGAAAATACAGTCGTAAATATAGTCAAATGCATGATTAGTTTTTAAAACCAACTTCTCGAAATTTTAATTTAATAGGTTGCTTGAAAAAGAACAAAGCATCAATTAAACAAAATGAAACAAAAAAATGAAATTTACCTGAACAAAATGAAATTTATTTAATTGAAACATTAGTAGCAATTTGGTATTATCAGTGGAGAAGAAAATTATGAGGTATTTCGAGTACCAGTTATTAAGTTAATCATGATTTTTAATTGAAAAAATCTGTACTGTAACTGATATTACTATTGAATTTAGTTAAAAAGCCTTGCAAAAAAAGTACTGTAGCTCTTCTTTTAAATAAGAAAGGTAAAGTTACTGTGACAGTAAAAGGAATAGTGGGAATAACACAAACAATCTTATTGTCCAAATGACGACCTCAATTTTAGTAATATAAGTAATGATAATAACAAAACAATGATACTTCTTCCATAAGCAAAATTGATGACATACAGTATTATAGATTATATTGAGGAAAAGAAATGACCAAGAAAATAAATTAAAATTTCTCCTTTTATATGACCGCTGTACTCTTTCATGAACCTTTCATCATATTTCTTATATTACCATTAATGAATTTTCATTGAAATTATCTCGAGATTACTTATAACATTATGATATAATTCCAAATTCCAATAGTTATAAATTGATAAAGTAAAAATGAATTTGTTAAGGTAGTCGTCAAAATTATGACGAAGCAAAAATTTTTTGAAATCATAAAATTCCTTAGCTTGCAAAAATTTTATAAAAATTTGTGGAAAAGAAATGAGCCAAACCTGCCTTCCACTGCTATCTGAACGACATTCTTCTTGGTCGTAAAGTCCTTTCACATATACATGTCCCTCAAAAGTATTTCTAGTGTTGAAATTGACTGTAAGAGTAGAAGCACCACATTCTATTTCTGGCTCACCTTCGACACCGTTATCAATTGGAATTGCCAATATGTAATTCAAGTAGAAAAGTAAGCATAGCAAAGAGATTAGTGATAATGGTTTGTGCATGATTGTTTCTGATATTACTATTATATCAGTGGTGATAGTTGTAACATTAGCAAAAATCGTTATCAGTAGAAGTATCAGTAGAAAAAGTAACACTTATGGGGTTACGTGTGCCAACAGCGCTTGAGTGATATCAAGTTATGCTTTCAGAATGGTAGAAATAATAATAGTAACAATAATAATAATGATAATGATAATAAATGCGGACACAGTATCAGATTAAAGAGATAACAAATGATTGTCACGCGTGAAGTTCCTTTTATATAAGCGTTGAACGTATGTTATACACTATAGTGAGCACCAAGATTTCTCAATTTTCCTTTTTCAATAGATGATAGCAACGGAGGTCATCGTTATCCTGTTTTTCGAATTATGCAGGTGGGTGAAGGATGGAAGTTTCGAGGTAATCATTCTTTCCAATCCCTGATAAAAGGCGGAGTTTTAAACTGCAGAGAGACGGTAAAAAAGGTTGCTAGAAAGGTTTGATGGGAGAAAGAGAGAAAGGAGTTCTTCAACTGGATATATTAAAATCAGGATTACCAACTTCTGAGAAAGGAAATTGGAAAAGGTGGGACACTGTCATCATTTCAACAATAATGACAGAAAAATTTTATCAGTTTACAGCGAATAACGTATTAATTTGTATATTAATTAATATTAAATTATCAATTTACGACTTTAGGAGCAATTTCTTTTTTTTCATACTGTGCTGATTCGGAAGGTCAGATGCTTATTTCAGAAATACACTTGCAAAGAAGGAATATAATAAAAAAGCAAAATTGTAATTCGATGACAAAAGACTTGATTTGATTTTTCGGGAGATTTGAATTTTTATGGAAAGGGAAAGTAATTGGTTGATCTCTTTCTGTTAACTTGAATCATAAACAAAGCATTAGTGATGTCGTGTCACTTTTTCTTTTCTAATGTCATTTTATGCTTTTATCTTTTCATTCAATCCTTTGTAACTCTTTTATTCACTCATTTGTATATGTAAATTCAAATCATACAAAATATAAAAGTAGAAAATTTTGGTGATTGAAAATTTAAATTGAACTTCTTCATGGATGAATTGGACAAAAAAGTATTTGACTGCTATTATGATTTTGCTTTTGAGAAAATTGACTTCTTTTTAAATTATTAACATGAGAACCTGTCTATTGACATAAACTGTAATATATCATTTGAAGATTATCGGTTTCTGAACTTTAAACTTTAGATCATTTTTAAAATAAATTCACAACTATTAGAAAAATAATTCCTTTGAAGTGAGCACTCACTGCAATATTATTATATGTAATTTTTTAATTCTTAGACATCTAGAAAAATGATCAATCAGTTCCTATTATCAATCCAATGTAAGATCAATCCAAAAAGTTGTGCATTGATTTTCTGACTCATTTTTCATTTATCTGTTTACTTTGATCGGCTAACTTTTCAATTTTTCATTTCTTCTCATGTTGCATTTGTTCTTCTTCATATGATTTCTTTTTAAGTTTCAACTTAAATTTTGATGAAATGATTTATAGAGAAAATAGTAGACTAGCTGATTTCAATAATTACTAAATTTGTTTTCAATCAAAATTTGGAACATTTGAATTATCAATATCGAGATAAAAATAAAATAAATATGATGTATATTTTTATTTCATACAATCATAAATTATTTCTTTTCTCTGTCTTAATTCAAATTTGTTTTATTTATTCTTTTTACATCGTATTCCCATCAGTTAGATTATTCCACAATGTTGCATATTCTTTTTAAATTAATTTTTCAAAATTTCTTTTTCTCTCAATCATGTCATATCAAATACCATTTCGTCATTTTATAGAATTATGAAAGTGATAAATTGATTATGAATAATTCAGGAAAGCGGCATCTTCTCTTACTGTTTCACTTCTGCGTATTTATGAAGCATTTTAAAAATTGTTCAATTAAGGTTCAAAGGGCGATAATAGACACCGATAGTAGAAGAGATGAGGAGAAGAAATTTTCTTGGAAAAAAGATGACCTGAAATAATTGTGGTACTAGAATTGTAACGAAGGAAGAATGTAATACTTCTTTTTTGTGAAGTTGTAGAAATTTGATTGATAATCTAAAAACTTTCGGAGTGACTTTTTTTTTAAATTACAGTTTGTGTGTTTCACTGGCAGGCTGGTAATGACAATTCAATTTGAGTTTCAAAATTACTAAGTAATATTAATAAATTAGAATTTAAATTTAAAAAAATATAATTCTTTTTCAAAAATTATAATAATTTCAGTAGTTAATAAGCATAATCGATCTCTGTAGCAATGTAAATAATTATCGTTTTTTTTTTTTTTTTAAATTTGTCAGTAATAATTCTAGGTTATATTTCACAGAGAATGATTTAGACCACGAATTTATATCAGTGCGCTATCAAAATACATTCCAAAATAATTTTATATTTTTTTAAAATCTTTAATGATTTCTTTGAATTCATTTGTGTATATTAGTTCTGTTACAATTTTATCAAATTTTATTTTTCACTTAAATGTTTCTCAAAGAAAAGTCTATGATTTAAAAAAAAAAACATCGTAACTAATTTCCTTATTGCTATTTAGAAAATTTATAATTCTAAAAGTGCAAAGAATTATAATTAAAACAAGAATAGTTTCACCTAAATTGTCGTCCGTTGTCAACAGCAAAAGGTAAGAAGTGAAAATAACCAATGATTTTCATCTCTATTTCTCCTCTTTATCCTTTCATCATTGTTTCTTTTTCATTAATTTGAAAACTCGAACATTTTGAAAATAAAATACCTTTTTTCATTAAAATTTATCAAAAAACAATGAACTAAAAAAAATTTCTGTTTCGAATGTTTCTTGTTTGATAATATGTTTTCTGAACAATGATAACAACAAATTTTAATACTAAAAAAATTTGCTATTTTCGTTTTCGTTTTCGTTTCGTTTTTTTTTTGCCCAAGAAATAGTTCTGTAAAATATTAATTTTAAATTGAAATTAATGGTAGAAAAGAAAATTAAAGTTTTGAATCGTTCGTTAAAGTAATATTTCTCCTTTTTTTTACTTGACAAAAATGTTAGAACTCTTCAAAATTTTATAGCATTATTTTGTAGCATTTATAGTTGAGAATACTTAAAGTAGTTTCCACATTTTTTTTTCTTTTTGTTTAAAATTAGGAAGTGAATATGGGATGATTTCTGGCAAATAATTTTAACTTCGTTATTAATCTATGATTTTTTCAGTCTAATAGAAATTAAGGACCTTTGACCTTCTGAACACTCTTAACTGCATTGAGGATATGTGATAATAAAAGAAAAAGTAATATAAAATTGTCAAAAAAATTTTTTTCAAATATATCATATTCATCAATTTAAGTAAACGACAAAGAGAAGATCGTCATAAAATGATACATAAATTTAAATATAAAATGAAGTTGAATAATTTGAATTGAATATTAGATAATTCAATTACCTAAAGGATTATTTCGGATGTGTGTGATAAGTTAAATATTTCGACAATGTATTTATTAATGCGTATTTAAATATAAAATGACATATAAAAACAATTTAAAAATGAATAATACGTTTCTTATCAATTTATTATTTTCGCGAAATAATTCATCCATTGAATCTTTTTATTTAACAAAGAGAAAAGGAAAAATTTTAAGTTATAAATTTTTTTAGAAAACTTTGAAGTAAAATTAGAATTCATTTCTTTTTTTCCTTCTCCTGAAAAGGAATAATGACAATAATAAAACTTTTTTAAAAAATAACTCATCCAATTAAAAAAAAGAAAAGGAAAATTTTCCACAATGATAAAAATTATGATGAATTAAAGATATTGATTATTGATAATAATTGGTGGAATAATTCGAAGCTTAAATTGACCAGAATTTGTTTTAATTGAAAATTGCATAGATGTAAATTATTGGACAACAAGAAAAGATGATCACATAAAGCACAAAAAAATGGATTAGTTATGAAATTTCGAAAATTTTCAGGAAAATGATTAAGAAAATTTGATAATTTAGAATTGATAATTTAGAAATTTTTTTCTTTTTTAGATTTTGTTAATTGGCAACAAATAGAAGAAAAATGAATTAAAGATCGTGATAAGATGAAGTAAAGGCAAAGATATGTATAAAAACAAATGAGTAAATAAGCGATTTTACTGGTGCAATTATTTTAAGGTGGTTGTCATCCCAAATCGAATTACATTTACATATGGATATTTTCCAATAATTTTAGTTGCAATATTTGCAAAATTATATAATTGAAATTAAATTTTTTTCGTGTGTGTAATTCAAAATATTATAGGTTTAAAAAAGGGAAAAAATCATTTAAGAATAATATAAAATGATATTAATAAAATGAAAACATTGGATTTGTTCGAATACTTCGAATTTCAGTCCCAATTTTATCTAAAACTGAATGATAATAAATTTCAGTGTTTTGTTTGAAATCAAATAATTGAAATTCATTTGATACAGCATGATGCAACACAAATCCAACGTATGTCATCGATTGTGATACCGTATAAGACGGTCAGGTATGTAGAGATGTGACCTGTATGTGATCGGTATGCAACCGGTATGATGTTAGTTAGTTGTTTAGTTTTTAACATTAAAAACTTTTGAAATATTACTCTTTGTAAATTTACCTTTCAGTTAGGATGTTTCAGCATAATTGTTTTACTGAGATTAAAATAATAATAGATGAAAAGTGATTCAACAATGCTGAATTTTATATCATGAAACACGAAACTATGCAATAAATCTTTTTTTTAGCAAAATTTCCATTAAAAGTTTTGAAAATTCGTAAGTTTGAAATGAACAGGTAATACTAATATTAATAATACACAAAGAGTGCAAAACAATTGATGTTAAACTGATAGCAATTGGATTAATTATATGAATTTAAGATTCAACAATGTTACATTTAAAGTGTACGGCACGGCTATATCAAGTAAAACTAAACGATGATCAACTAATCTTACGTTTTAATTTTAATACTTTGACCTTTGCATGACACCCACCCATTCTCTTTCTTTTTCCAATTCAGCATGTCTGATCATTTCATCTCTAACGTATGAGATTCTCTGAGTTTTCAAATAATTTTAGTTTTTTCTTTACTATCCGAAATATTATCATATTGTTAACATTCTTAGATAAAATCTAATAAACATTATTCAAAAAAGGCAGAGCATAAACTTTTATGGCTAATATTGCTAATGGCTGTATATTATTTAAAAATTTATGCTTGCGATTAATTAAAGAGCAAAAACTTCAAATTTTCAAAAATCAGAAAAATTTAATTTACTAGAGCTTTCAATTCTGATTAGAATTTTTGGTAACATGAGAAAATAAGAAATAAACATTTTTGTATTTGATATTAATATTTTCCTTCCTAACTGCCCCGTATGTTGTTTTATTAGTCTGAAATTATCAATGACAAAGTCAAACTTTGGTAGAAAAATTAAGTCAATTTTTATATTATAACTAAATGAGACATTTATCATTCGAAATATCACAATCAGAAATTATTTCAAGATTTCATCATTCAGACAATAAATATTAAATTGGAAATATCACAAATTAGTCATTATGTTTTACATATTTGATAATTTTTAAAGCATTGCAGGACAAATTACTACCATTATGGAGGTAAAACTTAAAATGAAGAAAGAAATGGATGGAACCAGCCCTTTACTTCTTGAAATTAAGTTTTGCAAAAGATAATTCGTTTCTATCGCTGTTGTTTACCAAATTTACATTTATCTTTTATTAATGATTTTAATTCTTAATTAAAATAGAAAACATGCCAACAGAATTACCATTTCCTCTTCTAACATATGAATATTTTGATTATACAAATCGATCATTAATATGAAAAGCTTGCTGGATCGATGGAATTGTACATTATTATTAATAACAAGTTTTTCATGGGTTACTAAATATGCTTTTTACATAAATTTAAAAGTCAAATCAACTTCTTGTTAAAATGAAATTGTATCAATTAGTCAAAAATAAGTTCATAAATTTCTTGTCCAGTTTTTGAATTATCATCTCGCCAATAAGCTAATACATCAGCCTGCACATTTTTATTTAAAATACTGCTATTTAAATGAGCCAAGTTCAATCTGGATGTGTCCGAAAAATACAGCAATAGTTTGGTTCAAATTTTATAATTTAAAATGCTTGTAAAATATAAAATAATCATTAATTACTAACTATTATCACATTAGTTGGTTTAGTTTATTGATAAATCCACATTCATCGATATCATAGTTTATGATTAAGGTTAAAAAATTTTCTTTCCTATAAAATACTTTCAATAAGCTGTAAAAATATTCTTGAAATTATTATTTTGTAAAACTTTTTGCTGAAGAAATCATTTAAGAAATGAAAAGAAAAAAGAGGAAAAGAAATCTTTTATATTTTATGATTTTGCGTTGTTTCAATTGTTTGTATTTTAATTTCAATCATAAGGTACAATCATAATCTAAAGTATGACATTAGTGATGGAAAATTTATCGATAAACCAAGCTAGCAGGTATGATAGTAACTGATTAGTTAATTATTGTTTTAAATTTTATAAGCATGTAGAATTACAAAAAGTTGAGTAAATTTTTTCTATAATTGCAGCTGTAAAGATGAAATTATTGTTAGCATGACGAAAGAAAATAAATAAAAGTTTAGAGCTGAAATTGGAAAAGTTGATCTAATTCTCAAGAATAAGGATGAACAGTAAACTACACGAACCATTTTAAAAGACAACCAATCAACTGATCAAAGTAACTTGATAAAAAACAATTAAAAATTTGAAAAAATCTTTTTAAATACTTTGGAACAAATTTAAAATTGTTTATTTTCTGACCTTCGAGCTGTTCCTAAAGTGCTCTTTCTAGCTGTAAAGAAAAAAATATGAAGAAATTTTTAGAAATACATTCGACTTTTTGTAATCTATTGAAAGTGTTTGATTATTTCTTTCTAAATTTTTTTTCTCAGATGATGAAAACATGATTAATGTTTTTTTTCAATAGCATTTAAAAGCTATTTAATAATTAAACAAATAGCATTAAAGCTTACTCAAAAACTAAAGAAAAAACATAATAACTCCTTACAAGTATTCTTAGTTTCAAAACATTTCAAAATTTCTATTCAATTTTTTTTTTCATTCTTATGCCATTGTATTCATTGAAATTTTGCTGTTTCAATAGAATTTCAAGTTGACAAATTTCTTCAAATTGAAATATATCCGTTTGCTTCTTTTGTTGATCTTTCTCTCTATAACCATATTGATTGATTTGTACACTTACCCTTATCACTTTGATGATCACTATATCACTTTGACTGATAAGAGCAATGGTTCTTGAAATAACTTGAATAAATCTGTACTTTTCTTTTCTTGCATTTTCAACGACTAAATACTTTTCCAATCATCGCATTAAAATATAAATAAATAACAATGATTATTTTCCAAACATTTAAGAAATCTTTTTTCAAAATTATTACATAAATGTTATGAATTCAGAGAAAAAATAGGTAATCAGTGAATTTTGATTTTTTTGAAATTACGAACTTTCATGCAGTTAAGTAATTTTTTTTTCTTCAACAAACAGGAAAAATAGATAAATGGTTTGGATTAGAAAGAGACAGAAAGAGAGAGAGAGAGAGAGAGAAAGTTACGATGAAGATGGATAATTTTAAGATGAAAAGAGAAGGTGAAAATGAAGATAAAGGTAAGACAATAACCAGGAATTCGACATATTTGCAGGGACAATTATAACAATAATGGGATTTATGGGTCGTGAATATTTCAATTTCTACAATTTTGTTGTCAATCTTTTCCTCTTACAATCTTTTCCTCCAAATCTGTCATATTAATATAATTTATGGGGGGTAAATCTGACATTTTTATCTTTCAATTCTTTCACATATAAATATCAAATAACCAATGTTGTTGAAATGATAATGATTAATTGAAGATGAATTTTTACTCTGTACACAATAAACATATTATATACATTATATTAACAATAATAATTTTTTGCAATATTATAGCTTAATTTGTCATCATAAAACAAATTTTCATATTTAATGACAAATTTTTCCAAAATTTGTAAAATTACAACAATTTTAAGCAAACTTAAAAGGATGAATTGGAAGACGAAATTGAAGATTGAAATAAATTAACTAAAATGCAAGTGTCAATTATTTATAAAGAAGAAAATCACACTGTTTTAAAAACTAAGAAATAAGAAGAATGACTGCTAGTAAAAAAAGAGCATTCAAAAAAAAATTATACCAAAATTTTTGTTTCCATAATTGTTTACTTTAGTATTCAAACATTTAACCTATACAAATTTTTGTTTTCTATATATTTTAGATTTTTTTTTTACTTTAAATTAACATATGTAATGAAGTAAGTGCTATTGGAGACACAAAAGAATGCTATAAAATTAATATTGAAGGAAATTATATTGAAATTGTAAAAGAAATGATGTAGTAATTTAAAATGCAAATAAACTTTCCTTTCCTTCCACTAAATTTTATTAAACTTAAGTATCTTCCAAAAACATTCACCAATAAATAGCTACAGGAGAAATAATAATAATTTTGATATCAGTCGTTATCACATCGGTTATATTTGTTAAAAACGATAGCATGTGCGCAAGAAGAGAGATTGAAAAAACTTCAGAAAATTAAAGATTTCAGTACCAGCAGGACTTTAGTACAAATTTAAGGTTCCTTCCCTGCATTTCTCGCAAAAATCTTAAGGCCAATATTCAAACTGTAATTTTCTGAATATTTTACAGTGCTGCTAAAATAATCAAATAATACATTGGATTACTTATCATATTCAATGATAATTTATGTTTGTCAGCAAAATCAACTAACTGTTATCTTTTGATAGATGTTTGTCGAATTTTTCCATTCATTAATTTTAAAAATTAAAATTTTTGTCTAAGGTAGGGTTACCAATACCTTTCTGTAATGTTACAACACGCTTCAGTGTAGCGTGCGTTTAGCCTTCGACGTCTAAAGTCGTGTCATCAAAGACTTGTCATTGCTCAATTCATGCGCCTAAAACACCGTTTGTCCCTCTAAGAAGTTTTCTGGACAAAGTTGCATAGTAACTATTTAGTAGACTAAAATGTCATCTATTATCGGAATAAACCAAACAGATTATCCCACCAGCTGCACCACTAACACGGAATTATGAAAGAGCTCTCAATCTGTCAATATTATAATAGTGTCCGGATCAGGTCAGTTTTTCCATTTAATCCCGAAGAAATTAGGTCGTATACAATACATAACATCTGATAAGATTGGTATACTTATTGGTAAAATATTTAGTAAAGTATTTATTTGTTTGCAAAAATTGAAGGTCACCTGTGTCATCTACTCATGAAGTTTCCTTTCGCAGAATATTTATGATATTTTGTCGAATCAATGGACTAAGGTTGTGAGACAAAGGGATACGATTCATTAAGTTTACAAAATTAAAGCAAACAATGAATTGAAAAGTGGAGTTGAAATTATGGATTGGCAAAATGATAGAGTTCATTCTTGAAAAATATTAAAAAAATTTTTACTAATTTCGAAATATTAGACATTCAAATACATGGTCGGTACAAGGAAAGAATTTGAAAGAGCAGAAATTTTAGATGAATCAGTGTTATTTAAACAGCTCGTACATAAGGTGTTAGTCAAGTGATCGACACATCAGATTACACTGATTTACCGCGAAACCCCGGTCAAACTTTTGACATCTTTTGCTTGCTTACTTTGAACACTATAAATAAATCATAGTCATAACTGATGATTTCGGATAAACAATTTGTTATTAAAGATTTGTTACGATAAAAGAAAGTATCTTATTATTTTTCAAACTCGAAATTTGCATTTAAATTACTTCTAATTAAATTTATTTAGCAATAATAATTAATAATTAATAATTGATATTAATAATAATAACAAGAATAATAATAGTAATAAACCGCCCTTCTTACCGTTTCTATTTTGTTATGTATAAGATACAACAGATTAATATATTTAAAAGCTCAATAATTTTTGATATTAATGAAATGTCCAATAATAGATTCTTCCACTTTTTTATTTCATCTCACTGCAACATTACTAAATAATTTTCCTAAAATTTCCAAATTATAAATTTAAGAATCTCTGAACTTTGATATTACAAACTAAATTCAACATTCTTATTTGTCACACCTAATATCCCGCTGACTAATGTCAGAATTCTTCTAGAATATCACTAATGAAACCCGATTATTAACTCAAATTGCTAATGTATATGATATCTATAAAATAAATGCAAATTACACTGATATGATCAAATCACATGCTGATTAATCTGCTCTTTCAACTGATAAGATAAAGATGAAAGTGCTATGTTACACTTTCTGATATGCCTAAAACATGAAAAGTATTTGCCAATTGACATTTGATAGTATTAAAAAATATTTACACAAAATGCTTCTCTGTCCATTTAGTACCTATTTAATTGGATAACATCGACTTTTTCTTGACTGTTCGCATGCTTCAAATATAATTGCATCTTCTAATTATTAGGTGGAAAAAATTGATTATACATCCACTGTTTGTTAATTAATTTACAAATGCTATTAAAATTATTAAAATGCCAATTAAATTATTATGCCTTCTTTAAGAGTTGACTATGAATGATAAAACATAAAATGCGCACAGTCTTCTAGCATTGTTACCCATAGAAATTTCCTTGGATCATTTCTTTGAATGCGTAATCACTGAAAATCATTTTATTTAGACCCTTCAATTTGGCTAAGATTGATGTTTCTCTCTTAGTCTCATAGAAGCTCCTTTCTTGGCTCAGTTAGTAATTTCCCTCTGGCACTTAAAAACTTCATCGTTTCATTGCATTACGAATTGTCTTAGCTTCTACCTTTATCTTCCTTTAATTAATATACTTTGTCCAATATCCACGCCGTTAATTTAATTTCAATGACAACTTCTATCCTAAAATGTTTTAAATTCCCACTATTACACCCAATTATCGCAGAATTCCTTCCATTGTTTCAGTGATTATTTTCCATTTTCAACCATTTCTTTTGATTGAGATTAATTCATTGCAAAAGAATAATTGAAAAGAATTTGCATATTTTTCTTTTAAAACTTTTCTTATGACATTATAGTTCTTCGGAGCGGTATCTCTCACGGCTAATAGATCCTCTTCTTCAGGACAAGACATCAAGTAATTCAATTTCTATATGTTTCGGGTACCTGGATAAATCATCTCAAAACAAAAGGAAGCCTCCTCATTCTCGAAATTCGATCCCTTATATGTCCTTTAGAACAAAACCCAATACAAGGCTATGCAGAAAGATCGAGATAGGATGGACAAAGGATTGACAGTGTAACTGACAGTGATAGCGAGAGGGAAGCTTTGATGAACAGCAAACCTTCATTTACATCTAAATGATTAGTCATTAAGTGATTTCAGATTTTTTATTAAAATTATTTCAGTTTCCCGATATGCCGTTTTGCTGCCATAATTTTTCAGATGATAGTTCGATGTAACTGGTAGTAAGAATGGTGATGATATTACTCCAAAGAGAACTCTTGAAGCGATAACATTTTATATTTTCAAAAAAATTTTCATCGTTTGATCCTTATGTATGTCATTTGCCAAAAGAATGAAATAGAGATTTTTTTTTTCTTCGGGGTATAATTCAAATTGCAAAAATGCCTTCTCGATATCGGCTATTATCCATTTTTCATTATTCGAGAACAGTCTTCCTAGTACCCTTATTAGGCCTGCTAGCATTACTGGACCTCAATACAATACTTCATTCAAGTCCTTAAATCCTTCGGGATGTGATGAATGCTCAATTTGGTTCAATTCTTTGGATCTAATTTAATTACAGCTGTCGTAATTTATCCTTAATTGTTTCTAGTATAAATGAAAAACTGATTTGTGTTATAAATGTTTGATTAAGTTCTTTAAACGCCCAAAACATAATCCATAATCGTTGTTTAAATTGTGTTTTGAGTCTTTCGAGGTCTAATGTGCTCGATATCATCCCTTTTGCTTAATAGTAGTGTCCCTTTGAAGTATTTCAATGCTTCGTCATCTGTACTGTCCTAGGTGGTTCCTGAATGCTTGTCATTTCTAATTTCCAGAATTTTTCCAATTCTGAAGTGAAATTTACATTGGCTACACATGCTCTGTTTGGACCGATTTAATTGTAGTAGTAGATGTCCGGAATTTAATTTTTGATTCCTTTTAAATCAATGAATTTAAAAAACTAATCACTAAAAGAAACTTCGCTCATTTCCATTAATTCGATAATCTCTGAATTAGTCCTCAACTGATGTTTCATACCAAACTGAGCTATCTTCAATTTTTGCTTTTCCATTTCAGTTAATTTTAATTGGTGTGATAATTCTTGGTGATGAAAGATAATTGTGCTCCTTCATCAAACAGTGCCAAGGCCTTTCCTTGTCGTTGAGGTAGTAAGGGATTGAAGACTATTATCCCTCTACCCTATATAAGGTAAAGTTTCTTTTCTTTGTTTGAATTGTAAAAGTTGAATTTTAATAAATATCGAACACTCTGTTACAAACGTGCTATTATGAGAAACTTTGTAATAGAAGCATTTTACCTTGCCTTTCTCTGTTATGTTTTTCTCTAAAATTTTTGAGTGCTTGCAAAAGATTTATTCGAGTGTTATTTGTGGGTAGGGCAGATGTCGCATTCGCTGTCTCAATGATCGGCGCAAAAGATACATTTGTCGCGAATTTCAATATCGCGAAGCTAAATAAGTGTTAATACTGCTTAATATAGCAATCCATTATAATTTCCTTTGCAATGCATCGCACTCGTTTAGCTGACCTTTGATCTTATAACGATCCTATGCTATGAGTATCCACCATTTAATGTCAATTGTAACCAAACTATAGTTGCCACCCAATGTAAGTTCTTTGTGATATCCATGCAATCCTTGCATTGTAACTATTGTCCTTTGTAACCTATTGTTCAAGTAACTCATTATCATCTAACCAAACGATTTCTTCTTTGTAAAAATGTCTGATTATAAACCACTCCCACATCTTAATAGATATAATGCATCAGTTTTGTTGGATTTATCAAGATTGTACGGTTGCTTCTGTTAATAAAGGATTATTCTCTTCCTCT